>WWET01001525.1:194997-212952 GCA_011038615.1 Limnodynastes dumerilii | reverse complement strand
CTAGTATGTAATAGGAAAGTGAGAGCTAGAATCTGATTGGTTGCTATGGGCAACATCTCCACTTTTCCAAAACCGCAGCTTAGTAGATCTGGCCCCGGATCTTTGTTGGTCCTCAGTTAAGAGAAATGATGATTGATGTGCACTTTCATGGCCTGCTTAATCCATAAGCCGCGAGGGAGGCTCTCAAGAACATTTGCCAAACATCTTAGGGAGCAATAAAGCATCATACAAGACCAGGGGGTGAAACATGTCTCTAAAAGTCCACTTCTTGGAATTTCACCTTGACACCTTCCCAGCCAAGACCATGGCGAACGGTTCCACCAGGATGTTACCATTATGGAAAAGTGGTATCAGGGCAAATGGAGTCCAAGCATGCTGGCTAACTACTGTTGGACACTTCAGAGAGTTGTTCTTCAGTTAGGCCGCAGTAGTAATTCATAAGCATCCACATTTTAAGTGTACTAGTTGTTTACCATGCCTGTATTGTTAATAAACCTAATCTTATAAACTTGAAATGTGCCTCAATCCTAATCATTTTGTGCTATGTTATTATAAAACACTTGCTTCTATTCAGTGCATATAACATTATGCAATGCACTCATATGTACTCTTGTAGCAATAAAAAAGTAAGCTTTTGCTGACCAGTGTAATCAGCATATGTAATCTATACATTGTGGAGCTGATCCAAACTACCAGGAGGTGTTCTCTGATTGCTAGGATTGGAAACGGATGCTTTTGGTAAACAGCACATGTAAGCAACGCATTACCAGGTCAGATCCTGAGTTCTGTCCTGGTATTATTTCTGACAGTGGGGCAGTAGAAAGTTGATGCGCTTCCGCTAAGGTAAGGTATGGTGACAGTACAGTAAGGGCTTACTCCCTACTATCCAGACTTCTGCACCAGATGTTAAGTGGTAACGCTCGGTCGCATTGTAAGTCTGCATCCTGCCCTGTAATATCAAGTTACCCCTAGTTTAAGCGCAACTCATTTGTCAGAGGTCTGGATAGTGCATACTGCAATCAGGAAAAACAGATGCGCAAGCACATGCATAACACAAAAACTGTCGAAATCCAATCTCACCACACAGAAAACAAGGCATTTAAAGGTCTAGATCTGATCCTAAGGGACCGATCCAATTCACTGCGAAGACGGGAATAAGCGTAAAGTGCATCTATTCCCGTCTATTATGGTAGGCAAAATTTGTGGATTTTTAATGCTAAAATCTGCAACGTAAATTCATGTTAAAAGCACCACGATCAAATATCGCAGATAATTGAATCGGGCCCTAAGTGTCTACAATATTTGGCTTCTACTCCTCCTGGTTTGGTATTGTAGAATGAGAAATTTATATGAATTAAGTACATTGAGAGTGCACATTTATGGAGGCACCAGGAATATAAGGAGGCATGTTTGGTTAATATATAATTTATATATATTCTAAACAAAAGTAATATTATTCTTTAGTTTGTTTGTTTTTTATTTGTGTACATACTACTGATAGATGACTATTCTATGGATCTACATTTTCAGTGACACAAACTACACTGCCAAGAAAAAAAAACATCATTTCTCTTAACATTTCTTTTTTCTCTGTGTAGCAAGGTTTATCCACTGTGGCAGTATATAGGTACAAGAAAAAAAGGAGTCCAGCGATCTGAAGGTAAAAATCCATGTTTAAACATTTGCAGACATGGAAACACCCTGGTTGTTAAATGAATTCACCCATCCATATGCAAACTACAAGAGCACATTGAGAAAATAATTACTGATGTCTGTAAGCATATGCACCCCCTAGAAACAATTTAAAGACTGTTCAAGTTGTTTCGGAAATAAGGGAAAGTAAATTACTTATGATTACACAAAGTACAACTGTGTGAATAAGATTTTGAGAATGTGTAACAAGATATGCTGTTAGTTACATATTTATTTACTGTGTGAATAAATTCAGTTATGCATATATACTTTTTATTCTACTGCTACACACACAAATACTTATATTTTAATTAAATTCAGGTAACAGACCAATTTCACTTTCAGTAATTGGAGTGCTAGACTCATTTATAGCTAAATAAGCAGTAGGAAAACTGTGGCCATAGCGTGTTCCTGTTTGGTCACTAAGCACTGCAAAGAAATGCTTATCACACAGAGTTGCTGAATAACATTGCTGTTCTTTATTGTCAGGATGAGGCATACAGCATGTGAACATAAACAGCCAAACATACAGCCCCATGTCCCTGCAGCTTACTAAAACACAGTTCCCTCTCTAGTCACTGGCCACTAAGCTGATCCATAGCATAAACCAGCTCTAACTAACCAATTAGGCACAGGTCTTCCACCAGTGTGTTCTGTGTGAAAGTGTATTTGGAAGATTAATGTCTGTAGCTGAATACTGCAGATTCTTAGCAACATCACCAGTCTCTCTCTTACTCACTTGTGGCAAACTACCCTCATTTCCACAACTGAAACAAAATGAAAGTAATTGTGGCTAACCAAGGATCTTCATCATTCTACCCACTTCTGCTCTCGATTTCTATATTTTCTCTCACTCTATTTTATCTATTGATGGGAGAATGCAATATAACAAAAGAAAAGCAGCAGCCACACCAAAAGGGGTTATAAATGGGAATCAAAGTAAGGCTACTGCTAGTAGAGGAAGTAAAAATGGCTGTTTTACTATCACTATTTTGTCCCAGAATACTAAACTCTGACAAAGATTATGTCCTTGGTGGGATAGGAAGACCATAGATTTTCTACCCCATAACATTAATGAACAAATAATTGTTTTCAAAACCAAGATTTTTGTGATGGAAATTTGAGCAGGAAAATATTGACTCTCCTCTCACCCATCCATCTAGGATGCAGAGCCGACATCAAGTTGAGGAATACTGGGGTCCACTACAGCTAGTACTTCCACTGCTAAACAATGCAAACAAGCTAAAGCCAGTATTCTGTTCAGGACCTCCTTACCTCCATGCTTGCTGCATCACTACTGACTACCTTCATCAGTCTGGTGGACTGACATCCTGTAGAACAAGCAGATAAATGTTGCACATAAGGTTCCATCTACCTGGTAACAGAGCTTGTCATTAGACCTTTGCAGCACCCACTTCATCAGTAGTGGCTGTGAACTTCAGCTTTTGTCCCTCCTTTTGCTGGACCTCATGCTACTTCAGCTCCTCCAAAAATTTACCCTTTAGATCCCAGTTTCTGCTAAAAAAAAAAAAAAAGTAGAATTCCTACCTTTGCCGCCACCAATACGCCACCCAGATCGGTCTCCATCCTAAGTTGATAAAACATCCAAGGTATGGCCCCAGGGCAAAATGTCACTTCCTCTTAAAGCTCCTCTATTTAGGGTTCTACCCCCAAGTAGACTAGAGGATAAATCCTAAAGCTCCCATTACCATCAAGGTGATGTTTTAGATGCTTGTTGCTTTTTTGAGCAGATATTACTGCTGACATCAAAACATCTATGGAAGACTTGTGCTCTAATATTAATGATATTGGATAATGTATAGATCATTTGAAAAATAAATTGGAGGAACTGGTCACATCATATAACGACCTCAATGACTCTTATAATGCCCTTTCAAAGTTAATGCTCTGAAAGTTATAGTGGCTGACTTGGAGGGTCTATCACATTGTACCTTAGTCAAGATCAGGGCATACCTGATTCGATCCCAAAGGCTAACCTCATGGACTATGCTGGATCAATAGTGGCATCACTTCCCTACTGCCATTTCTCCCTTAAAATCCCAAGTTGGCCTCTCAGACTCTAGGTAATTTAAGCATTAACAATGTTAATATGGAAATTCCCAAGTCATAATTGAGTCTATTTTTACCACCACATTAGAAAACTCAATGTGAACAAATTACATGGAAAGGAAACTGTCATTTACATCGATTATATCTCACTGCTTAGCACCTCCATAACATGTGGCCTGTCCAATCTAATCAATGTTGATATGTTTATACCGTATCCAGATTTAAGGGCCTCATTTACTAAGGGGAGCTTTAAATCGCCCCTTAAAAATGCCCCGCATCGCTGGAGTTGAGGGGCGGTTTTTTTCCCCAAAGCTCTGGATTTACTAAGGGGTCATTTTGTGGGGCGATTTTTAAACTCCAGCGATGTGTGGCAATTAAACTCCAGCGAGTTTGTCCTTAACTTGATGGAGTTTAACCTCGCTGGAGTTCCTGGCCGAAAAAAAAAAAATGGCATGGCATATTGTGTCTGTTACAGTGTAAATAAAAAAAAAATGTCATTGTGCACCTAATAAAACTAATATGTGCCCTCTGTTCCCTATTAATAATAGTACATGCCCCTCAGGTCCCTAAATAGTTAAGCAGATGTCCCCAATAATGGCCCGTGTAAAATAAATCCAATAAAATGCATGACGCATTAAAAAAAAAAAAAGGCAACATATAAATTTCAGTTTTCACATTTAAAACAGTAAAGTAAAAATATTTATAGTACTCACAGTTCTTCAGTCGTCTATGTTGATCGGCAACGATCATCTGGACAGCTACCATGAAACTTCTTGCTTCGGCTGACGACATCCTCCTCTTCCTTCTGAGTTCCTCCGGCAAATGACATATGTCATGCCAGGGGCTTCATTTATAACCTAGGGCACAGCATCCTTTGACGTCATGCCGTGCCCGAGGTTATAAATGAGGCCCCTGGCATGACATATGTCATTTGCTGGAGGAACTCAGAAGAAAGAGGAGGACGTCGCCATCCCTAGCAAGAAGTGTCACAGCAGCCGTCCAGATTTGACATTTTTTTAAATTTACACTGTAACGGACACAATATGCTGCCGGCAGCATGCCATTAACCCTTGGCATGCTGTCGCTTAGAGTACTATAAGGCAAAGCATGCCCTGTAATACATGGGAATGCTTTGCCTTATAGTACTATATGCAGCTACATGCCAAGGGTGAAGTGCTTGCAGTGGCAGCCATTTTTTTTTTTTTTACATTTATTCTTTTTTTACACAGGTCATGGGGGCTTAACAAAGCAAAGTGAGTGCCGATTTCTATGAAATCAACACTCACCCCCATCCGAATTAACTCGGGAGAGTTGACAGCAAATCTCTGGCAATTTACTAAATCTCCCCCTTAGTAAATCCAGAGATTTGTATGTCACTCATGCAAAAAATCGGCAGAGCGATTTAAACACTGGAGATTTAAATCTCCACTCATCTCTCACAAGTTTGTAGAGATTTTGCTTTAGTAAATCCAGCGATTTAAAAATCGCTGGTAAACTGCAATCTCTGGTGATTTTACTTAATTCGCCCTTAGTAAATGAGGCCCATTGTAGATTTGTTTCTTAGCCCAAGCAACGGAGGCTAACAAACAAAATTTACAATCCTAAACTCCTGTCTCATGTACTGGAATGCATGATCATACGTAAGAGCTTAGTCAATCCCTTATCTGCATTCCAGATCCCACACACCAAGCGCATCTTATGTCCCTGCCCCACATGTGGAAAAAGATTCCCACAGAACAGACCATCAGTCATCTGTGTACCTTGTGTAAGTTGCCTGTCAGTATAAATTCTGTATCCAGCCCTATGTGGTGAAGTGGGGGACATGCCTCATAATTCAGTTCTTATGGCTTTAGGCTTTCCACATCTTTCTTTCTAAGGTTTTCTTCAAATTCCCTGTCCCCAAATACTGACCTGCTACCCTTTAACCTGATTCTAGTCCTTAATGAAGCCTTATATAAAACTGATATTACCTCAATTTGTAAGTCCCCCATCCTTTAGATCTAGCCAAAGGCAAGTCTAACATTACTTTGAACATGGAAACTCTGAGAATGTCATACTCATGTCATACCCCTTATGAAGTGGTTTCAGTTGCAGGAGTACTTTGCAAGAGTCTATGACCCTGTGCTCCCTAGATCTGTTGATACACTTACTCCTCCCTCCCCCTGCGAGGTTGCGGTATTTTGGAATCTTGATAGCCTCTTGTCAAATATCACTGCTCCCCTTTTGGCAGAGCCCTCCTTTTTGTTATACCAACTAACTACTGATTGTTGGCACCTAAATATCCTACCTCTTTCTAATGCCTCATCCCTCCTCCTTGATTCTTGATTCCCTTCCTAAGAATTGTTAAGTAACTGTCTATCAAATGGAACTGTTGTTTTCTTTTGCTTCAATAAACATTTTATGGGGGAAAAAATGATGTGGTGAACTGAATATCAGAAAGACATACTTTCCTTATTAATTGATACTGCAGCTTGAAATACATCTACTAATATATATAGGTCCTATTTTATTCTTTTGACCTGGAGCACAATAACTTCACAAAGCCAGTGGATAAAAGAGAGATTATCTAATGTTTCATGCAACATTCTTTTGAGTAACAAATCTGTTCTGGAGGTAGTTTACTGATGCATGTTCCTGATGAATGGTTACAAAATGAATCACTTCTACTTCTGCAATCTAACATATTAAGTATGGTTACATAAAAGTTTAAAATAGCTCTGGCAATTTCCCAGATGCATTTAAAAGTGACAAAAATCGCATAGCAATCCTTTCTTGCTATTTATGACAACATCATCTCAGAGGAGTTTTTTCTCTGAGTTTTCTGTAATGATGTTTATTGTGCTTGGTTTTGGCAGAGTGCACTGAGTGTCAGAGAAAGGGCAACCTTTCCATGGGTCTGCAGCTGTGTTTATGTCCAGGCTGACCAGATGTAGACAGGCTGCCAGATGTGCCATTCGATTTAATACCCATGTCCTATCCTCTGGTGGCTACATTTAACACTCTAACAAACAAGATTACGCTTAATGTGGAAGATAGCTCAGAATTTCACTTGGACGGCTCCAAATGTAGTCGAAACACTGGAAATTCCTGAAGCAGACTTATCACAATAATAAATCTTGAGATACTAAAATAGACTGAACGGGATAAGCAGCTAGAGAAGATCAAGGGTGTACACGCTTAACCATTTATCCAGGGGAAACAACAAAAACATATTAATCAAGAAGTGAATCCCTTTTATTGTTGGTTCCCTGTTCTCTAAGAACTATGAGTACTAAGATGCACACAGGACAGTTATAATACAGTTAAAACACAGGAAACCTAACAGTGGATACAAATCTAGAGATTTCAGTCTGTCTGCAGTGTTGTTATTACATTACCAGTATTTACATTGATGTATAACTGAAACCAGATAAAAAATGTTTTATTGCAGTGTTTCCACACATTACATCAAATCAGCAAACAATATGGATACACACTAGGATGGCTTTCACTTGTTAAATCTCAAGGGCCAACAACTTGCAGTTCTTTGAATAGGTTTACAATACAGAATTGAGCCAAGAACACCAATATAACAGGCCTGTTGCAAAAGCGCTGGAACAACTCTGCATATGCCCAATTTTCTAACGCTGAATTATACTGCAAGAACAGCCCTCAGCCCACCCATGCTATGCCCAGAACAACCACATACTCTTTGCAGACACAGAGTGGTCACCATTCTGTTGATGTCTCCGACCCATCCAGAGTTCTGTGGACACCCTTCTCATTTAACATATGAATGATTCAAAAGGTTTATTTCGGTTGATACACCAGTACCTAGCAAATGATATGGCGCATCTGAACCCAAAGGCCAACTCTCGCGATCACAGGTAAAACAGCTGTTCCAGTCTGAGTGGCATAGTAATATATAACTGAGTAACATAATGCACTCCCAAAAATTTTTTTTAGTTCAGTAAAGCTGATGAAGAATGCAAGAAAATACATATTTGTCTCTGTTTTGTTCTTGTCCATATTACCTATAGATCTCATTATTTTTTTAAATATCATATAAACGTAAACCAGAAATAAACCATGAATACACCCGAGACCATCCATTCAATAAATAGAACTACTTGCTTGGAATGCACATAAAGAAATCCTTGTGAGAGATATTTTCCAAATTACTGTAAATTACCTTTTGCTTTGTGCTCTTAGGCCACAAGACATATAGGTTACTTATCGGCTTACTGGGCACTACCCTTACTCTACATCCTTTGTTGTCTGCTCTGATTCAGGTTAAGTCTCATTTCCAAAATCAACTTTCAGGAAATATGTTGCAATTTCCAATAAATTGCAGTTTTCCCATAAAAAGCTATGGGTAGGCACAGGTTTAAAAGCTAAAAAGTCATAGCGAAATCTAAATATTCTCATGCCAAAGTGATCAATGTTTAGTGATTTCAGTGGTTTCATGAACAGAGCATCACTGTGAGGCTGCTATATAAGTAAACCAGCTATATAAGTAAACCAGTTGCTACCACTGAAAATATAAAATGTTGTAAAAAACATTGGACTGTATTCATAGATCCGTTTTCACATGGAGTTGCATGCTTATTTTTGGATCGGATGAACTGCGAATGCGCAGTAAATTTATTTACGTAAATTACGTAGAATATACGCACGTAAGTGCGTACGGAGGGGCGGGGTTGAAATACGTACCTGAAAAGTTACGTGAGGGATGCATTTAAATGGGCATTTGAGGGCGCGGTTAGATAGATACGCACGTTTGTATGCTAGTAACAACACACGTGGGTGTTAGTGGGTGTGGGCTTGCTACGTGCGTGCGTATAATTGCGTAATTTTAAAATATGGATCTCTGAATACAGCCCATTATATGCATAAATGTTTTTTTTCACTTGACCTTATTATTTATTTTATCTCAGA
Organism: Limnodynastes dumerilii; assembly: GCA_011038615.1. Classification (NCBI taxonomy): domain Eukaryota; kingdom Metazoa; phylum Chordata; class Amphibia; order Anura; family Limnodynastidae; genus Limnodynastes; species Limnodynastes dumerilii. Next base: position 204,273 of record WWET01001525.1, on the reverse strand, counting down.
CTCTACGGGCATGATTTAATTGTCTGCAAAGATGGAAAAAAGCGCAAAGTGCGTCTATTCCCGTCTATTGCGGTGAGAAAAATCTGCAGATTCTAATATGCACCTTATTAAAATCCACAATGTAAATTCATGAAAAAAGCTTCACAATAAACCTTTTGAATCATTCATATGTTAAATGAGAAGGGTGTCTATGTCTTACTTAAAAATGTTACATAGTACAGTTAGCTTCAACACAATAAAATAATATTATAATGTCTTGATAAAACAAATGTAAGTTAACATGCTTCATAGTCTTCAACAATCCAGATCTTCTATGGCCAGCAAATTGCTTCTCTTTGACTGTGTATGCAATCTGCAGCTGATGAGATTGATCATCACGCATTCATTGCTTACCAAAGACCAATTTCTTAATATAGACAAAGCAGTCCTAAAGTGCTCTGTCACAGTCTGCTTGAACAATCCAACCAACACATTGATGATCATAGCAGGGTAAGCTTTGTGTGTTATGGAGATTATCACTCACTTCATGGACACTATACAATGTCCTTGGCTATTGGAGTATTATATTAAGGGACATTGTATAGTGTGTAGCCAGGTTTACTCAGTTTAGGCTGTATTGAACAGCATACCAAAGCAGTAGCTAGAAATTTTAGCATAAGATGCAAAAAGAGAAAATGGCACCCCCCCCAATTAGTACCTTAAAAATGCTGCCACCCCACTTCGACTTTGCGCTCTGGGCGACCACCCCCTATCATCCACCCCTAGTTATGGCCCTGCAGCATACTCTGATAAAGCTGTCCTACTCTGTAAACTCCAGTGGCTGTTCTTCACAATCCGAGTTCTGGCTTCATGTAAAATTCCCATAAATGGGACCCAAGTGAAACTGAAGAAAATATGTTCAGTAATGCTGCGTTCAGATTGCCACTGCCTAAAAAGCCAGCTTTTTAGGCAGTGGGCAAAATTTTTAAAATTTTAGCCTGGTGCGTTCAGACTGCGCTGAAAACACCGGCTTTTTTTTCTTTCTTTTTTTTTTTTTTTACAAGCCGGCAGCTATTTAAATAGCCGGCTTTTCAGCGCAGTGTGAACGGGTGAAAAACCCTTCTTTTTAGCCGGGTCTAAGACCCGGCTAAAGAGACCCGGCCTCACCGTTCACATTGCCAGAAAAAGCCGGGGTTTTCATGAAAGCCGGCAATTTCATGAAAACCCTGGCTTTTTCATGGTAAACTGAACGGGGTATAATAAAAATATGTGGATTGTCCTCTAGAAAACCACTACAATGATATATTCATACAATCTGGTGAAAGGATTTACAAAACTATCCACGTCCATATAGAACATTTTTAAAAGCCTTACATAGTCATATAGTTTCAGCATTGAACATGTTCCTTGTGAGCAGTTTAGCAAATTTAACTTAAGTTAATGGGGTATAGTATGGAACAAGCTATATGGATATGGTTAAGGTCAGGTTAGTTTTAGAGAGAATTGGCGGAACCAGTCATATTGGTATTCTGTAAGACTTACTGTACTGTGTGTATTTATCATATATATATATATATATATCCATATAGAACTTAAACCCTTTTAACAAAATATAGTGTAAATAACTGTAACTATGTACATTAACATTTCCAATAGCCATGAAAAAAATGACTGTAATCTATGCAAGTTTATATAGGAAAATTACGCTTTGTTTAACCCAGAGAGGGGATCATTTGTTCATATTCAGCTCTCAGGTATCCAGATTTATGTCAATTAGAAACACAGACTGCTTCATTTCTAAGTCTGAGAATGTGCAGACATCCCAAGTTGTGTTTGGGTGCACACAGACCATCACAGACAGCAAACAGGTGGTGCTGTCTACTGAAATTTTTTACAATTGTTGTTTTAAAATCTGCACAATTTCAGGAATCACAAATATAATATTTAGTGCTTGGGTTAAAATAAATATTATTTGAAATTACATGAAATAAGATGTAGTGCTTAATTATCTAAATCTGATTTCTGAGAAAGTTAGCAAAAAGAAAATAATCGCACGGAACTAGCCAGGAAAAAGTTATGTTTAATAAAACATGCAGTTGGGGATTATAAACAAAATAAGAATCTTCTTTGAAAATGACTATAGATTATTGTTATCCAGATCACTAAAAAAAATTTTTCAGTTTATATTTCAGAGGCGTTTTTCAAAGTGCTTATTTTTCTTGATATTCTAGTTATATATGAATAACTCTATGAATGTGGCATTTGCATTGTAAGATGGATTTTCAACGTGCCATATATGAGAAAATTAGGAGCCAGAAAACATGTAAAGGTTAATGACACGCATGTACTGTACTGTAAAAAGTTTCAAATAACTCAGGACCTGATTCGCAACTAAGAAAGAACAGGATTTCAGTGCGTATTTATAAGAATAATTAAACTGAGCATACCCAGATCTCAAAACTACGCACGGAAACCATGGTCAAATGACTGACAGATAAGAATGGCTTCTTAGGGGTGATTAAGACTTCAGAACAGAATAACATCCACATGCATGGCTAGAGGGGCAAGACTCTTAATGCAAATGAGCAAGACCCGGGCTACTAATGTACAGTATGAGTTCTCCTGGAGATTTAGGAATGATTCACAGTTAAGAAGGCCTTGCTTTCCGCACATACGCACAAACATACGCACATACGAACTCATATACGCACAAACAAAGATAAGAATGCCCTCTACCATTCTTAAGTTGATTTAGCTTATGCGTCTTGCATTAATGTTTATAATGTTTAATGATACTGTACATTTTAGAAACCATTTTGCTTACATTATATTAATATTATTTTTTTATTTTTGAAATTTTATGTAAAACTTTTTTTTAAAACAAATCAATTTCATAAGTAAAAGACTTAAATTGGTAAAAAAAAAAAAAAAATCATTAGTAAAAATTAAATAAAATTGTCCAAAAATTTTTTAAAACAAAGAAAATAAACCCCAATTATTCTAAACAAATTTATTTCCAAGCATTAAATAGGAAAAACATTGTTGTGCAGTACATTAAGGGTTAAACAAACAATAAGACAAATTCAAATTTGAGCATATACAATTGCAACGTTCATTTAATACTTATATAATAGTTTAGACATTATTACAAAAAGATTTTATGTTTTTAAACAACAATTGCGTTTAGGGGCTGGTCAATGATTGTTGATTAACGTTAAGAACCTAGCGACCACAGTAAAGAAAAATATCCACGCTTAAATATATGCACCCAAAAAAACTGCACGTACTTAGCAGTCCCAAAGGTTGAGATGTGGTTAGCTTGATTCTTTACTATCTGTGAATCGCTCTTATGGATCTGATCCGTGCGTATATTTAGGAACGTTCCTAAATTCATTCTTAAGTATGAATCAGGTCCTCATTTACTGACTTCATTCAATGTGCATTGAAGTACCCATACACTCAAGTATGTCAATTAAGAAAACAAACATGAAGCAAGTGGAGAAATGAGCAGATATTAACACTATAATATATAATAGCTGTATGGATTAGTTAGTATCTATCCTCAACTTCAAGGGGGTAAATATGAATATGAAATTTTATGTCAAATAAGAACTGAAATGTAAATAAATATCAAAATAATGAATATCTACATAAATGATTTATATTTAGGAGACATATATCAACCTTGGGTAAATTACATGTTAATAATTATATAAAATCGAACAATGCTGTTTTCATTATTTAGTGACTGATTTTTAGAAAGAATCCAGAATGGATCCAGATTTTCCATAAAAGGGATGTTTTCTGAGCGCTAGGATTGGAAAAACAAACATTTTGCAACAGTACAAGCACATGCACCACAGTGTCAGTACGCGTCTGGTGCATACTGAGATATGTAGGTAAATATTACATTAAGGCCCTTCTATCCAGACTTCCAAAGCATCCTCACATTTTAAGTACAAACTTTAAAGTAAGGTCCACGGATTGGAGGCTGTTTCAGCATTACAATATTATATCTGACAGGTGTCAAGTTAACCCTGTCAGACAGAGGAAGGTCAAACAGTTAAATCTGTCAGCATTTTAGTGGATCTTATGGAAAACATATAGGGTAGAAGATTATTTAGTGGCATATCCTCATCAATGCAGGAGAAAACAAAATGTGAATACAAACACACCAGTTCTACAAAATGTGAATACACACAGGAATTCTACAAAATGTGAATAGAAACACACACACACACACACACACACACACACACACACACACAGGAATTCTACAAAATGTGAATAGAAACACACATACACACAGGAATTCTACAAAATGTGAATAGATGCACACACACACCCAGGAATTCTACAAAATGTGAATAGAAACACACATACACCCAGGAATTCTACAAAATGTGAATTGATGCACACACACACAGGAATTCTACAAAATCAATTCTACAAAATGTGAACTCACAAAACAAATCAATTCTACAAAATATTATTACATAGATACACATTAATATTATACTTACTCTGTGTCATGCCAAGCATATTTTCAGCCCAGATTGTGTCTATTTACTTGTTATGTTTTGTTTTTGTTTTTTTTAACAGGCCAAATAATACTACCTGTGACCTACCAGGCAACGTACTATATGGCCAATCTGCCCCTGGAAAAGAGATGGGGAAACGGAGGAACTCTGTGCTGTGCTTGTGTCAATGCTGACAAATATGCCATACAGTTATGCAGGATGAAATGAAGTCATGGGGCCGGATTTACTAAAGGCGATTTTTTGTAAATCGCACTTGTTATGCAATGTTTAATGTTTAAAAGCTAATCGTTCCTCTGAAATCGCAACACTTTATGGACTTTACAAATCGCATTAGTTTAAACAAAGCATGCAATTTTTTACATGCTAAACATACAAATAGTTACATTTACTAAGGGCTTGGGAGCTGAAATTGCTGCTTAACAGACCCAAAATCGCACCAGTTGAAAAAGGTGCCTCAGGCTAGCGATTTTGTCCAAATCGCTAGTAAAAGGCCTCTTTTCAGTGCTGCGCCTTATAGTGCCATAAGCGGCAGCATGACAAGGGTTAAGTGCATGCTACTGCAAACTTACTCATTAAATAACCTGTCCCGATTAAACTAAATACCTAATATGCCCTGCATATCTAAAATAAATTATTAATATGTTCCCTACGGCATAAATAAATAAATAATATGGTCTGCACCATATCTCATCAAAGCACTTGCCAAGATACCAATCAAAATAAAACATATGCCCTAATCCACACGAATAAAATACATATGGTCCGAGACAACTCAATTAAAAATACATGCCCGAATACAAATGAAAAACAAACCCAAGCGCCGATAGTAAAAACAATAATACACATGCCCACATAGTAAAATCAAAAGAATACAAGTGCCAATATAGAAATCAATATAATAACAGCACCTATACCATTAATAAATAAAACACTTGTCACAATAAAGAAATACAGTAACGACTAGTCACAGTAAATAAATACAGAAAACACTTGTCACAATAAATAAATACAGAAAACACTTGTCACAATAAATAAATAAATACAGAAAACACTTCCCCCTATCAAATAATAATTTATAACACAAGCACCAGCAACACACCACCATGTCCATGGATGCCAGGGCATTCTGGTGCTTGGAGAACCACAAACGCCAGCATGCCCTGCCATCCAGGGCCTGCTGCGCCATGTCAATGCCCCCAATATCAAAAGGTAAAATCATGAAGGCCGGCCTTTAAATATTTAACAAAAGTCCCCCCCCCAAAAAAAGTCTATAATAAAAATAAAAACTTACCTGCTCTGCTGGGGTCCAGTCTTGTAAACTTTTAATCCTGGGGGATGCCTTGGCAAAATAAAAAACCCTTATGAGACGCCGCTACACATGACCTGCAAGCAAGACATCCCGTCGCTAATGATAGTTCAGCTGTCACTGGGCCATATTTATAACCTTTCCTAGCATGGTAAATATCACGATATTTCCCATGCTAGGAAAGGTTATAACTGTGCAGAGAGCAGTTAGGGTAAGGGAGGTTAAAGTTGTGTGAGCTTGGGGAGGGTTGGTTATTTTAGTGTGAAATTAGAGGTGATTAATTTGAACTGGAGGTAGGAATTGGTTTCCTATCCGCTTCAGACCTCTCTTTAAACTCCTTACCCTTACCTTTAAGGCCATCTCCTTCCACTTCTCCCTACTTCTCTTCCCTCATCAACATGCATACCCCTTCCCGCCCTCTCTGTTCTGCTAACAGCACTGTCTGACCTCCTTACTGATCATCACATCTTACACTCGTATCCAGGACTTCTCCCGTGCTGCACCTCTGCACTGGAATGACCTCCCTTTCTCAGTCAAACTCTCCCCCACATTGCAGGTCTTCAAGCGCTCACTCAAAACGCACCTGTTCAGGCTAGCCTACCTCTTCTCCACTTATCATCCTCACTGCATCCTACATCTATCCCTTCTTTTCCTTCCCTCCCCTTCTCATCCGCTCTCATCAGCAGTCCACTTCCTTACCCCTCCTTATGTCTTCTGTTAATTCATCCCCCCCCCCACTTAGTGTCTTAGCTCACATGAGCATGGCCCTCCATCCTAGTGTTGTTCCCTCCTCCACCACTCCCCCCCTCACTTCGTACCCTCTTGTCCCCCTATGCTACTCTTTTACCCCATCCCCACCTGGTGGCTCCCTCTCAACTGCTAACTATTCTCTATCCCCTCCTCCCTGATCTGCCAAGCTTGACATCTTGCATTTTGCCTTGAGTTCTGTGCTTGCTTTCCTTTATTGTATTTTTGTGATATGTTTATATTTATATTGTATTTTATTATGTACTGTGCTGTTTATCCCTACCCTGTATATCTGTACTGTATTTTTTACAGTGCAGCAGACATCTTGTGGTGCCTTATAAATAAACAATAATAATAAATAAAATAAAAATAGGTGTGGAGGGAGATTAAATAAGTGCCATTTATCGACAACTCAATGTGACCATGGAGCCATACTGTACGTGCAGTACATCACAGCTGTGGGGTAATGGGAAAATGTCTGCAGTGTAATACAGACAGTAAAGCATTCACAGAGGTATAGTAACAGATAAGGAATATATCTATGAGTGTAAAAATTGAAGCAATGACTGCATATTTTGAGTTGTCCTGGCAATTTGACAAACTATGTAAGTTGATGCTTGCCACCCCTGAGTGCTGTGGTGCGCTGGGGATTCAATAAAATCTTTACAACAGTCATTTTCAGTGATGTAATGAGCATAATCCCTGGTCAAAACATTAAATTTGTCAGAAATCTTTCTGCCATTTTATTCTTGTATTAGTTTCCATTGTAGTTTGTTACATTACTATTAATTTTGGATTTAAGTGTTGGTATTACATACTCAGAAAACCTTTTGTTCACAGGAAAAACATAAAGATCCATCCTGGATGCACTCTAGCATAAACCACAGGAATAAATACCAGGTCTGTCTTATTTAGTGGTTTCTGTGTTCATGCCTTTTAGGGATTTGAGGGCAGTGGTGTAAGCTGTGGTTTGTCTGTTAAAGTCAGAAGCTTAGTGGTTCTGTATTTCAGAGGAAGCTAATATATAAACTGCTTACTTTTTAAGAAGTCATAGTCAATAAAGAGCTAGGGCCAGATCCAGGCTTATGATGCCTCTGCACTCTGAGCTCAGATGCCATTTCTCCACTGATCCAGCCTTCTGTGCAGATAAGTGGAGGCCACTTCCCTCTCTCGTACAAACTTATGCTCCGAGCAGGACCGCCTCCAGATATTTTATATTTTAGAGCCCGGGGCACATCCTCATCGCCACGGAACCACATTATCAGCGGGCCGATGTGCAGGGAAGGATTTCCCTGCACGCTGCATAGAACTGCACACTAACGGGCCAAGGTGCAGGGAAATCCTTCCCTGCACCTTGGCCCATTAGTGTGCAGTTCTATGCAGCATGTATCGGCGGTAGTAACCGCTGATTCTTGCTGCTGCATAGCCAAGGTAAGTTCTTGCGGGCCCCATTAGCTTCGGGGCCCGGGACAGTAGTCCCAGCTGTCCCCCCCTGATGGCGGCCTTGGCTCCAAGCACCTATCCTTAAAGCTTGTCCGGATATATAAAGGGCACTTAGCATGTTCTGACTGCACTATTACCATACTTCTCCTTACCCACACAGCGGAACCGCTTTGCGCATCCTACTTGTACTACCCTGCCGTCATATACATTCCTAAGAATGTGCATGCGCTGTGTTTGGAAAAAGTCCAATTTTTCGAAAGTCTATATCCAGTCCCCATAGAGGAGCCTATTCATAATTAAATATCACCAAATGTTATCATCACAAGAAAATGCACCTGAACCAAAGTTTTAGCGCAGTGAAAAGGTGGACATTCTATCCAGAGTAGGAACTTTGGATAGGTAGTACAGGGAATGAACATGAGTTTGAAACATGCAAACAGTTAGGCAGATCGTAAGGTTGATAGTTTATGGGCTGAAAGGGTGATAGATAAGTGGAATAGCCTCCCATCTCAGGTGGTTGAGTACAATACAATAGAACAGTTTAAACATGCTTGGGATAAATATAAGGGTATCCTAAATTGTAAACTAAATTGAGGGTAAATAGGGTCTAGGGTCAGTATAGTTTTTAATAAACAAATGAGCAAACTAGATGGGCCATGTGACTCTTATCTGCCATCACTTTCTATGTTTCTATAAAGGACAATTCCTTTCTTCTGTGGCAATCACTTCAATCAATTATGAACCATCATGGACACTGGTTTTGCATTCAGTGATAGCAGTCTGTTTTCAAGCAGTCATATTTAGAGACAGGATTTTATGATGTTCATTGGCATGTTGGACCGGATTCACAGATCTGGTGTGAGTTAGGTACTCACCCGTCCTGCTCCCATCCCGCCCCCCCTTAAAAACCGCATATACGCAATCTACGTAAATTACGTAAAATAGTTACTATGCATGTGTAGTAGCTATTATCGGTAAATTAAGGACGTATGTGCAATACGTCCAGAGCAGTGAATCCAGCACACTATTTTTAGAGTTAAATTAAATTTCCGCACCGCTGAAATTTAATCTACTGTAACTATAGAAATAGCATTAGTCCTGGAAACCTTATTGATTGACATACACAGTGCCCACATTGCTGCATTCAGGCATTGTGTAGGTGTTGCTATGGCAACCAGGGGCGTATCTAGGGTAAATGGAACCTGGAGCAACCTCCAAAAATGCATCCCCCTAGGTTATTTTTTATATATAAAAAATTAT
>WWET01001525.1:174854-194658 GCA_011038615.1 Limnodynastes dumerilii | reverse complement strand
TATATATACACACACATTAGATGTACTCCAGTGCCACATTCTCTATACCATTTCTAAATCCCTTTCATCAGCTCCTACTCCTCTTCATCTCCTTCCTCCTGTTCATCTTCAGCTCACCAGTATTCATGTTTCTCCAGTCCCCCCAGGATCCCCATCATTTGTCTCAAGCCCGCCCCCAGGATCCCCATCATGTCTTCCTAGCCATCCAGTACTTCCATCATGTGCCACCAGCCCCCTCCCCCAGTACTCCCTGCCTGACATGCACATTTTGTGGTCCTCTAATGTGTAAGCTGGCCTGTGTGGTAAAGTACAGTATACATTGATCCAACTAAATAGTCATCATTTTTTTTTACATTAATTATCTGCATTACACTTGTATTTAGGGATGTCTTTGCACATATTTTTAAGTTTTGATACAAATCTTAATATCTATAACTACTACAACTATCTTTCTGTTGGTCAATATCAATAGCCTCCTAGTGTCATAGAAAGTAAAATACATATTTGTAACCACAATACAAAGAGAGCCGAGGCTTAAAGTTAATACTTACCATGTCGCTGCCAATCAAATCTGCATACGAACACGTCCGCATCACAGCTGCCAGTTGGAAGCCCATCAATTTCTTGAAGTGATGGCCAAACGGTATCAGCAATCATGGCAGCCCAAGAAAACACTTGCATTTAGGGATGTCTTTGGTACACAAGAGCCATGTTGTCCGTGTCCATAGAAATCATCACCTAGACATTTAAATACATACTCCATGTGTTGTCTCTAGGGGCCTGATCCAGACCTACGCCCGTGACCGATCGTATGCCGGTCGGGAGCGTAAAACCGGGCGAAAAAACGCACTGTGCATGTGCAGTATGACAACTTCTGGTCGTCCGAAGGACATGAGCGTACAGCGAGCGTATTTTGAGCGTAATTTTCGACCAATGGGCGTGCGTTTTGTACGACGATAGTCCGGACGCTCAAGTTACTACACAGAGGCGGGGATAGCCATTTAAATTGTACAGTATGGGCGTGCTAAGCCCCGTACGACCAGCGTATCGGTGCGAAAATTCGTACGGTCGCTGGAAAAAGTTAGGGTAGGGTTCAGCCGCCGTAAGTAGGTACAATCAATGGGAGTGTAATGGGCGTGAAAGTTTATACGCCCGGGCGATCATACGCTACGCTCGCGGGCGTAGGTCTGGATCAGGCCCTATGTCTCTAAGAACCCCCTCATGTCTCCCCAGTTTCCAATAATCCCTCTCATGTCTCACTAGCTTTCAATAAGCCCCATCATGTCTCACCAGCTTCTAATAACCCTATCATGTCTCTCCAGCCTCCCAATAATCCCCCTCATGTCTCCCCTGCCTCCAAATAATCTCCCTCATATCTCCCCAGCCTCCAAATAATCCCCCTCATGTCTCCCCAGCCTTCAGCCTTAGTGCAGCCCCTCATATAGTTTCAGTCCTTAGTGCAGCCCCCTTATATAGGTTCAGTCCTTAGTGCAGCCCCCTCATATAGTTTCAGTCCTTAGTGTAGCCCCTCATATAGTTTCAGTCCTTAGTGTAGCCCCTCATATAGTTTCAGTCCTTAGTGTAGCCCCTCATATAGATTCACTCCTTAGTGTAGCCCCTCATATAGTTTCAGTCCTTAGTGCAGCCCCCATATATAGTTTCAGTCCTTAGTGTAGCCCCTCATATAGTTTCAGTCCTTAGTGTAGCCCCTCATATTTTAAGTCCTTAGTGCAGCCCCTCATATAGTTTCAGTCCTCATTACTGCCCCTCATATAGTTTCAGTCCTTAGTGTAGCCCCTCATATAACTTCAGTCCTTAGTGTAGCCCCTCATATAGTTTCAGTCCTTAGTGTAGCCCCTCATATAGTTTCAGTACTTAGTGCAGTCCCCTCATATAGTTTAAGTCCTTAGTGCAGCCACCAGCTCCCAATTGCAGCCAAATTCACTTACCCGCTCCTTGGCCTCACCTCGCTCACCTCCGCGGCACGCTCTCTGCATTATAAGTGATGCTGGCGCGACCTTGTGGTCACGTCAGCATCTGTATTCACCGCACGCACCACCGCTTGCATCCGCTGTGACTCCAGGAAAAGGAGTTCGATGAAGCCCTGATCTTGACTGTGAGTTTTGTAGGACTCATGCCCTAAGGCTCCGATTGCGCCCATATCCGCTGGGTGCCATCGGAACCCAGGGCACGAGCCCTACAAAACCCACGCTAATTACGCCTCTGTTCCCATGGAAATAGAAGGTTCCTTCCCGCTCGCCATTTCTCATGGCAAAAAATACGCTGTCTGAAGCTATGGCCTGTGAAGACGATTACCTGGCCCCTGTAAAAACTTTTCCCATATTCTGTCCTGCAGGTTATCAACAGCTATTGGACATACTTTTACCACTGGTGTGTGTTTCCTATTAGATTTGTGTGGTGTCTCAGTGAGAAGCAGGAGAAAAAATGGTTGTATTCTTCTGCTGTTCTTCATGATCTGGTAGGTAACTTTACGGTGTGATGGTTGTGTTTGTTGTGTAGGGCGCCTTTACCCACCCATTACAGTGATGTCCTTTGTCATTATTCACTCTGTAGCCCCTCATATAGTTTCAGTACTTAGTGCAGCCCCCTCATATAGTTTCAGTCCTTAGTGTAGCCCCTCATATAGTTTCAGTACTTAGTGCAGCCCCCTCATATAGTTTCAGTCCTTAATGTAGCCCCTCATATAGTTTCAGTACTTAGTGCAGTCCCCTCATATAGTTTAAGTCCTTAGTGCAGCCACCAGCTCCCAATTGCAGCCAAATTCACTTACCCGCTCCTTGGCCTCACCTCGCTCACCTCCGCGGCACGCTCTCTGCACTCTCATCTTTTCCTGGAGTCACATCGGGTGCCAGCGGTGGTGCGTGTGGTGAATACAGACGCTAACATGACCCCAAGGTCGCGTCAGCGTCTGTATTCACCGCGCGCACCACCGCCGGCTCCCGCTGTGACTCTAGGAAAAGGATTCCGATGAAGCCCTGTGAGTGACTGTGAGTTTTATAGGACTCATGCCCTAAGGCTCCGATTGCGCTCACATCAGCTGGGCGCCATTGGAACCTGGGGCATGAGCCCTACAAAACCCACATTAGTTACACCTCTGATGACAACGCAGCACCCTTAGCTTATTGGGGGTTAAAGTGGCGAAGAGAAAGTAGTATGTGAAGGGGAACGGTGCAATGTGTGGTTATTGTATGTTGGCACAGGGGAGGTATTGTGTGGGTAGAGTATATGTACTGTATATGTAGGACTGTATATATGTTGAAGCAAAGTTAAAAATAAAAAATAAAAAAATTCAAACTGCAAAAATAAATGTGTCATTTCCAAGGTTCCAAGGTTTTTTCTGAGGGGGGTGGTGGGAGGGGGGGGGGGTCTGTGTCCAGTAATTTCTTGTTGAAAAGGTGGTAACCCTATATGATATCAGTTCTACAAATGTACAGACACAAATCAATTCAAGAGATAAAGGATCAAGACTTACATTGACACTCTGTTTAGCTTCCTTCTGTGCAAGCACATGCTTGCTCATTTAAAATGAGGATGGATCGGAAATCTGGATAGGATGGCATGCATAGGGCATGCCCAGGGGCGGAGCTACCATTGGTGCAACGGCACCAGGGCTCATGCTGTTACAAGGGCCCACAGCCGTCATCACCACACCGCCAAAACTTTGGGTTACCTGGGATATCATCAGGGCCGAAACATATTTTGTGCACCTGGGCCCACAACTCGTTAATTCCACCTCTGGGCATGCCTATACTGTCATACTGATCTCTAACCACCCCTGTGTTTGTACCTGCCTTCAAAGAGTACTCGTAAAAACATAGGGGTAGATCCAGAACTACGTCCGTCTTCCATAGACGGACGTAATTCAATAAACAGTAGCTATTGCGCATGCGTAGTAGCTATTGTACGTAATCTGCGTATCATTTCGATACGTAGATTGCGTATATGCAGTCTAAAAGATGCGGGAGATGAAAGGATAGGGTCAGGCTGCAGATGAGTGAGGGTTATGGTCAGGCTGCGGGAGATGGTGGGTTAGGGTCAGGCTGCAAGTAAGGGAGGGTTAGGGTCAGGCTGCCAGGAAGGGAGGGTTAGAGTAAGGGTAGTGAGAGGGGAGGGTTAAGGTTAGAATTAGAATTAGAGAAAGGAGTGGGGGACTATTTTTCTTAACTTTTCAGACCACGGAGCTTTTGGTGCTCCGTGGATCGTCTGCTATGCCTCATTCGCAACTGGCTGGTTAGTAAACGGCCGATTCGAAAATCGGACGTTCGGACTGGAGCCCCACACCCATGTATTGCAGCAGCATAAAAACTTAATAGTAACTTAGTCTCCTCTTTAGCCAGTGAATTATAACCTTATAAGAATTAATCTTTTAATGCACAGGGTACACACTAAAAACAAAAATTATAAAATCCCACACCCCTAGCATGCTTTAAATAAATAAATGTTATCCATGCCTCCCTTGTGGTAAAGTGGGGATCAGGATTCCCTACTGGTGGTTTTCTGCAACCTTGTAGGAGTGATGTGGCTCCCAGAGGGTCCCCCTACTGGACCATCAAAGAAAAAGGAAGCCCTCTGGGAGTCAAAACACTCCAGTATCTTGCTGATGCCCCTGAGGCTCCAGTGGAGGGATACAGGAGTGCCCCCAAGTCCTGCAGCAGCCAGAAGCTGCTGTTGTTTAGTCTCCCCCCTGCTGCCGGCTTGCAGTGGTTGCTGGAGGTTCTTCCTTAAGCAGGTTATACACTGGGCCTTTTCAGCAGATAATCTTTCCAGTCACACAATCAAAAGATCGTTTTACCAGATATCTTACCAGTGTGTACTGTCCAAAGAGCTCCTAATAGACACAGTACACATTTGCAAAAAGCTAAAGTTATCTTTCCATCATTGATCTGGCATAAGCTCCAAAAGATTAAAACAAAATATCACAGATTTTTTAGCATCTTTGGACATACACACTGGTGAGATATCTAGTAATAATAATCTTTTGATTGTGAGATTGGAAATATTATCTGCTGATAAAGCCCCAGTGTGTACCCACCCTAATCTAGCATCACGCAAGGTCTGCCAGTTACACACAGCCCTTTTCCATTAGAGTGTTTTAGGAGACATCAGCCAGACTGGTGGGAGTCCCTGCTATGATAGCTGTCTTTCCGAAGTGGAGACAGCCGAAAGTTCTTTTTTGTCTGTCTCTATTTCGAATAGCAGCCAATTTAGATTTATTTTTTTTCATTCATTTACAGAAGCACAGATAGACCCGCCACAGGAGAGGTGAGTAAAAAGTATCAGTGAAATTTTTGTATTGGGGGAGGGTTAGGGTTAGGCTCAGCCAGACACCCTTAAGTGGTATGCAGAAGCCATATCAGCTGAAAACCAGAAAAGTGGTTACAGGTGGCGTGTATGACTGGCCTTCCCTAATGTTATGCCCTGAATGCTGCCAGACCACAGAGACAGGGTAGAGAAATAGGTATACGACAGGCACACCCTGACAGGTGGAAAACTCAGAATGGAGCTGGAGATAGAGAGCTGTTTAAAAAAAATAGGCTCAAAACACAGCACACACATTCTGACAGATGGTAAACTCAGAATAGAGCCGAAGATACAGAGAGCTGTTGGAGTAAGCTCAAAACACAGCACACACTCTGACAGATGGTAAACTCAGAATGGAGCTGGAGCTAGAGAGCTGCTGGAGTAAGCTCAAAACACAGCGCACACACTCTGGCAGAAGGTGAACTCAAAACGGAGCTGGAGATACAGAGAGCTGCTGGAGTAAGCTCAAAACACAGCAAACACACTCCGACAGATGGTAAACTCAGAATGGAGCTGGAGATACAGAGAGCTGCTGGAGTAAGCTCAAAACACAGCACACACACTACGACAGATGGTAAACTCAGAATGGAGATGGAGATACAGAGAGCTGCTGGAGTAAGCTCAAAACACAGCACACACACTCCGACAGATGGTAAACTTAGAATGGGGCTGGAGTTGGATGAATGCGACTCTAACACTAAGAGACAGAGAGCAGGACCGGCGGTTCCCACTGAAGTGGCACAGCACGAGGACAAATGGTACAAATGGAGAATGGAGGATAGCAGACGCCAAACAGAAGCAAGAGCCACACGATTCAAAACAACAGGCTAAACGCAAACATTATCACCGGCAGTGAGGAACACACAGGAGAAGCTATTTAAAGTTCCTGCCACCAATCAGAGCCTGCAAGCAGACACACTCCCAGCCAGAGTAGAGTCAGGGATGCCAGGTCCTAAAGACCACAATGTAAATGTAAACAGTTAAATGCTGTCAGTGTAACCCTGACAGTGTGTAACATGGCGATGAAGGAGCCTGATGGTGGCAGCTATAATCTCCTACAACTTAGTGGGAGGGGCCAGTACAGTTGGTTACTAGCTGTAAGAGGTAATCCCTATACCCTAGCAAGCAGTGAGCAGATAAGGTCACTGTGAGATCACAAAACAGTGCCAAGGGTTAATTATGGGAGTGGCTGTTTCCCAGGGTTGCCAAGTCTCCCGAAATATCCGGGAGACTCTCGAAAATTTGGCAGTCCTCCTGGTATCCCAGGAGAGCCAGCAAATCTCCCGCAGGGGATTGGGTTGTGGTTTTTATGCAATCCACATCCTCAAGTACCTTCCCCCAGCCTAGCAATACTACCATTCATAGTGTTAGAAGGGACTGGGAGAGACCTGATGACACAATTAGCGTCATCAAGCCCCGCCCCATCCCAAGTAATACTATGAAAACGTCCATTAATGGCTAAGGGGCATGGCTTAATTACACAATTTCTGCACATCATGTCCTGAAGCCCCGTCCCCTGAGCAGCCTCTTTATCTTCTCTTTGAGATCCTCCGGAGGCAAGCTTTCAAAAGTTGGCAACCCTGCTGTTCTCTATCTAAGATCTACAAGGGGCAGAGGTTATCACCATCAAAGGGCAATTAGCATCATAGACTTCTTGGCAATATCTCAGCATGGAATCCTCCTAGATGGACACTTAAACCCTTAATGGCGACAGATGCCCCCTGATCAATCCTCCTTCACCAAGCTACCCAGCTCCAAGGAGGGCCCAATGCCTGGGAATTGGGACTAAGGGAAAATGTGAACTGGATGAGAGTGAAGTAGTGGGAATAAACCTATTTGGATTCCATATACTCCATGTCTGAGTGATCTGAAGAACTTTCTATTCTTACAAAAGCGAGCACAAAAAAATGGGCGCACTGTTGCCATCCACCTGTGTGCTCTGTGCTAGTGAAATGGGGAGATTGACTACATTTATATTTGAAATGGGACGGTGTAGTTCTGCTGAGTGCAGAAGCAGCACGGATTCCCTGTGATTACACATACATTTTATAGGTCATTTTTATTCAATAAACTATTTTTTTTAAAAAGCATCCCTACACATATTTAAAAATTTGAATTAGTGGTGTGGGTACAACCCAAAGCCTCTGCCTATCTGCATTCATCTGCACGCTGCAAATGAGTGCATCTTTTCTATGTTTTATTCAGAGCTGCAAAAGTTTTACGCTATGTGGCCACGGTTTTTCAAATCTTTGTGTTATAAAGGCCATGAAAAAGAGAAAAACAAATCACATGCATTTGTAAAATCCTCTACACAGAATTACTGCGACGACCACATGCTATGCAAAGTGTGACTTGCTGTATTAGATTAAATAAAGCACTTGCTTGTTTCATTCTGACTGCATTCAATTATGTGCAGAAAGTGGTTTTGACCTCAGCGTTACCTCATATCCTAATCAATAATGTACAGAAACTTTAAGTGCTACTGCTTGTCTAGTCATCTTAATAACATAACCTTTCATAATAATCCCAAAATGGCTGTGCACAACATTAGAATCTGACCCACAGAAAAGCAGTTTAAAGATGGGAGATAAGATAATTTGATGTTGGTATACTTGCATGCCATGCTGTAAAATTTATATAGTCCCCTTTGCACTCACTCCCACTCCATCTATGGACCTGACAAAAAAAAATGTTTTGATAGATTCCATTAACAGCACTCCAACACTTGCAGCACAGAACGCAAAGAGCAAATGGAAAACGCTCCATTTTTGGAAGCATGGATTCGATCCACAGTTATTAATATTATAGCTGAGATATTATGCCTATGTAGCAAGTTAACTTACAGGCACAGTTTTTCTCTGCTTATGTTGAGGGGGTTATGAGATGAAGGAATGTGTAAGGGTAAATGTGTTTCTCCAACAGTATAAAAGTGATGCTGGAGGCCTTAGTGGAAATTTTGTCATAACTACGGAATGGTAGATTATATTCTTAAATGAATGTCTAGCCTTTGTAACTTTAGTGGAAATGCTGGACATGCTTTCCCTTTTCTCTCATATCTCTCCAACACACCAGCATACTGTTCCATCTTTCCTTTAGATGCTTTAGGTAAAATACGTAGTGTTAAATCATTTCAGAAATCTCATTGCAAGCATCTCAGCCACTGTCAAACATCAGCTTTTAAATTTATCAGAAATTAAACTGCAATAGAATTTTATTCATATAATACAAAATAAAAGGGATAATGGCTTTGACTATGGACTGCATGCGCCCTCCAGATGTTACGCTAGTGTTATGATAGCAACAGAAGCGTATGAAGCATCACACGGAACTTGGGCTATGCTTCCCCTCAACCCGCTAAAATGGGCAGGGGGAAGCATACTAATTGTACAGTGTGGGATGGCGATCCCACACCTGTGCGGATCAACGGTCGTACGGACTGCTGATCCGCACAATTTACTTAAGGTAGACTTATGGCAGTGTAAGCTGCCAAAAAAGCCTGCACGAGAGAGAGGAGGGAAAGGGGCGTTTACTCCCCTCTCTTTATCGGACGGACAGACGTACGGAAAGCGTGCGGGAGTCTGGATCCAGTCCTATCTTATCAACACTCAAATGTTGTTGAATTCAGAGATATGTCATAGACAAGTGAAATTTTGACTTTGATATATTTCACATTTTGTCAGTGAAATTTGGCCTTTCCAAGTTTTCCAATCACTCAAACCAAATTTGAACCAACACAGTATAAATTACCCTAACCCAGTGCACTGTAAGATTACCTGGGCTACAGTGAAACTCTATTTACAACATTGCAAATTTCTAAGCATATAGGACCAGATCAACAAGTCCATCCGTTATGGCACTTACTCAAGGAAGTGCGCCCTCCAGATGTTACTATAATTTTCTGATAGTAACTTAGTTACAGAATTCTTCCCCTCCGCCCACACAAATTCTGAAAGATGGGCGAGGGGGAAGATGGAAATAGTACAGTAGGGGCTGGGTTTTGGGAATACACATAAATCAGCGGTTGTACAGACCACTGATCGGTACGTTTAACTTACTGTGCTCAGCGCTATTAGAACAGATATAGAGGTGTTCCACTGAAAATAAAGAAGTGGGCAGTTTATTGCAGCAGTAACCCTGTTTCCCTGCACTTCCTCCTAAACTGCACCAGCTTAGGACTGGTGTAAGTGTAAGACAGAGAAGATTTCAAAGAAAGCCCCTATTCTTAGTAATTACACAGTCATACACACCTTATAAATATTAACTAATTAATTTAAGCATAAAACATGTTTACAAATACCCTCTGCAGACACTACACTATACTGACAATTATTTTTACCATGCATAGCAGGGTATTGCCACACATTTTGCAATTTAAAAACACTGGACTGGATCCAAAGGCAGACTTTTCTCACACAATCAGATCAGCAATCCGTCATACCACTGATCAGTTCATAAACAACAAATCCCTCCCATAGTGTATGATTGAAATGCTTCCACTTGCTTACCATGGCTCGTACCACTAATGTGTGCATGTGCCCTCCAAAACACCCCACTTATGCACTTTGCATGTGTAAGGTGGGTACCAAACGCAAGTCTGGATCCAGCTCATAGTTATTAATTCTTAACTTTTTTTTTAAGCATTTCAAGTGGGCGTGATCCACACCTAAGAAATCCAGCTGACTTTCGTGCGCTGGATACAGAAGTCCACTGAATATTGGTACCGCGCATGCTACATTCCTTCCTTACGTACGATCCTCTATTGCGCATGTATGGAGATGTGTGCAGAATAGTTACAGTAGCCCCTGGGACACAGATTCACTATCCGCACGTAGGAGAGCATGGGAAGTGTGGCATTGTGAATCAGAAGTTCCGTACATTAGCCTCTGTTGTGAACCTTTATGTTTAAATTCTTTATTATAGTTAGACAATAGTAAAATTTTACCAGTTAAAATTAATTATGAAAAAAACAACTTTAAAACATGCACACTTGGGTAAGCTATTGAATTACACCCCTCAACCTATTTGCCTGTACATCGCCATTTTTATGTTTTAAATTAGTGTTCGTTATGAGTACCATCTCTCTAGAGTTGCTACTGTTGGATAGGGCGCACACATTTTCAGCACTATGTCTGTGCTTCCGCTGTGCAAAAACAGTGGTTCAGCTCCATCAAGATTTGAAAATGCTACAGCATCATTATTATTTAACTTGTGCATATTATAAAGATTATAAAATTGTGCACAATTGTGCAAAGATTGTAGAATAATTAGAGGAAGAAACAGATCTGCATGGAAGTGGTATGTGTCATCATTTCTAGTTGGTGATTTAATAACAAATATTAAAAATTAAGGTTTATTTGTATAGTGCGATTTGTGAAATTCTACCATTAATCAATATATTTTCTTTTCCTATTTAGTAAATTTAGTCAAACAAGATCAAAAATATTCTCTCTCGTTTTGGATAAGTATGGATCTAGCAGTACACCTAATATTAAGAGTTATCCTGAGAGGTATGTGCTGTAATGTGAAGATGTTTAACTCCTCCTATTTCACAGGTGATTTTCCTAGAAATGTGGTGCATATGCACTGGCCCTTTGGTTAGGCTGGAACTATTATGTTACTACTCCGTCATAGACTCATAGTATACTCTCGTCCCTAGAGACAATCCTGGACTTACATGCCTTACATGAAAATTATCCATGTTCATCCTTGTTCCCTTCTTACCGTTGTCCTGTGTATTGGTTAATCTCTGAGACTGCTCCTGTATGTATTCATGCAGTCTGGAATCATATGAATTCTGTTCTGATTTATTTTGGTGATTAGGGTTATCAAAATTTCTGTTTTGTATTACTGCATCTAGTATTTCTAGTATTTCTAGTCCCTGTCATGTGTATCCTCATTGCTAGCACTATTTGTATTTCTGTACTTGTATGGATTTGGTTACCACATTTGTTGTGTGGATTTTAGTTTGTGTTTATGTACTTCTGTATCTAGTCACTTATGTGTTTCTGGTTACTCACAGCTCTATAGTCGCTTGAAACCTGTATGATTATGTTTGTCTGTATGTCTATTTTGTTTCCCTGAACTCCGCGTAGTGATATTTGTGCAATATTTTAATTTATATCCTCTTTTTCCACACAGTGAGTTGCCACCTCCCTGCTGGTTGCCAGCAGCACAAGTTTGTTCTCACCCTCAGAGACCTCATTGAAGACCAGGCCCCAGTTTAGACCCACACCCTGGTGTGCAGATATCCTTGTGTGTTTGTAATTGAAGATAGTGTAACGGATGATGGGTCTTAAGCTCCCAGATACTTCAATATTAAAAAATTCCTTTTTTGGGGAAAATGGGGTAAAAGAAACCCCAAAATTTGAATATAAAGGGACCTCATACAGTCTTGTACAAAAAGGTCTGTAATTATAGCTAAGAAAAAAAGGAGCACTTGCACATGAAGAACAAAATGCCCTGCACCCAAGGCTTACAAAAGCAACACATGAAGATGTGTACTAAAATTCAAAAGGGATATCTAAATGTCCAAATCTCACACTGTGAAATCCAACATGTGCTTAATTTCTATGTAATATTGTCAAAAGAACATCAGTACATCATATAAACTACAGAACAGTATTGTAAGGGTTGAAATGAAGTTATACGTAAAATAACTAGTACTCCATTTTGTATATCTGTATCCATTTTGTTCTCTGAATTAGTACAGCCAGAAATTCAGTTATTTTGTACATTTAGAACAAATAGAAGGTTATGTGAACAAAACATTTTTGATGTTATGACTAAGCTTGTTTAGAGAAACTTTGCATAACAGAGCCTCATAACGGGCCTTGGCATATGAAGATAACAGTTACTGACGAACTTGCGGTTAAGAATATTTTATTGTAAAAAATTGCTAAAAATGGGCTAGAGGATAAAGTTTCTATTTGGTTAAGTGTAAGTGAAACACTGGAGGAAGAGGAAGGGGCAGCATTGACTATGCCTTCCCCCACACATAGTGATCAGATTTCAGGTCCATCCATAGACACACCACAGATGCAAGACACTAGCCCAATAAAGATAGACACACCAGAACGAATCACTACACATTTTAGGGTAGAAGAATTCAATTACAAAGGGGAACTCCCAACCAAACACATGAGACCAGATGACTGGATAGAACCAGAGGGTAATTTTCCCCAGAAAGGAAATGTGATTTATGCGGATGTTGTGTGGATGAAGGATGGTTTTATTGTTAATCATGTCATCAATTTGTGGACCCAGAACAACCCTCATGTTCAGGGGAAGTGGGAGTAAATATAATCCCATGGGTAAAAAGTATAAGAAACTTAAGAGAATAGTGGGACAATTGTGAGATGTAAATGTGTCTGGTAAAAAGGATACCGCACCCAGTACTATACACAAGGAATTGGGAACCTATCTTGATAAGTTTACTTGTTCTTTTACAGATGAAGGTATTGATTTGGAAAGCAGTATGGGCAAAAGACTGTTAAAGACAAAACTCCTGGACGGATTAAGGAAAGAAATGCTTTTTCTGGAGAACAGCAAGCAACGGCCTATACAGATACATGTGATTCAGCAACCCAATGGAAATTGTACGCACAAGGAGGGAAAGGCCAATCAAGGAGCCAGACCAAAGATGCAAAATCCAACGTCAGGTAAATGCTTTTTCTGTAACCAGGAAGGACAGATGAAACGTGATTGCCAGAAGTACAAAGACTGGCTTCAGAGGAAGGACAACAGAAGTGGATTCCAGGCATGAAGACAAGGCACCCCCGTATACTCCCAGGACATGGCTGGTAAGAAACCTGACAATCTTATACCTATTACCTTACCTACAGGAAAAGTTATACAGTCTCATTGATATGGGGGCAAGTCAAACTGTCTTAAAGGAGGAAGATGTGCCATCAACCCTCACTACTCAGCAACAGGCCTTACCAGACGGCCCACCAACCTCAAAAGAAGTAAAAAGGTAACTCTTCAGATTCAAGATAAGCCACTACCTATTGAGTTCCTTGTTTTTTTCTACTTGTCTCGAAAATCTGTTGGGGGGCAGGCATACTTCAGCTCATGCAAGCAAACATAAAGTATACAGGAGATGGAACAAGAGGCAGATTACTACCATTCATTGGATGATGAGAGATGACCCCAGGATTAAGAAGATAAGGCTGCAGTTAGAGGTGCCCTCCAAACTATGGGCAAGAGGGAATACAGATACGGGACTATTGTAGGTAACCATGGTAGTGCTGATTCTTAAACCAGGTACAGTCCCAATTTCCAACAAGCACATTATAAAAATCTGTATGTTAAACTAATAAACCAGAACTCATTTGGAACACCAGCTATGTGTGTCTCAATTTGACTTCTCCGGCCGGCCGTCTTATAGTAAGGTATCCTGACAGAACGAAGATCCTTGTAAGACCTTCTCCGTGGAAGATCTAGGTGGGGGAACACCTCCAACAGTATAATTTTATACAACACACATCACCAAAACATTTCAATGCTGCAAACGTAAAGCATTTGCTATAGAGTATTATCAATAATATTAAGCAGACAGTTTCTCTTTGGAAGATGCAAAGCAAAATGCAAAATGCTAAATCAACAAACTTCTTGGTAACATTCAGTAATAAAATCCGTGAGCACATTTTTCACAGTCCATGACCTTGTACTGTAACATATAGTTAATACACCACAACAGCTAAAGAAAATGTTTGAATAAACCAAGTTAAATGACCTACCTTTACGTAAGCAAGATACTGGTCACATTTCTCTTTCATAGAAGTGAGCTGAACTTTCTCATTTATATGAGCAACCGTTTCCCCAGATGAAACTAAAAAAACTCTGGGTTGTTGACCTTTTTCTCTTTTCACAACATCAGCAGTAAAGTTGTATATCAATTCTGCAATATAAATTTAAATGTTAGAAAATATGTATGCAAACTGATGAAAACTGGTACAGAGAAAAATATGGCCTATCAAATAATAGTGTACTTATTAATAGTAACATAAAAAATATAAACCACACAGAACAAAGAGAATAAATTGGACTCCTAATGGTATATATCAAACATGTCTACTTTTCTCTAAAGAGAAAAGTAAAACTGTTGTCCATAGCAGATTCTAACTATCACTTACCCAGTAAATTCCAGAAAATGATAGCTAGAATCTGATTGATCACTTTGAATAACAGCCATATTGATTTATTTTTTTCCAGAGAAAGGAGAGACATATGATAATCTGAATTAATTAATAACCTGGCCAAGTAAACCCCACAAAATATGCACTGGTTTTATTGTTATTGCACTAAATAAATTAAGATGCAATGTAAGTGAGTCCACCATATTAAACACTTCACAGATTTCACACTCTGCCAGCAACATGACATAAGAACAGGACATCACAGCAGCAGCACCTCAACCATTAACATGACAATTACCATCAATAAAAATGCTTTCAAAGGTCATAGCCAGACTAAGGTAATGTAAGCCTCTAAAATAAACAGTTCATAAACTCTGTGGACAAAATATTTACATTGAAAGCTAACCCATTCGCTGGATAAACAGGCACATGTCAAGCATCAGATAAGTACAGGATTGTAGGTTGATGAAAGAAAAATTTTGATAATATGTGTGCACAATTGTTTCACTTCTAAGTAAACAAAAAGGGAAAAATTATACAGGGACCATATAAATATTATTGTACCTGTATAAATATTCCATGAGAGACATTTATAATTTGCATGGAAAAAGCAAAATAGAACAAATATTTATAAGGATTATTAATAATTAGTTTAACATTAAAAATAAATTAAAAACACAAAATTATTTAACAATAACATATAACATGTACACTGATTATTGTAAACCATGTTTACAGGTTTGGGTTTCTTCCAGTTATTAAGGTTTACTCCAAATTGTTAGTAAAATTTTATTCTAACGGATCAAGACTTCAAATGATCAAAGCAACACAATGTTTTTTTTACATATAATAATTGCATGTCTCTATAAACACTTGAGTCAAGCAGATATGGACTAATCTAGCAGGACTAATGTGAGAAGCTATAAAAAAATATGTGTGCATTCTAAACTAGTACATTACATCACTGTATGCCAAGTCATCCAAATGCATGGTTTTATTTTAAAAGTCTACTAGAAAAAGATATAACAAACATCTCACAAGTTTTGTGATAGCCGGAATTAAGATAGGTGAAATGAATATGAATGAATAATTATCCTCAAGAGCAAGAGTGTTCCACCTAAATAGGGAAAGTTGCTTCTTTTTCTGCAGTTACTTGCATGGTTGCCTACTTTTCCAAATGGATATCAGGGAGATTGTGAGAGCACTGTTAAGGCGCTGCACGAAAGGGGTGTGTCCTGTACCACCAAAGAGGTGTGTCCTGTGAATAGCTACACCCATAGGTGGATCTAGCACTGCCAGGAAAACTATTTTACAATAAAAATGGCAGTATCAGTATTTATTGATTATTAAATTATCAGTGAATACTTTCAGTACTATCTTTATAGAAAAGATAAAAGTGACACAGCAGCTGAGTCTTTTATTACATCTTGGCCTCTATGAAATTGGCCATCTCCATAGACCTCAATGGATGAAATTAGAATCAGGGAGATTACCAAACACTTCAGGGAGTCAGGGAGATTACCCAATCTTCAGGGAGAGTTGGCAACTATGGTTACTTGTGAAGCAGTTTTGACTAGCATGTGTAATTAATTCATTTATTACAGACTGGGGACCATATTCAGAGATTGAAAATAAGAGAATAAAGTTACTCATAGGCAAAACCAAGGTCACGTTAATTGCATTCTTTGCATGCAGAGATATGTCTTTGCTTTTGCTTTCTGCACACAGATACAGACCCGCTTTACTTTTACACTGTTATTTAGACTGGGGATAGGAAACTCTGTTAATACTGTTTGCAACAGATGAAATATGACTCCCTTGCAATCAATATAGTTTTTCCCAGGAGTAACTTTCCTCTTATTTCCAGTCTCTGAATAAGGTCATGGATGTAAAAAAAAACTATACATTGGTTATGTACCATTTACACAAACCCTTTGGGTTCAATCAAGTAAGAAGGAATTAGCTCTATGGGTACTTTGCAAGAGTCATACATAAACACTGTGGTCTGATTAGTGAATTTAAAGTATGCATTCCCTCTCTCTGCATATGCATTCAGTATTTTAATTTGCAAGAAATCTTAAGACAGAAGATCCTGGTTGTCAGAAATTTATTCATGATGTGATTATAATTGCTTGACCATTGTGAACACAGACTTTTCACAATAAATATTTTAAATCTCCATTGGGCCCAGGTAGTTTTTTTTTTTTAATCTAACACATTAGTCAACATATCAAAATACCCCTCAGGTAAATATTTATTTTTGGTCTATAAAATAGATCACTCTACACTAAAAAATGTCAATAACATATTGTACTTTTATTGTACTTTTATAACCTACAAGGTGCCTATACGTTGTCTATGCAGACTTTGAATCTATTAATAACATTGGAACGGATCTAGTCTTACACTGGTACAGTTGGAGATATTCTGGCGTGCACAGTTCCCTTCATTAAGATTTCGGAACCAACCTCAATTATACTGGGGTCGGGATAGCGTGGTGTGTCTGCACTGTAAAATATAAATACCAAATCCATCCACATAAATTCATTGGCACTCTAAAAACACATAACGTGGATCCAGGTGCAAGCAGCATTAGCAGCAGATGCACATGCTCTGATGCAGAAAGCAGACGTTTTCTGAACCTGGAAAGTCTGGATCCAATCCAATGTCAGGAAACACAAATACCCTAACATCCATTGTGTACGACTTTGACAATATACAAAATACAAATATTCCTTGCAGCAAGCAAATATAAAAATAATATAAAACTCCTACCTATTTGTCCAGGAACATTTCTACCATGAAACTGGAAACAGACGCTAACATTGACACAGTTCACATGTTGTGTTCCATCATGACACTCTGGCGCAGTGATATTAATAGAGGTTGGCAGGAGTATAGAGATATCCACAGTAATAACTGGTCGTGTCCTGTTTAAAGAAAAAAAAAAGGTAAATGCTCTTTTGAGATACCCAAGAATAAAACTGAATAAATTACTAATCATTGACTCTATTTTTACTACCTTAATTTTACAAGAATACATTTCTTACCAACAGGTTCTTACTGCAGGCTAAAATGTGTAAGCTCTATGAACCCTTTTCTACCGATGGGAGTCCCTGAACCCCCGCCGCAATTCCTGTCTTTTAGAAGTAGAGAAACCGTTGTATCACCTTTCGCCGTATTGTTTTTGGTCTGGCAGGGATCGATTGCTTTGCCTCTTCGAAGCAAAACCAATCAATTTCCCAGTCAGTTTGGAATCAAATCAATCAAATATACAGCAATAGCTATTAAAACACTTTCAATAAAATACAGCCTACAGCCATTATGCTAGTTGTAAGCAACAGAGTAAGTTTTCTAATTGTCCATTATTGACCAGGCAATAAAGCTATTCATTTTACAAACTTATCACACACTATAGATGTCTTAATTAGTATTACATGTCAGAGTGATCTCCATAGATATATAATGTCAATTATAAATTAAGAAAAGTGCTCATATATAACCAACAACAAGATCAAGTAAACATGGATTTAGATACTACATCAATATTTGCTTGTTAAAAACTCATGTTGATACAGTATTTGCTATTGTTGTCACCAGTGCAAAGAGTCTAACCAGGGCCTGGTTTTCTCTAGAGCCCCTGATGGTGGGGATATGTTCAGGATACCCAGCAGGTGGAGGCCACTGGAGGATCTATTAGGGGTAACTAGAAATAGAGGGTGACAGGGCCACAAGCAGTATTGACACACTATGAAGGATACAAACAGAAATGTACTTGATGGCAACAGCACAGCCCACCTGAGTAGGTGGAAATGGAGTGTGTAGATGACAAACACACTATCAAAATTTATGCCTGGTGGTAAACGCAGGGTGTAGAGAATACACACAAAGATATGTGCTAGATAGTATTCACACAATATGGAGAAATACACACACAGATATGTGCCAGATAGTAATAACACAGTGTGTAGGAACTCACACACAGTGAGTGAGGGAAACCTCAGAAGGGAGATAATCCCAACAGACAGACACAGACAGAGAATCGGGCACTAACACAGGGAACAGAGGAAGGACTGAGGGTGAGTACAGGTGGAAGGTCCAAAGGAGGAGAAGGCAGGAGAGCACAGGAAAACACTCAGGAATCGCAGGAACAAAAAGCCAAACAGCAGCACAACCAGGTAACTCCTGACAAACTAGGCACGATGGGCCCTATTAAATTAGCTTTGCACCTGCCTTATTTGCGGTTCAAAGATAATTCCACAAATTTTTATTTGTAGATTTTTATGTGCGCCCCATAAAATCCGCAAATCTTTGCTATCATAAATGACAAGGAAAAGCGCACCGCAAGTTTTTTTACCTACATCACAGAAAATTGAATTGAGCTCTATGACCAGTGATGAGGGCCACAGTTGCTGCCTATAAATAGGGAGTGTTAATATCTGATTGGCCAGTGCCAACATGGCCCATACCTCAGCCAAGAGTGTTCTGGCTGCTAGGTAACCACCAGAACACTTCAGACCAGGGAAAAACTACAGGGAAAACATGGAATGGAGTGTTGAGAGAAAGAATGTTTATGTGCTGTCACGATTGTTGTGACAGCACGTAAAAGCTATACAATACGCTTAATCCAGAGGTGAGCGTACGATAGCTAATGTAGAGCTTCTCTGCATAATTTACTACTGCGCATTCTCAGAACTGAAATGCACATAGTCATGACTGCTTTAGATCAGAGTGCAACTAAAGCGTCAGCAGCTGAGGTGCGTGTTGTTGAAGGGTGGATGGATATAGTAGTAGTAATATGAAAGAAGTTGGAAAACTGTGGTAATCATCCTGTGGTGGCACACAGAAAGATAGAGCTTCCTTCTTTGATAATTACCCAAAACCACTGCACAAGCTGGCAGACTGCAATTCTTCTTAAGAAAATTGTTTTTTTGTATACATAAAATGTGATTATTTCTTATATATTCCAATTACTTTGATTCAGCCATTGTGGAGAGAGTTTTAATATTATTGGACCTGATTCAGAACTAATAATGACCGCCTGTCACAAAATGTGGGACTTACCGCATCAAGGGCCTCATTCACTAAACGCGATTTGGCCCAAATCACGTGATTTTGAGCTTAAAAATCGCCAATTGCGATTCACTAAGCCAAAAATCATGTGATTTTAAGTATTTTGAGATCGCGGGTCCGCAAATAGCGGTCCCGACTTTTTTCTATTACAAACATACAATGTTTGTAATTCACTAAATGCGATTTCACTGAATCGCGGTGAAATCGCATTGAAATAAAAAGACATAAAATCGCATCTCTAGAGATGCGATTTTATGTCTTTTGATTTCAAT
>WWET01001525.1:159576-174123 GCA_011038615.1 Limnodynastes dumerilii | reverse complement strand
GAAGACATCGAAAGAAGAAAGAATAAAGAAGAAGACTTCAGTTAAAGGAAAATTGAAGGCTCCCAAGATGCAGACAGCTAATGGTGAGTTATAATTTTTTTTAATTATTATTATACACATGTACCACTTTGTTTTATACACTTAGATTAGGAGAGATGACCTCCTAAGGTAAGTGCATACACATAGGGGGTAATGTTAGTTAGGTTTAATAATTTTTTTTACATATGTAACACTTTATTAGATTTTTTAAACGGTTAATTTATTTGTTTAATTATTATTATTTTTTTTAACACACACTGGACACGCAGTTCTGCATGTCTGCAATGTGTAGACATGCTGTAAACATAGAATTACATAGAATCACCTTTGCTGATCCTTGTAATTCAATGACTACAGCATGCCTGCACGTTGCAGACATGCAGTACTTTGAATTTTTTTTATACACGCTATATGCCGCCATTAGTTAAAGGGCTAATCGCGGTGATTTTTTCATTAAAATCACCGCGATTAAGCCCTAAATGCATCGCGGGACATCGCGTGTGTTTGTAAAACATTGCAGCTTAGTGAATTCGGCCCAAAAAAATAAAATTTTGCGGGGAAATCACCGCGATCAGCCGCGATGTCCCGCGATGCGATTTTTATGTAAAATATCGTCTTAAGTGAATAAGGCCCCAAGAACCAACCGCCTGTTGGTGGCCCTGTCCAGAAATGCCCACTGTCTGCCTGAGAGAAGATGCCACTCACAGTAGTGTCAGCCTCCTGTCCTCTGTTGTCCCATGGCCGTCTGGCCGCAAGCATTGCTGTCCTGTGTCTGACGCATGGTCCTCTGGCCAAGCTATGCTAACCTCTAGTGCATGGGTGTTGTCAACTTGCACACATGATCACTGGCAGCTAACCGGATGCAAGCTCAGTAAACCACATGATTCCAGCTTCCAATCAGGGACCAGGGTGCACTATTTCAACCCAGAGCACTGTATCCGCAGTGCCAGAACAACTTGGTCTTCAAGGTGCCTGGTTCTACAGTCAGCACTGCTGCTGTTTGCTTTGCTAAATCCAAGTCAAGCCTATGCATTGTTCCAGCTTATGCTCTACTTCAGTTCAAGCCCCGATACATCATATGCTCTGTTTAAGTTCTGGTTAAGTTCAAATCAAGTCAAGTTCTGTACCAATTTATGTCCAGTCCAGGTCAAGTCAGGCCTAGTCCAGTCCTGGTCGAGTAAAGTCCAGTCCATGTTAAGTCAAGTCAAGTCCAGTCCTGATACAGATAGGTCAAGTCCAGTCCATTCCTGATCCAGTCCAGGTCAAGTCCAGTCCAGTCCAGTCCAGGTCAAATCAAGTCAAGTCCAGTCCTGATCCAGTACAGGTCAAGTCAAGCTCAATCCAGTCCCGGTCAAGTCCAGGACATCTAAGCTTATCAAGTCCAATCCAGTCCTGGTCAAGTCCAGTCCAGCTAAGCTTATCAAGTCCAGTCCAGCTAAGCGTATCAAGTCCAGTCCAGGTCAAGTCCAGTTCAGCTAAGCCTGCCTTGCCCAATCCAGTCAAGCCTGCCTTGTCCAGCCCAGCTATACCCCTCATTAGGGGAGAAGTCCCACCGTAAGGCGGCTAGGCACTATCAATAGGGTTTTGTATTTTGTTATTTTCTTTTGCAGGGAGATTTATTTATTTTTTGTACTATTTAATGTTATTTGTACATCTGATTGTTTGTTTTCTCCTCATTTTCTCTTAATTGTATCAATACAATATACAACTCCCATTCCATAGATACTGCAGGTATATTTTTGCATCTGTGGTCCTTTCATATTTTGTATATATTTTTGGTTTGGCTATCTATATTATTTTAAATTTAAACAATAAAAGTTAAATTTTAATTTATACTCATTGGTATACAAGATACTGTTTTTGGGCTCATTAGGTGATGTCTTTGTGACATAGGATGATATACAATTATTTATTCTAAATATTTGATGGATGCTTCACTGGTGACAACGCGCTCCAAATTGTCCCATTTTCTCTGTACTTGTATATTCCTTGTCCAGCCCAGCAAAGACTGTCTTGTCTAGTCCTGTCAAAGCCTGCCTTGTTCATCTTGTCAAGCCTGCCTCACTTACTCTAGTCAAGTCTCATTGTGCTCTATACCCTTTGTCTACTAACACATGGGCAGATCCTACATAAAACCCTCTAGCTTCCAATATTACGCTGAGACCCTATCACGTCCCTGGGAACCCAAGGCAGATACCCAACCTAGTCAGTCCGTGCCTTATTTACGCAAGCTATTTGTGTAAGTTGGCCTTTATTAACGTTTTGTGCATGCATGCATCACACGTACGTTCAAATATATGCAGTGCGAGTGGGATAAGGCATTTAAATTAGACAGTATGGGCAGGTTTAGGCACTGCCGTACATTTGAGCATTCTGCACGCACAGCACTGTATGCTGAGAAGCTAAGGTAGGATTATGAAAATGGAAGTCACCTAAAGTCCATAAGTGAGAGAGAAGTGTCATGGAAACCTCTTCCATGCTGACTTTAGAAACTCTGTATGCACAGAGAGCGCACTTACACCTCAACCAGTGTCATCATGATTATTATTATATATTCATTATATACAAACACACATCAGCTGTTCTTGTTGATTATCTGGATTAATACTATATGTGTAAGCTTGCGAGCAGGGCCCTTTTACCTACCCAGTCTGTCTTGTTATGATTGGTAAAGTGCTTCGTAATCTGGCGCTATATAAAAACCTGTTACTAAATAAATAAATAAATAAATATGGCCGATCTCTGCTGTATTTAGACTTTGTTGCAAGTGCCCAACATTGCAAAAGACATCACATCTTAATCACATATTTAATTTTTCATATTTAGTAGAGTGGATTTTATTTTTATTTTAATGTTAGTGAAATAATAGTTTTTTTTATAAACTATCATAGTCCATTCTTCCGCTCTCAATTTTAAAGACATTTTCATAGTCATCAATGAAGATATGTGAAAATAAGTCAATATAATGTACTTGTCTGCAATAAATGTATTCTTTTGTAAAAATAATTACTTCAAGATATATTCTCTGTGTAGCTCTTGTGGTCTTATTTTAGCTTGATATTCCAGATTACAGTTTAAAGTAAGCATGTTTTTCCTGTTATTTTAGGTCAATATTCAAGAGTGAGTAATGATGTCATTTTTGATCATGCCTGAAATAACAGTAAATCATGACTGTAGTAACAATAATAGTAAGGCTGGGCACACACTGGAGCATTTTCAAAAGATAGGGCCTGATTCAGAGATACGATTTCCACGGCACTTAGGAGCGTATATTTAAGAACCTAGAAAATTCGCAAAACTGCGCATGCGTAGTAATAGTGCAACGCCGTCTACGTAGCGGTTAGGAGCGCAAATTCGCTAAGAGCGTAAGTTTGAATCGCACGCAAGCACTTAAGATCTTAAGTGCAGTGAATCTTTAAGATCTTAAGGATTTGCATGGAAATGGGCGGGGGGAGGCAGGGAAATGAGGGAAAGTGGGCGCGGGCTGACACTTAGGATCTTAAATGAACGCTACTACGTCACTTAAGATCCCAAATGACAGCGTAGAGTTAGGGCTAGTCAATGGTGGTCTAAGTTTAAGATCCACTGCTGTTTGCAAGGGGAGTGACTCTTTATGCAGTGGGCTGGAACCTGCTAGGATCTTAACATTAGATGCGTATATTTGCGATCATTTCGCAATCGCATCTCTGAATCAGCCCCATAATCTCTACAATCACACAATGAACAGACTGTTTCACGAGATATCTTACCAGTGTGTACTGTCCAAAGATGCTCAAAAATCTTTTGAAACAGTCTGTGATCTTTTGGAGCTCCTAATATTCCAGATCAATGATGGAAAGATATATTTTGCTATTTGCAAATGTGTTCTGTCTCAAATTTCCAGATGTTGCTTAGATATGCAATATTATAATTATTTTAAGATATCATACCAGCTGGATGGGAAAAAAGTAGAACAATAGTTTTATAGCATCCAAGTATTTATTTATGTGTCCCACAGTTGTCAACATCATTGTGCATCATCTGTATCACTAAGAAGAGGAAAGGTCAGAGAGCCAATGACAAAGAACCTGGCTGTCTTCCAAGTGTTCTCACCCCAGAGAGCACAGTTACTTAATGAAACTCAATTTCAGTAATTGTTTGCTTGTATGGCACAGGCAGGAAAATTGTACAAATTACAAAAATCAGATTCACTATTAGTAATCTCAAGGGCAGGATTAATGCAATTCATGGCTTCTCTACAAACATTCAGCTTACTTGGAATGAAATGTAAGGGAATCACATTTAAAACATCTAATGGCTCACAGGATAGTTCAAAGAAGGAATCCAAATCTTAGGCATTAAAGTTCCAGCAGTAATACTCATTTTCTGTAATGAGTGGAGTGCATGCCCGTGTCCAGGGTCATTTTAAGAACTGAGGGGACCATTGTGCAGGATTTGTACATGCCCCCCCCCCCCCCCCACTTGTACATGGGCCCGCCCCCCTTACTTGAGACAGGACTGTCCCAATTTGCGGACTTCAAAAGGGGTGGAGCCTAACTGTCATATAAACCCCGCCCCTTTTTGGCCCGCAAATAGGGACAGTCCCTCCGCAGGGCAACGGGGGCTCAATCAGCATCTATTTCATCCCTCCCGAGGATCTTAGAGGGAAGAAATAGATGCCGAATGGCCCACCTTCCCCTGCCAACCCTGGGTGCAGGATGATTGCCACAGGGCCCCTGTTCTGAGGGGCCCGTGTGCACTACACACCCTGCACCCATTATAGATACGCCTATGCCTGTGTCACAGCCCTCTTTCGTCCCTACCCTAACTTCTCCACATGAATCTGTGTCTGTATGGACACAGATCCCTGCGGAACTGCTAATCCTTGCCCCCAGCACTGCATTAACATGCCTATCCCCGTCTGTATAGCGGGGAGTAGGCATGCAGAAGATAAGGGCCAGCCCCTTTCTCAGGACTTATAACAAGGGACTTACGCCATGGTTGCCGACTCTCCCAACTTTCCAGGAGACTTCCAAAATTTGGGCAGTTCTCCCGGTATCCCGGGAGAGCCGGCAAATCTCCCGCAAGTCCCCTTAATAAACTCTACTGTAGAGTTACTAGGATGGGTGGGACTTGATTATGTAATCAAGCCCCGACCACCCCCTAGAACACTAGAGATCACAACAGTGATTGACAGCGGGTGGGGCTTAATGACGCTATTTGCATAAATCGCGTCATTAAGCCAAGTCCCTTACAGGCATCAATGGCTTCCCTCTGGGATCTCCCGGAGGGAGGCCTTAAAAAGTCGGCAACCCTGACTTACGCAAGAGATTTGCAGTGGAGCGGTTACTCTTAGAAAGCAATGAGATTTTAGCTATAATGGGGCAGATCCTGCTGTACGTTTTTCTGCGAATTTACGTGTGGTATACACGTAAATTCGCAGTTTAGAGCGCACTGCGCATGCGCACCGCAGAAAATACGCTAATTCGCGTAGCGTATTTTCTAACGTAAGGAGAATTCACGTATTGCGAACGTAAGTAATTACGTGTGGGCGTGCCAAAATTACGTTACCGAAGAATACGTGCGAATTACGTGAAGTAGGCGGAGGGGGGTATTTAAAGTGTACAGTATGGGCGTGCTAAGCTGCGTACGTTCGCGTAGTCTGTACGCCCGTTAGCGGACGTATTGTGTTACGTCTGGAAAAGTTAAGGTAGGGTTTGGGTAGCGTATTTTCACAAAATACGTCCGTGCAGGGGGTGTGTTAAGGGTAGCGGTGCGAATTTACGTAAGCGAAAATTCGCTACGCGAACAAACGTAAAGCAAACGTTGTTCAGGATCTACCCCAATGAGTGTAAGAAAGCAGCGCAGAGAGAACCAAAATACTAAATACAATACAATAAACGTAGAATATAAAATGTTCAAAATGTTCTAATTAGGTGGCATACAGCTAAGTTAAAATCAAAAATTGTAGGGCCAATCCTATGAATGTTCCTCAAAACCATGTTGTTTCCCAAAGGTCAAACAGAAAACCAATCCCAATGGATGTCCCTCAAATCAATGTAGTTTCCCAAAGGTCACAGAAAGGAAAAATAATAATGATTAGAAATGCCAGGCACACCATAAGTCAATAAAAAAGCCAGATTCAGATTCCCGCACACTTTCCGTGCGTGCGGATGCCTGTAATTACGCGAGACAGAGGGGAGTGCACACCCCCTGTCACTCCCTTCCGTCGTGTGGGCTTTATTACAGGTTACGCTGCCATAAGCCTGCATTAAATGTGTCGGACGGATCAGCGGTCCTTACGTCCGCTGATCCGCTACAGTGTGGGAGCTCCCTCCCACACTGTACACTTTACATGCTTCCCCCCGCCTCGCAAATGGGCTCGGACGGAACAAAGTTCCGATTGTTACTACGCTAGGGTTACTATAGCAGATGCTCTCCAGTTAAGTCACCCTGCGTCCATAAGTCACCTGACGTTACTAAATCGGAATCTGGACCCCAACATTATTATTATTATTTTTTATTTATTTTTTTTATTGGAAAACTGTAGTCCCAAAACGCATTGAGGTTCCTTAGTTGTGCTGCATCCAGGAACTCTCATCCCACAGCCTCTGCATCTCTATTCATTTCATCTATGATTTGGATGTCCATATTTGCTGCTAATCCTATCCCGAGAGCACACTGCACTTTGGTATGGGATTTTCCCTGTTATGAACTTTACTCGTTTGATTTTATGTTTGTATTAAAATGTGTGGTTCTTTCATGTAATAGCTTTTTATATTTGTTTGGCTACATCGTGCTTTAGCCGTTTATATGGTTTTAAAATGATTAGTAAAAACATTTTTTGTCTTATTATTGACTTATGGTGTATCTGGCATTTCTTATCATTATTATTTCTCCTTTCTATGACCTTCTAGAAACTACACTGAGTTGAGGAACACTCACGGGATTGGCACTACAATTTTTGATTTTTAACTTGCCTGTTTGCTGCCTAAATAGGGCATTTTGAATATTTTATATTGTACTTTTATTATTTTGTATTTTATAACTTCACAATTATATAGAGTTTTTTGGACACTCTAGGATGTAAAAGGCTGTTGCGGAATATATTTGAACCCACTTTTTTCTACTTTTAGTAAAACAATCTCAAGTCTGGATCGTGCTCAATGATTGTAACCTAAAATAAGTTACAAGTTAACTTAAGGAAAAATTTACATTTCTGGAATAAACATCTGAAAGTAGACCAGTGAACAGCACTTGATAAGGTCTTGTACTCTTAACTAAATTTACCCAGTTTTAACCATGACCAGGGGCCAGATTTACTAAGCTGCGGGTTTGGAAAAGTGGAGATGTTGCCCATAGTAACCAATCAGATTCTATCTGACATTCTCTGGTATGTAATTGGAAAATGAGAGCTAGAATCTGATTGGTTGCTCTGGGTAACAGCTCCACTTTTCCAAACCCGCAGCTTAGTAAATCTGGCCCCAGGTTCTATTTATATTATAGAAGAAATCTGGTTGCCCAAACATGAAACATCCCTGCCTGTTTTCTAGTATATACTCCAAACAACAAGTGTAATCTAGAGCAAGTGTCTAGTTTAAAATTATACAAAATAAGATAGGATATTAATCTAACAACAAACAATTGGCTGGATCCAGACTTAAGTAAGTGCTTGAAATTATTTACTCCTGAGCTAAACCATGTTGATTGCAGGGGAGTCATATTTCATCTGTTGCAAACAGTATTAGAGTTGAGAAGTGATGTTTCCCATCCCAAATTTAAATAACAATGTGATAGTAAAGCTAGTCAGTATCTGTGTGCAGTAAGCAATTCAAAGATATATCCCTGCATGCAAAGAATACAATTAACTTGACTCCCCCTGCAATCAAAATGGTTTAGCCCAGGAGTAACTAATTTAAAGCACTTACTTAAACATGAATCCAGCCCAATGTTTGGAATATAAATGCTCTAACTATTAATGGACTCCCATCTCATTCTCCCGTCCTGCACCAACCCTCTGAAATGACCTTCCTTACTCATTAAAACTATCCTCCACTCTCCAAATATTCAAGCACTCCCTTAAAAATCACAGGCCTCATTTACTAAGGGAGATTTGAGTAAAATCGCCAGAGATTGCAGTAGTTTACCGGGGATTTGCAACTCTCTGGATTTATTAAAGCAAAATCTCCACAAACTCTCTGGAGATGAGTGGAGAATTAAATCTCCGGTGTTTAAAACTCTCTGGCGATTTTTTGCATGAGGAGCATACAAATCTCTGGATTTACTAAGGGGAGATTTTCTAAATCTCTGGAGTTAAATCTCAGGGGGTCAGTGGAGATTTTGCTTAAATCGCTAGCAAATTGTCATGTAATCATGTGTCAGGGTATAATAGTAAGGTTTAAATGTATTTCATATGGGATAAGCCACCAGCCACCGAAAGGCTTTGACGGTGGCTGGTGGCTTATCCCATATTTGATCAAATATGTGTAACGAACATTTCTGTGTTTTATTTTACAGATAGAACAGTAGAGTTTGTTACTGGTTTATGGCAGTGTGCTGGGGCTTTTCTTTCCTTTTGTTTCTGTGGCAAGCAGATTAACCCCCTGCCTTTCACGCACCTGTTTAACATATACTTATAAATTGATTGAGCAACTTCCATTCTGTTTTTATTCTGTTTGTGGGCATGTCTGGGAGCAGTTGCTGAGAGGGAGAGCTGTTTCACAGCAGCCATTTTGGAGACTTTAAGGGGTGTCTCCTAGGTAAGTTGGCTCTCAATTTATAAACATATATATGGGACCCAACATTGGGACTCTCAATTTTAGAGTTAGGACCACCATATACAGAAAGGCCTTGACGGTGGCTGGTGGCTTATCCCATATTTGATCAAATATGTGTAACGAACATTTCTGTGTTTTATTTTACAGATAGAACAGTAGAGTTTGTATATATAAAAACCAGTACATATTTAGAAGCTAAAAGATAGTTATTTTATAATGTGTAATGGAGCTTTGGAGACATGGTCAAACACATGTTGCTGGTCTCATTTAAGAGAGGAACAATGCTGATCAACACAGAAAATTACCATACAAACAGGCTTTGGGAGAGTCTGCAAAATAGCGCAAAGATACACACGCGCCCATTCATTCACTGACCGGGTGCATGTGGATGAGAACGCGCGCCTATTCACATGCTCGAGCGTATCTTCGCAGGCTTTTGGATTTGTATTTTTATTCATTGCGTTACAATGTTTCTGTGTGTATTTTCTGTATTCTGGTAAAAACAGCAGTATTCCAATATATTTAAAAGTAATGTTTAACGTCTGTAGGAGGTTTAAACTGCAATTTATCATCGAGTGACATCTGTAAATGTTTATATAATCATGTTTAGTAGTGTTTTGTAGCTCTATACATTCTGCAAATATTGGTGAATATTATGTTGCGATCGCATATTGCAATCACAACTTATTACTACTGTTACTAGCTATTGGTATGAAATGAGTTTAGATAGCTAAGGTAATTAAGTGTGTTAATTAGATCTCCAGACTTGAACAAAGACACCAGAATTGACCAATGAAGGACCAAGGATTGAAAATCAATGGCGACCGGTTATGATGTCATTAACCTTTTGTCTGTAAAATGAATATAAGCAAATGCTGTACCATGCTGTAGTTAGAAGGTTTTGTACAGAAATCTTGGACAGATCTGCTCCTACACTGTTGGTTTGGTATCCTGTATCTTGGATGTATTTTTCCTATTATTCTTGGAGTAAAGATTCTTCTTTCTACATTGGAATACAACTTGCTAATGGAAAAATCATTTATTTAAAGTTCGCAAATTTACGCTTGTTCACAGGAAAAATCATACATTAATAACTCCCTGTCTGATCAGGAGGTAGTGCAATTGTTTTGTATCAACCTCCTGAGCCTTTATGAGCAGATGAGGAGGTATTTGGACTCAACAACATAACGGTCCCATGCAGTGTCTGGGCTGCACAAATTACTGTGTTTTCCACTTTTTGGCCACAGAGTCATTCCAGTCTGTGACTGGCAGAGTGGTTGGAATATCACAGGTGACATTTTCACATTACTTAATTAATGTGTTAAGTGAACTGATTAAATTGTTGTGTCCACCAGCCTGGAGGAAACTTGGCGAGATCTGAAGTTACACTTTTATCGGCTGTCTGGATTTTCCAATGTCCTTGGCGATAGATTGCACACATATTGCACTGAGGCAAGGGCACATTTATATACCAATCATCACCTTTACCACTCATTAAATGTGCAGATGGTCTGTAATGCTAATAGTGTTCTGTGTGAAGTCTAAGATTTTTTACATAACACCGGAGATTTTAACACAAACTCTGGAGATCTACTGTGAAAACAAGCATTTTCCTATACATAAAATTACATTCCTACATTCCTACAAATCGCGGGCAACTCCGGAGATTTAATCTCCAGAGATAAATCTACGGAGATAAATCTACGGAGATAAATCTACGGACATCTCCGGAGTTTGAAAATCTCCATAAAAAATTTCCCCTTAGTAAATACGAAGCTTTTGTGAAAAAATCTCCACTCAACTACGGAGATGTATGGAGATTTTTTTTGGAGATTTAAATCTCCCCTTAGTAAATGAGGCCCCACCTCTTCATTCAAACTTACCAAATTAATCCCCCTACCTCCTAATATTTGTCTACACTTCTTACATCTACATTGCTATCCAATTTTCTTCTCAGTAACATGATTAACACAAATTTGAGCACTTTCTCTTTCCATACTACCCTTGATTTTATTACTTATACCGCTTTCACATCACCCTCCCAAAAAAAACCGGTATTTTGTACCCGGGACTTTTCTGGGAGCAGTGCCAGGGTTTTGTCAAGACCGCGTTATAAGTCCACCAAAAACCTGGGAAATTCCCGCGCTGAAGAGCATGCTGATGCTTGTAGTGCTACAATCATGCATAAGGATGACAGGGCATGCTAGCGCTTGGAGAACCACAAGTGCCAGCATGCCCTGTCACCCGTTACAACAACACACAAATGAATACCCCTCCTAGCACCTAAATAAAATATAGGGCCGGCCCCTAACCTAAAAAAAATACTAAACATTTCATGCCCCCCTACAAAGAATAAATTACATTTAAATAATGTTAAAAAAAATGACCGCTAATTGTATAATGTAAAAAAAAAATTACTGCTAATTGTGAAATGTAAAAAATACATGAATCAAAAAATTGAATAAAAATAATAATTAAAAATAGTTACTTAACATCTTGATAACAATCCCATCTTCTAAGCTTGTAATCCGTGGGGGAGGTATTAGAAAAAGAAAAAACCCTGTGGACCGACGCAACTCATGTCCTGCACCGCAGGACATCCCGATGCTAATGACAGCTCTGCTGTCATTGGGGTGTATTTATACCCTTGGGCAGGCTGTGAGATCACCATGGAAACAGCCTGCCAAAGGGTATAAATACACCACAATGACAGCAGAGCTGTCATTAGCGTCGGGATGTCCTGCGGTGCAGGACATGAGTTGCGTCGGTCCACAGGGTTTTTTATTTTTCTAATACTTCCCACACGGATTACAAGCTTAGAAGATGGTAAGTAATTATTTGTAATTATAATTTTTATGCTATATTTTTATTCATGTATTTTTTTTACATAACACAATTAGCAGTAAAAATGTATTGCCATTATTTGCGGTATTAAATGTAATTTATTCTTTATAGGGGGGCATTAAATGTTTAGTATTTTGTTAGGGTAGGGGCCATCCCTATATTTTATTTAGGTGCTAAGAGGGGTATGTATTTGTGTGGTGTTGTAACGGATGACAGGGCATGCTGGCACTTGTGGTTCTCCAAGCACTAGCATACCCTGTCATCCTTTTTTTAGGTTTCCGACGCTAGAAAACAGATTTGTTTACTGTTGCCATAGCAACAGTGGACAAATCTAACCAATCGAAGGCAAAATGAAAGACCCGGGTTGAAAACAACCCTGGTGCTTTCACATTGCCACCCTTCCCGGGATGAACATGGGAAAAACCCTTCTTTTTCCCGTGTTCAAGTCCTGGGTCTCTTGACCCGGGTCTCCCGGAAGTGGTGGTTTCATATCACCACCAAAAACCTGGGTTTTAGGTGGTGATGTGAAAGGGGTATAACCCTGTTGTATGACTGAGCTCTAAGAACTCTACCATACAACCTTGTGTGTGATTTAGAGAACTTGCCCTTTATGTATGACACCCCAATGTCCTTCAGAGTGTAAGCATGCACGTGCCCTCTCACCCATCAGACTGCTTTTTACTACCCAGTCATGTTATGATTGTTAAAATTGTAAAGTGTGATGGCTTTATATGAAAACCTATTTTCTTTCTTGCCACAGAACAAATTGCTTTATCAATCATATAATTTGAACTGACTGGCATGAATTTTTAAGTCACAGAGTTGGATCTGAAAATGTCCATTTCTGATCATTACCTGCAACAGTTATACCTCCTTGCTGAAGACTACATAACGATCAACAGCATTATTACTTTAATCAGACTAAGCTTTCCCACACATACCTTGCCCTTTTCCATATCATAAAGATGAAACTGCATCTGATATTACATAGGTCAACCTCTGCTTGAGATCAATAGAGATTGGGATGCAGGTGCAGCTTAGAATGGCTTATTTTCGACACTTATACAGCTGATAGCTGTATCGTGTGCGTATCATTGTCAAAATAGTTTAATATAGAAAATGTCCATTTGGAAATGCGTATTATCTTATATGGTCCTATTTCAACAATTACCCATTCCCAGTAGTGGGTAGGTTGTTGTTAGGCAGCAGGACATGAAAGGTTACGGTTTGGCAGCTAGAGGGGGAAAGTTAAGGTTAGGGTTAGACGGCAGGACAGTAAAAGGTTAGGCATAGGCTGTGGGACAGGGAGCATTAGAACAGGGTTAACTTACCTGTCGCCGTTCAGAGTTTTCCGAGGACTGTAACAGTATTTTCTTTTTTACGCCATCTAGCGACATTACCGTCGCTGCTTTATTGTAGGGATGTAGTTAGTTGCAAAACAGCCATTCTTAGTTGCAAATCTTATCCATAGATATTTATTAGCTAATTACAATAACAAAAATTGTCAGCAACCACATTTGTTTTAAAAAAAATCTACACACTGCCATATATGGCATAAAATTCTGCCTATATCTGTTCTTAGTCTATGTAGACTCACCACAAACCCCAATGTCTATAGACCTGATCCAGACCTAAGTACACTAAGTGCTCGTAAGTCTCCACACTAGTGTTTCGAGCCCTTAATTCTACCTTAACTTTGATGCACACACCCCTGTGCATAAGGGACTTGTTTGTAATGGAGGATCATATGTAAGGGCTTAGCCAAGCCCTTAGGGTAGGTACACACTGGGGCTTTTTCCAAAGATAATCTTTCCAATTACATAATCAAAATACCATTTCACCAGATACCTTACCAGTGTGTACTGTCAAAAGATGCTCAAAAATCTTTTAAAACAATGTTTGATCTTTTGAAATGGTGTTTGATCTTTTGAAGCTCCTAATATGCCAGATGAAAGATGGAAAGATATCTTTAGGTTTTTGCAAGTGTGTTCTGTTTCTATTAGGAGATCTTTAGACAGTACACACTGGTAAGATATCTGGAGAAATTGTATTTTGATGATGTGTTATTGGAAATATTATCTGCTGAAAAGCCCCAATGTGAACCCTGCTAAACTGTACTATTTAAATACCTACCCCATCCACCAAGCATACACACTGTACGCATGGTGAGTTGTCACACCCCGCTGTCATAGTGGGTTACTTTGTGTAATTCAGAATCATAATGTGTTACATTGCGTAACCATCCAAGTACTTATGCATTTGGAATGTTATTGGAAACCTATGTGAGTGAAATGGACCAGAAAATCAGTATGGTCACATGTCTGGTGTTTGGCCAGTCGACTCCTGCATCTGAATAGTGTGGTCACAAAATGTTAATTAATTTATTAAATAGTTCATTCATAAACATTCAGAAGTTGGAATATCACTCACCACAGTTTGTAGAAAACTCCCTTTCTATTAAATTCCCAAGAGTCCATAAACATTGTAACTATAACAGAATATTTTTGTTGTCATTTTATTTAACCTATCAATTTAACCCCCTTTGCAGTTAAGAATTATTAAATGACCAGGTATTTTGTTTACCTTAGTAGCACCACACTGTCTGACATGAAAGCCCCAATGGTCAGATCTAAAAGAAAAAAACATACAACACCCATAAAAGATATGTAATGCAAACTAAAAGTAACATGACCCCAATAAGACTACTACACAACTCATTAGTCTCCAAAGAAAATTTTGTTCATTGAGATTGTGCAGTTGTTTTTTGGACCTCTCCCCCACACCCAAAATGTCAGTCCTGACAGAGTCCTGAGAAAAATGACCCTGAGGTCATTAGCTAAATATAAATATCACCCACCAGAATTGTACTTGGTTGAACTTTGTTAATAAAGAAACAACCACCAATGGC
>WWET01001525.1:141081-159521 GCA_011038615.1 Limnodynastes dumerilii | reverse complement strand
TACAATAAACTGTTCTTAAATTATCTCAGTTGTAACTTTATATCTGCTAAGTAACTGATTGTTCTTCATTCATGTCAAGCTGTTAACAGAAAAAATTCTTCTGTGGCAAAGCTTATAAATAACTGGGAGTAATGGAAAATTTCCAGGCTCTTCCAGCAATCAAGTGTAAACTCGTCTGTGACATTTGTATATACTGTATTTAGTTCTTTACACTAGGTCTAACTAATGGAACATTAAACAGCTTTACAACTCAGGTATATAAAATGTAGATAAAGGTAATACTTATGTGCCATACCATCATTGTGATATAGTGCGTAAGGTAAAGAGGTTCAAAAGCTTTTCCAGTGTATACTGTATCCTGCCATAAATGGTCTTTGTTCATTTATTCTGCTTCTGTGTTTGCCACCAAAATTTATATAGGCAAACCTAGTCAAATTTTCATGTCAAAATTATGATAAAAAATGCGAATGTAACAATTATAGTGATAACATTTAAGAATGGATCAAGGAATTCCATCAATAATTAATCTTGCAATTGTAAACAGACGTACAGAGGAGAAGCAGGTACTATATACCGGGGCCCTGTTATGAAGCAGGGCTTACATTAGAGCTCACTAACTTTTTTTCGTTTTGTTTGATTCAGAAATAAATCCAACAGGGGACTTACGCAAGTCATTTGCGTAAGTCCCGTCTCAGAATATCTGCGCATGCGCACACCAGATCTTGCGCTAGCGTACTTACAAACGTACAGAACTAAGTTACATACGTCTGTAAGCACGATGAAGGGACGGACCCTTTATTTGCGAGTGCCGTATCCCCCATACAAGTGGGCATACTCATTTAAATGAGGAGGCAGGGAAGCCCCGTTACGACTAGATTTGTGTCCATACGGATGCAGATCTAGGACTGGATCCAGACTTAGGTACGTCAGGCCACTTGCACAGGCAAGGTGCATAAGTGGCCTGATTTGACTGGAGGGCACATACGTTAGTAACACTAGCATACCTATCAGAAGAAATGGGCTGTGCTTCCCCTCCGTGGGGTAGCATGGTAATTGTACAGTGTGGGAGGGGTATCATGCGGATCAGCAGTTGTACGGACCGTCGATCCACATGCTTTAGTTAAGTCAGGCTTATGGCAGCGTAAGCTGCCAAAAAGCCTGCACGAGAGAGGGGAGTGAAAGGGGGTGTTCAAGGGGGACGGACAGACTCCAGCGTGCACGGAAA
This sequence comes from Limnodynastes dumerilii, assembly GCA_011038615.1. Lineage (NCBI taxonomy): Eukaryota > Metazoa > Chordata > Amphibia > Anura > Limnodynastidae > Limnodynastes > Limnodynastes dumerilii. The sequence goes on along the minus strand of WWET01001525.1, from coordinate 158,296 downwards.
GCGTGCAGGAATCTGGATCCGGTCAATAGTCGTAAAAGTTAAGGTAGCCATCTGGACATGTAATTGTCAAGATTTACTACTGATAGTGGGGAGGGCCAGGGACGTAAAGCATGTCTGATCTGGCCCTTTTAAGATCAGCAGAAGCTTATGTGCTTGTGTGTTCACCAGCTGGTGTGTAAAATCCAAGTTGGCACTAGGTGATACACAGTGAAGTGAATGAGCCAGCAAGCGCATGTCTATATCTATGCAGCAGGAGTGAGCAGGAGTGAGAAAGAGCATGCCCGGTTTCTTTTTGTAAACAGTCTGTGTCTGTGCTGCTGCTAGGCGGTAGAAGAGACAGAAGAGGTAGTTGTGTGCTGCTGCTTGGATTTTGGAGGAAGAGGAGAGAAAGAGGGTTGAGGACTGAAGGAAATTGAGAGATTAGAGAAAGATGAGTATTAATTGTGTTTGAGGGTGTGGTGGGTTGGTTAATTTAGTGTGAAACAGTGTAGGGGGATAATGAAGTGTAGATAAACTAGTGTGACCTTAGGGGAGAGTTCACTTAGTGTTAACTGTGTGCTCGATTTGCAGTTAATTTAATGTAAACAAGCAGAATGGTGTTAGGAGGGTTAGCTTACTGTTATCAGGAGGAGGTTGTATTAATTAGGTTGTAAACTGGGGATGGGGGTTGATTAAGTATGTAATAGGAGCAGGAGCAGAGTTAATTTTGTATAAACAGTGTATGTATCATTTAAAATAACTTGGGGAGATAAGGGTTAATTTAATGTGAAATGGAAAGGGGGGAACTAATTAGTGTAAAATTTAAAACTACTGTGAATTGGAGAATCGCTGTCCCTGCTATCAGAGGGATGCTTCACCACAGATCTGTCGGAATCGCAGCAAGTGCAAGATTATGACGCAAGGCATGTGCAAAAGATATAACACTTTAGGTAAGTAAAGTATTTTTATGAAAAATAAAGTTGATTTTACACTTATGTAAAGTTTGCATGAGAGGGTAAATAAAACCAAATAATAATAAAAAATAAAAAACACTTGTTTAAATATATATTAGTATTGTTTATTATTTAATTTTACTTACTCTATGACTCAGACCTTACATAAAAATGTTGGACACCAATTATTGAATGACCTACTTTTTAATTAATTTCATAAAGCAATAATAAAACCTAAAATGTGTGTTTTCATGATAAAGTATGAGAAAAGAATTCCTTTTTGCTTTAAAAACATGTATTTATGTGCAATATTTATTATGATCAATTATCTGGTTACTTGTATGTTCTCTATTTTGTATAAATGTCACTGGGGTGCTCTTTGTATTGTGGTTACCTGTGTGATACCTTTATTATTTTTCTTGGTCACTAGTGTGCTCACTTTATTGCATATTACGATCACTGGTGTGCTCTGTATTACACAGCAGTCACTGTACTTGCGTATTGAATAATCATATCTATCTACCTATTTATACATACACATTTATAGGGGGCCCCAAACAAAATATTTATTGGCGGCCCTGATAGTAGGGAAACAAATTTTTGATTGTGATGTTCTAGATTCTGGCCTTAAGTTTAGTTAAAAAGTTTATTTAAACCTATAACATTTTATATTTTAAAACACTAATTATAGTAATAATATAAATAAAGTAATCTTAACTTACCTACATATCCATTTTTGTCCATGTCAATACCTCCAGAAATTGACTGTCCAAACATTCGCAATTGTGGATTAATTTTCTGTCCAGACAAGCGCTGAAATCATAACGGAAACAAAAAAAATTGAACAATACATATTAGAATAAGCTAAAACTTTGTTTCTATAAAAATATAAAATGTCATTATTTCATTTGTCTTGCACAACAATTGAAGATCCCATACATTTTTTATTAAAAATGTCTACCCAAAAATTCATAAAACTTTGCTACCAGACACGTTATCTGTAAATTTCAACTTTCATCTATCAAAGTTACATTAGTGGAGCTGTCAAATATATTTGACTTAATTTTCATTAACAAAAAAAGAAACTATGGAAAGGGGGCACTGTCCACAGGAATGCAGGGGGTGTCCTGTAAGTCTGTATAACAGACTCAAATAGACTTATAAGCAATGTAACGGCCAGTGATAAGTTAAGAACGCTTACTGAAAAATATGTATGACTCTTTCAGTGCAGTTTGCAGGACTGCCCATGTGACCCATCCCCCTCCCCCCCACCGTCACCTTCACTGCAACGTGATGCAGGATGCTAAATAAATATCTATCTATCTCCACCCTTTCCATCCAAAACTTTTCTGATTCTACCTGCCAAATACATTTGTGCCTGATCCAGAATTAATAAATCCTGATGACTTGCATATGCTAAGTCATATCTGAATAGGTACTGTGCAAGCAAGGTACCTATATTTCACAACGGAACTCAGACCATTTCAGGTTGAATTTAGCCTCCGCAAGGGGAAGCCAGGCCACCCACCATGTGTATATGTACCATGTATGGTGAGTGTGATTAGGTATGTAAATCATTAACATTAAGGGCTGGGCTTAGGCCTTACATGCAATCCAGTATTCTAGATTTAATAACAATTGTGTGTATATATTGTAAAAACTGCAAATTACTAAATTTTTATGCAATATCAGACGTTGCCATTGGAGCACCAAAAGAAGATGATTATGTTGGCGCTGTTTACCTAACAACTCTGTTCATGCAGAACACTTATGGTAGCGTCCACCATCCGCATGTAGGTGTGCAGGCTACATAAGGAATTTGCTATTAAATCAAGAGCAGATCCTCTGTTATTAGCAATTTCTTGCATTTGGTTTGGTCTTTTGGTGAGTTACAGAATTCCAAATGCATCCAATGATATCCACACAGTGACAATGGGGCTGATCCAGACCTACGCCGCCCACCGTATTTACGGCGGGAAGTAACGTAAGAACGGCTGAAAAGCCATTCTGCCCATGCGCCGGCCAGATGTTGGCTGGCGTAACTACGGCAAAGCCCGATCGAGGATCGGGCCTCCGTAGTAGCAGCATAGTAACAGCTGAGGGGCTGTCCCTCACCGTTACTACGCAAAGTTTAGTGTAGATAGGCGGGGGGAAGTAGTTTAATGAGGGAGGTGTTTTAGTAAATACACTCCTGTCCCAGCGTATTTACCCTCGCTTACGCCGGCTGAAGTTAGGGCAGCCTTCAGCCGGCATATGTGAGGGTAAATACGCTGGGACAGGGGGGAGTGTCGGGGGAGTGCCTGCCAATATGCTGTGCGTTAGTATGCACAGTGTATCGGTGTAAGTCTGGATCAGACCCAATGAGTATTCCACTGTGAAGATCTGAAGCAAACTCTAAAGCTGGCCATACACTAGGCGATTATCGGCCCGATCTTCCAATTATCGGGTGATCGGGCAAATAATCGCTCTAGTGTATGGTACAGATCAATTTTTGAAACGTCAAATAAACGCACCAGAAACGCTCTGGTGCGATTATTTGATCTTTCAGCATGTTTGAAAGATCATGCTGAATGCTCCCTATCCTTGTAATAGACACTGCTGCTGATCTATGTATAAAGCTGCTCTGACAGCTTGAAGTATACCTTCAAAGCTGTCAGAGCAGCATAGTGCATATATCTGAAGCAGCATATATTGCAGGGAATAGTACAGAGAGGGACCAGCCGAACCTGTGCTGTGTGAAGCGTGGATTCGGCAGATCCCTATCTGTACTACTCCCAGCAATAGACGCTGCTGCAAATCTATGCACTATGCTGCTCTAACAGCTTTGAAGGTAGACTTCTAAGCTGTCAGAGCAGCTTTGTACATAGCTCTGCTACAGCGCCATAGAGAGCGCTGCCTCCCCCTCCCCTCTTCTGCTAGGATTATCGGTCCCAGCAGAGGAGGCGTATGGTGCCGATAACAGGACATTTCCATAGCGGGAAATCGTCCCGTTTGTCGGCCAACCCCCTGCTGGGACCGATAATCGTCCTAGTGTATGGCAAGCTTAAGTGCTTGAACTTAGTTACTCCTGGGCTAAACCATGTTGATTTCAGGGGGAGTCCAGTTAATTGTATTCTTTGCATACAGAGATATATCTTTGAATTGCTTACTGCACACAGATACTGACCAACTTTACTATCACACTGTTATTTAGCATTTGCTCTCATCCATTACCAGATTTTCATTCCAACTGCCAGATCTTTCAGATAATCTGCCAGATAATTGTGTAGTGTGTATGCACCTTAAGTCCACAAACACTCACAGAAGCAGGTCACTTGTGATATAATTGACATGTGTTTTCATTCACATTCCCACTACCTTTAAAAAATGATTATGTAATGATTGTAGTTAAAAAGCTTAAGAGATAAAGAGATAAAAAAAAAAGAATAACAAATTATCTTATATCCTATTTTTGCTTAATAAATTTTTTTTTGAAAAATGTATTATATAATAAAGATTGGGCCAGGAAATCAAACTGATTAAAATTAAATGCTAAAGAGATTAATTGATAAAGATAATATGACATTTACTACTAAAAGGACACTACTGTTGAAAGATAGTCAACAGTAAACAATTATATATCCATTTACATTCAGTAATACTTATATATTTAACTTATAAGATAAAAAAACAAACCAACCATTGAATACTGAGGAACTATTCCATCTGCATCACCATGATAGATGTAAACAGCGCCAACGTAATCCTCTTCTTTAGGAGCTCCAATGGCAACATCTGATAAAGAAATTTTTTTTAGTCATTTGCAGTTTTTACAATACACATATTCTGGATATTTTTGCTATTGTATAATTCAATGTTGTAGTGACTACAGAATATAAAATGCATACATTAAAAAATATGGGAGTTGAGTTAAATACATTTTGTTAATAGACTTTTATTAATTTTTTTTAAATCTCCCATTTTTATGTTGCTAAACTCTGTTCATTTACTTTAGGAAAATGTTTTAATGATCATAAATTACATAGAAATCTATATATACACTTTCTTTCATCTCCCTTACTGTATTTCGTGCCTCCCCTCCACCTGTCTCTTCAACCACAAAGCTCTCTGCATGTCTTCACCATCTACTCTGCCCCCCTGGGTCTCTTCAACTACCATACCCCCTTCCTTGTCTTTCCAATTCCTGTTCCCGCTTCCCCAATTTATACTTCACTTACCTCCTTTTGCCTGGGTGAGTCCCTGGCACAAGGACTGTCTTTTAGAAATAGAGCCAGCCGAAAGTTCTTTTTCAGCTGTTCAAACGCACCACCATCAGAGAGGTGAGTAACCTCTCCAGGGACTTTTAAGGTTAGGGAGAGGGTTAGGTTTATGCTCTGGGGAAGGTAGGGTTAGGGTCAGGCTGCAGGGAAGGACGACTTAGGGTTAGGTTGCAGGGAAGGGAGGGTTAGGGTCATGGAAGGGGAGGGTTACTGTAAGGATTAGAGAAAGGTTTAGGATTAGATTGTTTTACTTACCTTTCGGAGCACCGTGTTCAGTGCTCTAGGAATCGATTGCTTTTTTGGAACTGGCTGGGAAAGAACGTCCCTTTCGCAATAGGGCCGTTCTCAGCAGGGACTTCTTTTCCTATGTCTCCGCAGTACTGGTACTGCAGCAGGACAGTCTTCATGTGCTGTTCTGCAGTCTTTATATTTTGAAGGCAGCATGATACTGATGTAAGTTATGTGACAAATCAGTAGCACGCTGCAAGTAACAGCTGAAGACTGCAGGCAGGAGGTGCAAAAACATATTGCCTGAACCGCCACTGTTTAACTTTATTAGCAATGGTAGGTCAGGTAATGTGACGCTGCAGCTGCTGCCAGGGCTGAATGAAGGGCATGGCATAATCTGCCTGCACCCCATTAGGTCCCTGAACCCTGTGCGATGGCACAGCCACACTTCCCTTGTTACAGAAATGACTACTTATTTAAGCAGAAAATGCCCTTTTTGTAAAATTTAAATACCTACCACCTAGCGCCATAAGCAACCGGCCTCTTCTCACCCCACTGTTGGAAAATCCTGCTGCACAGAAACCTGAATCCTGAAGATCTAGATACATGCTGCAAGACTCATGTGTGTGGATGCCAAATGTGGGTGTTTTCTTCTTGCAACGAACAGAAAATGCCCACATTTTGTATGGCATGATCCAATCCTATATATGAAATATATGCAAATGTATTTCTTAAAGGAAAAAGAGCAGTCAGAAAAAAACTGACCTATGTGTAAATAGCAAGAAAAAACATTCTCAGCAGGCCCAGCGACAGGGTGGGACTAGGGGGACAGTTGTGACGGGCCCCGTGGTTCAGAGGGGCCACAGCCACAAATAACTGCCTCTAATCTAGCTTTTGTGAGTTACTAATGTTACACTGATATACAGTGTCTCTGTTGTGCAGCCTCTGTCAGTGGCACACGCAGGGGAGGGTTTTGGCTGCCCAGCACTCCCGTGAAAAATAAATAAATAAAAACCAGGAGCAGCCATAGCACAGACTAAAGCTCTGTCTGTGGCTACACCTCCTTCACTGCGCAGCGAAAAAAAAACGCGCTGTGTGAAGCGTGGCTTCGGCTGATTCTTAGCTGTATTACTGCATGCAATAGCTGCTGCTGTATATCTATGCACTATGCTGCTCTGACAGCTTTAAAGTACTTAGTACATAGATATAAAGCAGCAGCAACAAAAAGCGCTGCCCCCTCCCCTTTTCTGCTAGGATTATAGGTCCCAGCAGAGAAGGTGTATGGTGGCGATAATGGGTCATTTCCCTAACGGGAGTTTATCGGCTCACCCCCTGCTGGGACCGATAATCGTCCCAATGTATGGCCAGCTTAATACTGTTTGCAACAGATGAAATATGACTCCCCTGCAATCACCATGGTTTAGCCCAGTAGTAACTTTCCTGTCTTAATTTCAAGCTCCTTCTGCCTGAATCAAGCCCTTAAGCTGGGCACACACTAGAGCGATTATCGTGCCGATTTGGCAATTATCGTAGATTGGACGAATTATCGCTGTAGTGTGTGGTGCCGATAATCTCCCGAAACTCACGATAATCCTCCCAAAATGTCCGCCAGCAGATAATCGCATTTTATGGGAATACCAATTGATTATCGTTTATCGTTTGCAAAATCGTGCAGTGTGGCCATTTACAGATAATCTTACAAGTTAACTAACGATTTTTATGTTTTTCCACACCCCTGCAGGGTGCGTCTATCTTGATGTACAGTACGTCCTTCCTGTTTGTATCACGTGAGCAGTACTGCAAGTGCCGTTATATAATATAAACCTGCAATTAGTCAGCATTGTGTTTGCACAAATCTTCGTACGGTGTGTGTTACAGAATATACATGTATATTTGAAATAAGGACCCATTATGACCTTGTCTCCCAAGTGCAATGTGAGCAAAGTTCTATGTGTAATATGCAGAAGACAAAAAGAGCAAGTTTTTTCTATAATTTTTTTTTTCTATTGTTGCACTTGTCCTGAACCATCCGGTTCCGTCATAACGCCTAAAATGCTTCTGTCAATCACACTCGGATCTGCCCCTTATGTAATCTTATGGAATCTCACGCTGTTACGATAATCGCTCTAGTGTGTGCCCAGCTTTAGTTCACAATATAGCCCTATTCATGAATGCATGCTATTATGCATGTTTAGTATGTATCAGAAATTTATAATGATGCTAGTTTTCACAGTATATAGACAAAATAATAAAGTTTTCAGTATAAACATATATTCAAAGTATATATGGGGGGTGTTTAAAAAACTTGATCTGATAAATGATTTATATGCTGAAGATATGCATAAGAAGGATAAATACTGTGGTGATGATCTATGTCCATCTACCTCTTAAGACATATTTCTATTTTTGTAGCATTCCCCGCATTTGTATAGTGTTGGCACAATGTATTCCGCTGTTAGCAATGTATTTATAAACAGTGCTCAGCTCTCATATACAGAATGCTGTAGAGTGTTGTCTTAAGCTGCCAGCACCTGACAGCTTGCTTAGAGTTCTGTGCCCTAACACAAATGGTATTTACGCCACTGCATGGGCAGAACATAGAAATACCACACAGATAAGGCCTTGTCTCATTAACCTCAGCACTGTGGCTTGAACCACTATACTGCCCTCTTGGGGAGACATTTGTACAGTAAATACTTTCTAATAACATATTTTGTAAGTCTGTATAGAGAAATCATAAAGTAGCTGATGCAGTTCACTAGCTATATGGGTGACATCTTAATATTTAAAGTGGACTCACATTACACTATTAGTCTTAGTGGTGAAGGACCTGATCCAGACCTAAGAGTAAAGTCCACGTGGAATTGCGGAAATACCTAAATATAGCACGGACGAGATCCGTAAGAGCGATTCAGAGATGCTACAAAATGAAGTTAACCGCACCCCATGCCACATGCGGACGGAACTCTAGGTGAGTTGATTTAAGTGTGAATGTATTTCCTTATTGTGTATCACACGGAGGCCATCTAGGTACTTAAAATTAAACAGCATTCACGTAACCGCAACTAAACGAAAATGTTGATTAAAAACGCAAAACTATTTTGTATTTATCTCTACACTATTATCTGACTATTGAAAGAATTTAGTGATTGTTTTTTTGCTAATATAATAACGCCACATTGTAAGTTTAATCTGTAATGTGCCTTTAGGTAACGAGCTACCAGTCTAATGTATGCCAATTGCTATTTATATATATTTTTCACAATTATGTTTAAAAATTAAAAAATGTTTATATTGTTATTTTTCAAAAATGTTAAATTCATTATAATCAACTTTTTATATAATATATTATTTTTATATTTTATTTTAAAAAATATAAAAAAAATTACAAATATTTAATTTCATGTAAATAGAAATGTTTTCTATAGTGTTAAAGGTCTAATGGCATTAAAAACATATATATGATGCATAGGCTAGCACTAAAGTCTTTAAAGTAAGTATTCAAAAATAAATATTTTTATAGATAAGAAGTATCTGGGGAGCACAAATAAAGTCTCAAAGGACTGCTTACCACCTTTAGTCCACCTATAATTAGGTTACCTCAAAGCATTAAGTATGGCAGAAGGGCAGTATGCTCACCAAAATTATCTGCCAACACACAATGAAATAGTTCAGTTCAAAAAAACAGTGGAGCTCTAATAGGACACCTCTCTGAGCATGCATCGGATTTCAAAAGGTGGCGCTAGAGATGCTATCGATGGCCCTGTCTTTAATGTTACAGTGTATCATGCTATAGTGTAATGTTTGGTAAGAAAATAGCTAGCCTAATACTGCTCCAGTGCTCAGTTGCAAGGTGTGGTAAGAGAAGGTTGCAAGCAGAGAAATCCCAGAAGGGGTAAATATGTGTTACAGATAAAGTTAGGGTTAGTCTTAAGGCGTAGGCTATTGGCAACAAACAAATAGTGAGGTGAAACTGAATTTCAACAATGCGGTAAGATTAGGCTGTACAGTATAAAAAAAGTTATTTTTCTGCTGCAGAAAGTCATAAGAGCAGGCTGTTACACTGACACAATTGTAATTTAGCGGAAAAAGTATTATACAATAATAAAAAAATAATAATAATCTTTTTACAGACTATAGATACTCCTACTTCATTCAAATGTGGAATACACCCAGTGCCAATTCACATTATCTACTTACCTGCATAACCATCATCATCAATATCCCCAAGGTTGACCATGTTTTCCCCGAAGTGTGCATTGTATGCATTGTCTCCATTCAGCACAATTTGTTCATCCATTACACCCTAGAAAACAGGAAACATAAAAGGACTTCTGAAAACAGAGCGTCAGAGGATCAGTTAATAGTTGGATATCCCGCTGAATGGACGCTTGGTTTCACACACTATTCAGGAAACACCTGAGAAGAGAATAAGCTTCCTAACTAACACAAGGGCACAATGTATAGACTCTCTACGTCAGTATAAATGTGACATTCATACTGACTATCTGGGGAAATGCTATTTTTATAAATAATAAAAGAAAGATACAAGTTCAAGGCATACAATTAAGTGTAAAACATTTGCCTCTTAGAATACTTAGCTGCAATTGAGAATAGTCGCAAGACTATAAAAAATCCAGAATATTGCTGGCACAGTATTTAGAAGTGGTTATACAAACTTAAAGTATGTCCAGCCTTTTATATTGTAGGGTTGCTCATCTTGCCCATGAGACACAAGCTGCAGTGTGTCAGTAATAGATGCCAATAAAGATACTGTGTGTGGCCACTGTGAAGGATTTATTTTTGGATATATATATATATTTAAAATAAGATTCAGCTCTTGTCATGTGATTCTGGCTTAGAGTAAAATAATCATTGAATGTATTATCTACTCTGAAAACAATCTTATTGAGAGATACAAGACACATAATTAGTGTAATTGGTCTACCAGATAAGCAGTTAACTAAATATCTTAATAAGTAAATATCTTATGTTTCCAACTTTTACAGAGGTCTCAAGCACTTCCATGGCTTGGCCTTCTATTCAAGTTCTAAGGAACACTTGTATGAAAGAAAGATCTGCAATTCTTGACACACTGCCAAATGTAATTCAGGATTACAAAGTCTGTAAATTCTAGGAAATGACTGTACGTCTGCAAGTAAAATAGATTTATGTCAAAGGGAAATCAGCATTGAGGAGGTCAGGGAGGAGGAGATTCAATTCCCTTAAATGTATTCCTAAAGAAATTAGACATCTACTTATAAGGTGTCAGTAAAATAATATGTTTATTATTATAACATATCTCTAAATATACATATTTGTATTTTGCTTACACATATATGAATAACAAATGTGCATTAAGTTGACTTAATCAAGTAAAAAAAAAATATATATACATGCTAATTGTTCCAATGATTTAATACCGCTACAGTTATAAATATAAAATACTTATTGTGAGTAACAAAATATGTTTTATAAAAATAGCGCCTAATGTCCTTTTCTGCATCATTACTATTAAGGACACCAGAGACATCAATTTAATAATAAATACACTTGCTCTATAGTTATTACTTATATTTCTCCAATATACTGTGCCATTTATAGTAACTATGACCATAGTATGGCCTCCAATATACTGAATTAATTAATCTAGAGTAAAAGCAGGCATGCACAACTCAGAGGTTATCTATTTTTATATTTATCAAATCCCAAACATACTTACATTTCCTTTGTTGATGTAAACGGTGACTTGTCCCTCATCTCTCACCTCTGAAAACATGGGTGCCCCTACCAGGAGATCTGACAGGCCATCACTATTCAGATCAACTGCACATAAGGAGGAGCCAAAGTAAGAGCCCATCTGTAACCAAGTCGAGTCATAACAAAGCATTCAGTATATCTGTCCACACAAAGACTCTGTATTTAACATATTTAAATGTAAATAGAAAAGTAACTGATCATTATGTATTAATACAGAACCATAATATATTTAAATTACAATTTAGCAATACAACAAGGATAAAGGTGATGGGACAAATGAACCCTGCATTCCATAAAACTGAAAGCAAATGATGGGAGGTCTATACGATAGCCAGACATGCACGCAACTGCAATTCTAGATCCTGAGGCAAGTATAGCAGGTTCAGTACAAAAACAGTACATCCAAGCACAATGCAGCATTATTCACAGTTACATCCCCTTTCCACATAGAATCATAAGCAAGTGTAATGTATTTCACTGCACTATATTGTGGCATAATGGATATCCTTTGTATGAGAGCTTCAATCACAATGCAAGTTCACTAAACGTGTAGTCAAGAATAATCAGGTTCAGTTGTATGAACACACCTTTAATGTACACTGACTATATCCCAACACCAAACCCCCACCACTCACACAAACAAAATGGCCCTTTGGATACAATGGGTTTCAGTACTGACTTGTGCTCAAGAACACATTTTTGGCCTAGGGCAAAATAACACAGAGATATGCAACACCATTGGGCGTATTTGCTGGTCTTGGTCAGGTCCTATATATTTATGATAAATACTTAGAAGATAATTCTACCAATACTCTCCTAAAAGTAAAACTTAATAATAAGAAATTTAAATAGTAGCAGATAAAATAGATACAGTGCACTACTAGTCTATTTAATGGTATAATTAATAACATTTCTAGATAAGATGGTTGTGCATAAACCATTAATTATGTTGAGCTTGTAATAAAATAATTGCACAATAATATTTTCTTGAGGAGCTTGTACCAGTTTTTAAACATATATTAAGTTTAAATTTACACAATAGTTGAGTTATAATATTTCATTTAAACAGCTGTCTTTAGACTGCACGTTACTAGTAATAAATCATGTTAATAGGGGTAAAAGAAGGAAACTTATTTAATTTCTGCGGAGAAAAGCTATATGGTATACTAGCTTCCGTCGTTTTTCTTAACATCACAGCCAGAATAGGTATAACCTTCTTTGTGGTTACTCAGCTTTCCCTGAATCAACAGAAGTAGTGGTGGTAGATTGAAAGACTGAATATGATGGTTTTGTCTTTTCCATGGTTATTATACAATTATAGGGTGTAACATAAACAATACATTTTAAAAGAAGGCATAAAAAAGCCATTTATGGGGATTCATTAAATTTCCCTCATTTCTTCCATACTGAAATAACTTATACAAACTTGCAAATGATAGTGAATGTTAGCTATGACTAAGTTATGAGTTACTGCAGATCTAAATCTTAAAAATATAACACAATACAATGAATTCTAAGATGTCGCTAGTAAGAAAAATAATTAATGTTTCCATAATTTGTATCACTATCTACAAATATCCATAGATTTTATCAATCAGTACATTAAAGAGAAAACAACAGTTATGCGATCAGTCACTATTTTGGAACAGTACCACAGTATGGCAGATATGCATATTCAGACTACTAAATCTCCTTTTGATGATGATTTCCACATTCAGCGAATAAAATTGCCTCAACAATTTAAGCAAGCACGATTTAAACATTATCATCAAGTCCAATTAATAAATGCCCGATGAAGATCTAGCTCCATGTCTTCTAGAAATAAGTGATCAGCCACCAGTAACAGCACTACTAATACTAGACCTGATTCACAACTTTGTGTATTGGTAAGTTACGTGCCGATTTCTAAGTGCTGTGCCGTTGCTCACACGTAGTAAATAATTTACGCTATCTACATAGCGTTTCGTTGCGTAGATTGCGTACATGCGGTCATAAAAGACTGCATGTACGCAATTTACGTAACAAAACGCTATTTACTACGCATGCGCAATAGCGCAGCACTTCGAAATCGGCACGTAACTTACCAATACACGTAGTTGTGAGTCTGGTCCACTGTGTTAAAATCCGAGATCCATAATGTGTTAATATATCTTCCAAAGCTAAACTAGTACAAAACTAGCCAAGCCCCTCCAAAAATATAAATCAATACATTAACCTATATATGTTATTATGAAGATAATAAATGCTGCCTATTTAACTACTGTATTTCCCCATGTATAAGACGCACCTTTTTTGGAAAAATCTGGTGTCCAAAAACAGGGTGCGTCTTATACAGGGGGGGTTACCATTTTAACATCCAGCCGCAGTCTGACTCCATACCAGCTCCGCTGGTATGGTGTCCAAAAACAGGGTGCGTCTTATACAGGGGGGGTTACCATTTTAACATCCAGCCGCAGTCTGACTCCATACCAGCGCCGCTGGTCTGGAGTCAGACTGCGGCTGGATGTTAAAATAAGGTCTAGGCTTCAACTCCCTCCCCTCCAAAGTTTTCTTGCCTTTCAGATCATCCAGCGAGTGGGACTGCGGCCAGAATATTAAGTCCCGCGGTGGCCGAGACTGGGAAATGAAGTCCCGCGGTCACAGTCCTGGCACCGCAGGACGTCATATTCTGGCCGCAGTCCCGCTCGCTGGATGATCTGAAAGGTAAGAAAATCTGAAAGAGGGGAGGGAGCTTTTCCCCATGTACAATATGCACTTTTAATTTTGGGACCCCAAAATTAAGGTGCGTCTTATACAGGGGTGCGTCTTGTACATGGGAAAATACGGTAATTCAAGTCTAGCAAATTTTCATAATCTCCAAGAAAGAAGTGAGAGGGCCCTTGTGCAGGATTTGTACATGGACCCCCCATCCCCCTAAGGCCTAGATTTTGGTTCAGAGTGTGTGCCATGGGGCCACCCTCTTCTGAGAAGCCTGTGTGTATTGCACATCCTGCACCCAATATAGATACGCCTATGCTACTTATATTTAAAGTGCTACATTGCCACCATGTGCTATTAGAATAAAATGTCACATTTACATTATTAGTTTTTAAAACAAAGAAATGAAAAAGCAAATCAAGAGCAATAAATAAAGCAATAATTATTGTAAGAAGAAACAACCCAAATTTAGACCTAACCTTTTTTCCTGAAGCCTGAAAAATTCTAATGAGTGACCCAGATCTCTTGTCTGTTCTAAAGATATAGACCTGAAACAGAAATAATAAAATATTAACCATATTATATGATAGATATATATTTCTCTTGGCACTGTACAATTGAGAGATCATGACACAAGTCTAAAGCTGGCCACACACAATGCAATAATTGTGCTGATCATCCAGTTATTGTGCAGCGTATATATAACCAATGGTCAAGCTGCTTGACCAATTCTATTAGAATCTGAGCAGCATAGCGTGGAGATAGCCTTGTATATAGTGTCAGTCCATATTAACCATGGTCATCATAGACATTGCATAATGGGTAACCAGCAGGACATGATCAAATCTAAATAGGGACATACAGGCATACACTGCAATTCCAACATGTATTGTAAATTATAAAATTCAGCAGATCATGTCATAACTCTCATTAATGGACAAACCTACTCTATTTGTATTTTTTACCAGCAAAATATTTTGTTTTCATTATTTCAGTTATAGAGTATGCGTACAGTATATTAAGCTTTTTCAGATTCCTATGCAGTCATGAAAGACATAAAGCTTTAATGGAATGACACAGTGATTACAATGTTACAGTGAAGCAGGATGGACCGTTTCCTCTTTATTTCATGTACTTCATTTTATTCATAAATTAGGCATGTAACGATCCAGAGCCAGCTGCTTTATCTGATAGAGGTCTGTATGGTTTCCCAAGCTTTATTTTTATGGGATATGGTTTATTAAATTTAAGGAAGAACAGTGAGTGATGTGGAAAGGATTAATCAGCTGCCATAGGTTTCTGGCAAGCACTGTACATATGTTCACATTCAGAACATTTTTTAATGCATATTGTGTTGGTTTATGCTCCCCTTGGTTCACTACAATGTATGTGGTCCTCTGATTGGAAACATTTCCTTTATTAATCAACAGAAACTGGTTGTGGTAAAAATAAAAAAAAAATAAAAACATCCTTACTACAAGTGAAAGAATTCACATGTCCCCATGAGGTTTATAGAATATTTGCTATTATGAACAATGCAAATAAATGGTATTAACCTTTTTTAGTAGAAACAGCAGATGAAAGATGCCAAAATCAATATTTCTGTTTCTCAGTTTAGGCACATTACACAGAAACTTTACCCAGAATCACCAGCTACAATGCTGGTAATCAATCTAAGTGCAAAGACACTATACTCCAATATTACACAGGTTGAATAGGGCACGTGCCCCATTTTACAGATGAACTGCACATCTTTTTCTTGCCTGTGGCTGTGTTGAATATGAATAGGCCTTCAGCCAATTTACATTTTTATGGCTCTCTCCTCTGATCATGTAGCATATTGGCCATTAACCCCATTGGTACTCTACTTCCAAACAATTTGTCACCTGATTATATGGGGCAAAATTTGTTCTATGATTCTCTCTCTTGTATATCCACAATAAAGTAATATTTATCAAAAGTTATAAGTGACAAACAGAGTATTCTAGAAACATGGGATGCGGTTGCCGTTTTGAACCACCCTAAAACAATGCAATAAAAATTCTGAAACTCTTCTTCCTGGAGTAGAACAGCCAGTTATAGAGGCAGAGGATTTTGTAGGGATATAAACAAAATAAGTTTTATTTTATTTTGGTTTTGGAATAATTCATTTCCTCAAAATGATTCTCTTGAATTGTATTCAAATTAATCAAGAGTTCCAAAGCAAATATATCTGAATAAATATAAAAATGACAACTTTAAATAAAAAGGCTAATTCATATACTGAAACAACACACAACGTACATGTTGTTATTAAGGGTAGAAGAAGGCTGTCTAGTCCATTTACCTCACAAACAATGTGCTAATTATAACTTATGTTACAAAGGAAACTAAAGGTCTTTGTTCATCACTTCAGTGGAAACAAGAAACCAATTCTGACTATATCACATGTTCTATAGTGACGGAAGCCTCACCTTTCCGATACCACTATCTTGGGGAGCTCCACCTACCACGTCCATGGTTGTGGGTTGTGAAAAATGACCAGCAGTGACCGCATATCCTGCAGTATGGAAAACAAACAACATTACATTAAGCAGTAAACTAGGCAGAGATAATTTGATGGCTTGCCAGACCAGGGAGATTCAAATGCTGTTTTTAGTGCATAAAATAAATTATTCACTATAAATGTTATTTATTTAAACATAGCTAGTAGAAGCTTAACAAGTGATAATCCATTGACTAAGATATATACCCAATACATCTCATATAGGACTGTTTCCTCAATTAAGAAGGACAGGCTATATATAAAATACATACAGTAGTGAATTCATTTTGTGTTCCCTTGAGAATTTCTGCTAGTAAAAAGAGTGCTGACAATTGGGGCCCAGGTTCCCTTATTTTTCTTTAATTATTTCTTTAATTAAGCATACGACCGTGCCCTTATATTAAGGTTGACTATAATAAACAGCATTCCGCCATTGACTTTCTGTCAGAGGGGGGGCATGGTGTTTGAGGAGCTGTAGCTCAGAAAGTATTTTATGCATTAAGATGAAATTTTCACCAGTCTGTGGAGAATTGTCTCCTGGTGCTGCATGCCAAAATTTCTAGTGAAATAATTAAAAACTAAAAAACTGGAAAAGGTTAAAGTGGAAAATGTGGCCGTTTTTTTCTACTTTTCTAATTACACATTACATTACATTACACTTAAAATTAATTGGGAAGGCATAACTCAGTGCAGAAAGGGTCTTTTCACTAGCTGTTTGTTTTGTTACGGAGCATCTGATCCTGGGGAGTGCCTTTGAGGGGTGAGGTGTCAGAGAAAATGACAGGTGTTTTACAATTTAGGAAAATGTGCTGCAT
>WWET01001525.1:101383-119235 GCA_011038615.1 Limnodynastes dumerilii | reverse complement strand
TAAATCACCTGACGATCTTAAATCTGGATCCCATGTCACTCTGTATTGGTTAGTTGCTGGAAAAGAAAATAATGTCGGTGCAATTAACTGAACAATAAATTAGTGCATGAGTGTATTATAAAGTCTTTGTTTAAATACATCTAAAAAAACATCAAAATAAAAAACAAAGGCCGTTGATTTTGTTGGGGAGATAACAAAGCTTGCTTGTGAAGCTGCTCACAGTCACAAATAGATCACCATTATCTAATAAATTAACTAAATTTGTACTGTGCAGTTTATTTTGTCCATGGTCACTATCCACTCCTGATTAGACTAGATAACTTGGATAGCTTTATAAAAAAAAAAACATCGTAATGGGTGGAGTGGGAAGTTGTAGAACATTGATGTCAGAAATATGTTTGTCTCCTAAATGAAAGAGGTCTATCATTTAAAACATTGCCTGGGTTCAAGGTTCATTTACTAGAAAGTAATGGAAAAACAAAGCTACAAACAAATACCAAAAAACAGGGGTTGTGCATGTTCTAGAAGTGCAAGTTATGGGCATGCTTGCATATGTAGCTACCATAGTGTCATTTACAGAAATGCTAATATCTTACTAACATACGCAATTACCTCACCACTTGCTTTTTCCCAAAACACCATATACATGATTGCAGTCCTAATTCTTTTAACTGTTTTTTGTGCCATACTAGCCTGAATGTCAATGATATACACACTGGTAGTATTCTAAAGATATGTTATTGCAACATGATTTGAGTCTTGATTTAGTTTGAGTCCCAAATAGGCAGAAGAGACACCTGTGCACACTGTGTAAAACTGTCACCATAACCCACTACACACCCACAAAGGTGGAACTACTGCAGGAAGATGAATGGGATTAGTTGAACTGAAGGTCTGATAAGCATACCCAATGAAGATATCCACAAACATTGGTACATTGCTGATCAGAGAAATTAGCCTGTGCTAAAAATCTAATCACACAATGCAATGCTGTTGGCTTTCACATTCTCCCTGATATTCATTTGCAAAAGTTGGCAAGTATTTCATGTGCTAAACAAACTGAGGCTGTGCCAAATGATGTCACGCTGCATGTTTCCCTTTTATAGTATCAGCAGTTTAGCTTGCCATAGCCTGGAATTTATTTCGGCTTTGGCCATAAGCCAGTCATCATGTTTATATTTGTTGCACTGATTGCTATCTTTTTATCAGATAAAACACATAATCCGTTCTTATGTATATCCATTTAACAGAAGCATTTAATATAGCATGTTCATTGTTAGTATCGTAAAATATATGTAACTCACCATGAATACATAACTTGTTCTGTTCTTTAGGAACCAGTTGCCGTTGCAACAATTGACGTGGGAGCGTTCATTTAAGATCCTAAGTGTCAGTCCTCGCCCACTTTCCCTCATTTCCCTGCCTCCCCCCGCCCATTTCCATGCAAATCCTTAAGATCTTAAAGATTCGCAGCACTTAAGATCTTAAGTGCTTGCATGCGATTCAGACCTACGATCTTAGCGAATTTACGCTCCTAACCACTACGTACATGGCGTTGCACTATTACTACGCATGCGCAGTTTTGCGAATTTTCTAAGATCTTAAATATACGCACCTAAGTGCCGTGGAAATCGCATCTCTGAATCAGCCCCTTTGTTTCTAACAATCCAATCTCTTTAACGATTTTTCTAACGATTGGCTCCCACGATATTTCTGCCGATGCATTGTTCATCTGGCAAATTAAGCTGTGAGAACCCCTGGTTTAAACGATTACACGACCGATTCATGTGATACCGTTTTATCATGCATGCCTTACCACTTCAATGAAATCATGTGAATCGGTCATGTAATCGTTTGATTGGAATGATTATCATTTCAAAAAAATTTAGTGTGTGCCCAGCTTTAGGGTTAGGCTGCAGAGAGGGGAAGGTCAGGGTTAGGCTGCAGAGAGGGGAACGTTAGGATTAGGCTGCTAGAGAGGGAAGATTAGAGTTAGTATTAATAATATTCAGTTAATATTCTGAATTGGGAATGGGTACTATAGCTAATGGCCCTAATTAGAATAAGTACCCGTTCTCAATCTTTCTGCGGTGCTGCGTGGATAGGCTGCGGCAGTCTGCTAAAGGTTAGGATTAGGCTGTGAGAAGGGGAGTGTTAGGGTTATGATGCGGGACATGGAAGCTTAAGGTTAGGCTGATAGCAGGTGAGGGTTAGGGTGATGATTAGGGTTAGGGGAAAATCTTACCTATCACCGTTGGAGCAATCATAACCTGATTGCACATGGAGTCCAGTATCTGAATTAACACTGCAAAGAAATTCCTGTAGTCGCAACACGAATGCCAAAAAACAAAGTGTAGCAAATCAGCAATTGTACCAGCAAACTACACGCTACGGTTAGGGAAGGGTTAAGGCTTGGTTGCAGGAATGGGATAGTTAGGGTTAGGATGAAAACTTACCTTTCGGCATTTGCATTTTCAGAGCCCCAAAAGACACAGGACAAATGCTGTTCCGGGGCCTGAACAGAAAACTGTCAGCAATTGCTTCCCAGCTGCTAGATGATCTATCGCAATACACATCATAGAAGTGGTGAACTACACCTGTGTTCTTTTTTTTTTGGACACGTCAAAAAAGGAATAACATTTTAAAAGGAGCAAATGTTGCAATAGGAGGTTTTAGAATTCACCTAGGAAATGTCACCTCAAAAATTTTAACACATTAAGTTTGCCTAACCTGAAGTTCATTATAACAGATCACATATTATACTGAACAATTATCTTATCATATTATCATAACTTATTATATTATTTAATTATCTTTCAGTGTATGGACATGAAAGATTACCTATTATAGATGTTGCCAAACTCAAGATTTTAAAATTTAAAAATGCTTGTATTAGATGGCACACTACATATAATACATATTGGGTATATTAGGTGTCTGGAAATAGTATATATTATAATAGAAATGTAGTATATTTGGAAATACAGAATATAGGACCTTACTTAAGAAGGCTTTTAATTAAGGTTCTTAATTATACGCAACTAGTAGCAAGGCGACTCCCCTGACAAGCCTTCAGTTTGCAGCTTCTTAACTGACTTAAAAATACCATAGGGCTACCTTATCTTTAGGTTCTTAGTTGTGTGCATAGGGCGGCTAATTAAGAAAGTTTCTGTCTAACCGCGCCCAGATTTCCTCATTTAAATACCTACCTCCACTCAATCTTCTTATTTTCCTTCTTAACTTTTCCCAACACTCCCCTTCCTTCTTAAGTCACTACGAACCTAGAACAAATAGGTTTGTGTGGGCGATTTGTCCCGTTCTTAAGTCCTACGTAAATTGCATTTATTAAGGAACTACACATGCGCAGTATATCCCTTCCTAAATGTACGCACCTAAAAAGCAGCATTTTCTTAACTGTGAATCAGGTCCATAGTGTGCAAACTCCAGACCTATAATATACCCCACATATGTATTACATAATACATATATTACATATATAATACATAATATGCAATGTGCTATTCCCTTATACAATAAATAATGCATATAGTTTGCTATCCCCAGACCCCTAATAAACCCAATATGTACTTTATATGACAAAATATTTGGTCAGAGCTAAGTCTGTATATATCCATTGCTTCATTAATTAAACTAAATAGCATTTTTGCATTTTAGTGAGAAAACTGGTCTCTTAAGTAATCACAACAGAAAGCAGTAATTTAGCTTCTTACAGATGTATCATCTACCCACAAATCCATGTGCTTGAAAAAAAGAATGAATTTGCATATTTTTTATTAAACGACCTAACTCTAAACACCATATTGGGAGGTATTAAAAGACAGATATGAAAAGAAGAATGTCCTTAATGTAAAGTTTTCACTATATTTGCGACTTCGCACACCACAGGATTGAAATGAAGTTCCCACACGCTGTGAAAACCAATGGTAAACAAAAAAATTCAAGCCATTAGAATGAATTCAGACTTCTGATTTTAGTGAAATCGATTCCCTGAGCAAAATGTTTGATTAGATAAACAAAAACTGGACCACACTATCCAGACATTTATTGGTTTGAATGTGATCTTTCCTAATTTCATGAACAAACATCAAAGAGCCAGGGGTTGCCGTAACTTTTCTGATTGACATTGTATAAATTCTTGGTATGGAAGTATGGAAGTCTGGATGGATACACATAAAAAAAAAAAGTTCAAAAGAAAACTAACTTGCAGGCTTTATAGTACGCTTAGTCTTATATCAACAGGCAGAATTCTTACCAAAGATACCTTTCTGAATGCAGAACTAATACAGTTTCACAGCATGTTTCTATCTCACACACAAACATCATTTGTTCCCTCCCATAGGTAACTATCTATATGCCAGACATATCTTCTTACTCTGTCTCCATGCTGCCCATATAGCACCTAGGCTGTTAAACTTGTACTTCACTAACTCCTACTTTTATGTTGCAATGTTAATGTGATTTCACCAGGTAAGGGGAAAGGGGACTTTGGGGGGACACCCTATAGGTGTCTTTCACTAAGTGGTAGCTTGTTTATTTAAGGGGTTAATACATCTTACTGATGGCTGTAGTAGTCAAGTCCCTGTCTCTAGTAACAAAGGAGCCAGTGCTAAAGGTGACACCATCTGTGGTTTGTATATTTAGTACTCCAAAACCTTCTCTGTGGTCGTAATTCAGATGCAAAATTCAATGTGAATTATGTTTAACTGCATTCAACCCACTTGTTTAGTTAATATGTATTTGAGAATATAGAAGAAACCTACTTTAGCTATTTTGGATATGTCTGCATTATTATAGAGTGCTATAAATGAATAGGATATATTTGTCACTTGCATGTGTCCCTTTAATTAGTAGTCAAGGTCGTCCTTTTTGAGACTTCAAAATGATATAAGGTATGCTCTTAGCATGACATATACATCATGTATTGTATTTCCTGTCTCAGAGGAGTACCAGTTGTGCCACATGGTGTAATCTGACTTTCTGACATATGATAAATGAATGTGAATTCTTGGTAGCATAGAGCAGCTGAGGCTGAAACCATTCTTGCTGACACTTGTCATTGATGAACGAAATGAACAATACTCACAATGATTATTTTTGTATAGCATGTCCTGCGTATGGGCTATGGGTCTATGTATAAATGGTAACAAGGAAGAAACCTATACTTTTAACTATCTATCCCATATTTGCTATTTGGGATAGTTGAATTGCTTTAAGTGTATTTAGGCATATACTTTATACTGCAATATCTTGTGTTTGGTGGTATTTTCTACATAAGAACTGATCTGTGAAGCCTAGAAATATTGGTATGGTCATGTCTATATAAGATGTGCCAGTTTTTTCAAATGTTATCAGTATATTTAAAATGAGGTATCTCAAATGGGAGGTATATAATCATGATGTATCATTAAAAATTAGAAGTAAAGATAACCACTAGTAAAAAAAATTAAAAAATAAAAAATGGTTTGAACGAAGCTATTGAGATAAACATGTGTTTATGATATTGCAAATATTCTACCATTTGAGTGATCATAATTCTTTCAAACTAACACTACTATTGATTGTAGAGTTTGACAGTATTAACTTGAACCATATAAATCCAAAAAATGGCGTATGCTCTATTCACTACATCGACCTCCTGGGTTTGTTCCCAGATAATGGTATTCATTATTTTTTGAATTGTATCTATTATTTCTGAATTTATTTATCAGTTAATATATTTGGAATGTGAAAGAAATTATTATAACTTCAAATGTCTGTTTCAGATGGATTTAATGTAGCTCAGGGGTAAGGCGTCTACCTTGAGTCCAGCCTTCCTGGGTTCGATCTCACCCGTGACTTGTTTTTATTTTTTATTTCTTTATTTTTTATTTTTCATTTAATATATATTTCTTATTTAAAATGTTCTTGTCATAATGATTATTGTTTTTTGTTTATAGAAAATAGTTTACAATAGAGCTCTCCTCTTTCTGCTATATTGTTTTACTATGAATTAATGTTCCACAGTATCTTGAATGTAATTTACTTTTAACCTATGAAAACCAGACATGGACTATTTAAGTAAGACAATTTGAACAGGTAACCACTCCCTCTGATGAAGTCGTAGACACGACGAAACGCGTCAGGGCGTTACCTATTTGTGAGGACCTGGATATTGGAAGCACTTGAGCCACTTTTCATCCATTATCCGCACCAAGGCACTTTATGAATATTTGCTTTGAACTTGGAATTGATAACTCCTGCCTGCACGCCAAGTCCGGAGTACGTGCACTTTCACAGGTTGGCAGCCGATACGGCACCTGGGGAGGAGGAGGAACGGTGAACTAGAGCTTGCAGCCGGACGCAGCTGCAGCTCGTGAACTGAGCAACTCTGTTTACACAGAAATGGTGGTAACTATACATTGACCAATTCCCCTCGTAATTTTGTTGCCACGCTTACAAAAACATCCTTTGTGGAGGTGTGCTCTGAAATTTTGAAGTCATCTATCCACCTAAAACATTGCCAATATAAGATCTGTGACTCACGTTTCAGTTGGGGTGTTTACTAAGACCACGTGCACACAGGCAGCGTGTTGTTTACAAGTGGAGAGACTAAGAGATAAATTGTGTTTGCTTGGGAGGTCTTCCCCTAGCTATCACTTTCCATAATTATTAAGACCCTCTCTCTTCTCCTCAGCGGATTTAAGTCTCTAAAGTGCAATTATTATTTGAGTATTAACTCAACTATATATTTCCTCATATGATTATATTATTATCTGTACTATTATTGTGTATGGTGATATTAAAGTATTTTTTATTAATTGTTATCTAGATACTGTGGACATTCTATTATTTTATTTTTTGTGGTTTTCTGTGTTTTTGGTGAATTTTAAGCGCCTAGTGATTTTCTCTCTTTTTTATATATATAGTTTGCATGCTAAAAGTACCTCTAGATCCTGATCCAGAGTTTTAGTGCAGTGAATAAACAGGCAACACAATCAATGTGTACTCCTATCGAGAGTAACAACTCTTTATAGCTAGTACCAGGGCTCGAAGTGAGGGGATATACAAGGTTAGCCATAAAGTTTTTTCTCCCACTGATTTAGTTGAAAAGGTGTAAATCTCCATTCACTTCTATTATTTCTTAATTTTCATACCGCCACTTGTAATTGTCTATACCGCCACTTCTAAATTTCCACTTTAACTACTGGGAAGTACCCAGTGGGAAATAGAAGGCATTTGAAACACCCAAGTGGATTTGTATTGGCAAATAGGTTGAGAGGTGTAATGCAGCATCCTATACAATTTGCATGTGTCAATGGGCCTGATCCAGACCTACGCGGATGCGCTGTGCTTAGTAAAGCACAGCATATCGACGTGCTCTCTCCCTGACACTCCCACTGTGCGAGCGTATTTCCCTTGCTTACGCCGGCTGAAGGCTATCCTAACTTCAGCCGACCTAAGCAAGGGAAAATACGCTCGCACAGGAGCGTTTGTCCGCAAACCCCTCCCTCCCTCCCTCCCTCCCTCATTAAACTAGCTCTCCCCGCCCACCTACACTTACCTGCTACACCGGGCAACATCTGCCCGGCGCATGTGCATATCGGCTTAGATCTTACGCTGCTGGCTGGCGTCTTAACGCCTGCCAGCATAGGTCTGGATCAGGCCCAATGTAGCTATTTATATAGATTAAATAAAATAGATAAAATAAATAAATATAAACTATTATACAAAATAAAGCATATATTATATAGTAAAAAAAATTGCAGAAATGTTCTATTTGCAAACATCATAAAAACATATTAAAAAAATAGTCAGTTTAGTATAGTGAAATGCAGGGTATTTTGGAACTTCATTTATTAGACTGATTATTGATGCTTATGTGTCAGGTTTGTAGGGCTCTATTATAAATAGAAATATCACATGCACCAGGCAGTTACACCAACTCTAATCTGGTGTAAAGTTTCTTGATGAAGGATACAGAAACCTGGCTGCTGAAACATTCACACCGAATCAGGCAGATTCTTATTTAAATATAACAGGAAACGCATTTCTTCTAGTGCTCACATGGGTGGAATCACAGACAGATTTGCCACTTTGCAATCACTAATTTAAATTTGCTTCTATTATACATAAACACAGAAAAAAAAATCACTGTTCTTACATTTTACAAAGGCCTAAAGCTGGCTACACACAAGAGCGATTATCAGCCCGACCACCCAATTATCGGATGATCGGGCAAATAATCGCTGTAGTTATTGGCCAGGATCAAGTTTTCAAGCGCCAAATAAATGCACCAGAAATGCTCTGGTACAAGTATTTGGCCTTTGAACATGTTTGATTTATATTGGAAGCAAGCTCTCAATATTTTAAGGGAGCCAATTAGCAAGCTAAAGGCTCCCTATTCTTCAAAGCTGCTGCTGCATATCTATGTACTATGCTGCTCTGACAGCTTTAAAGGTATACTTCAAAGCTGTTAGAGCAGCATAGTACCTAGATATGCAGCAGCGGCTATTGTAGTAGAGACAGGGGTCAGCCAAAGCCGCACTGTGTGAAGCCCAGCTTCAGCTGATCCCTGTCTCTACTACTCCCCGCAATAGCCGCTGCTGCATAACTATGTACTATGCTGCTCTGACAGCAAACCCTGCCCCCCCCCCCACATGCTAGGATTATCGGTCCCAGCAGGAGAGGTGGGAAATCGTCCCATTTATCAGGCCACCCCCTGATCGATAATCATACCAGTGTATGGCCAGCTTTAGCAGCAAATCTGGATCTGGTCCAAATTGTGAAGGACAATAATGGAATTAGGCCCCATATTTTTCATAATCTTAAAAACCCACATTGTGTTGAACCAGTTCATTCTGCATTCCTTGTAAACTAGGAATGACTAAATTCGCTCTTTCCTAATGTAGCTTTGTTATGTTTTTCTAAATAACTAAATAGACCCCTATAATTTGCCAATGTTTTTCAAGAAAAGAAACAAGTAACATTGGAAAAAAAATACATAATATATGTGACATCTTGTTAAGATGCTGCATGCATTTAAAACTGTAGTATTTGTGGACCTGATCCTGATTCACACAAAATCTGCTTCCTTGTGAAAACACCGCACTTCCAATACAGATCTAGATCCTCCTGTTTTGTACTTCAATAATGGAAGCCTTTCTAATGGTGGGGCAATGAGGACAGTGTAAAAAAAAATGAAGGTACGGTCCATGGATTGTAAGTCTGTGCTAAGTCATGCGAGCTGAGTGGTTTCCTCTTGTACTTGCACATACAGGACTCAGAATCAGATCTCCACTGCCGCTGCCCTTGTAGTTCTGAGCGCAGTAGAAATGGAGCTCTGAATCCTGTCCTGTATTATTAAAGTTTCTATTAAAAGCAACAAATGCATGCAACAACTCTGCCTTTATATAAAAAATCATATACTATTTACATGCTCATGGGTATGAGAAGAGTCTTTACTTCATCTAATCTATCACATTAATAAATAATCTACTGAACTATGGCATTTTATGAAGTGGAAATCATTTAACTCTAGTATGTCCTGTGGGTAACCAGGGTATAATTAAAGGGAAAAAAAGCTATGAAGCGTTATTTTGTAAAGCCAGAAAACCCAGTTGTGTGGTTCTATTTAGTGATGCATAGTGATGAATACATTTTGCTATACCCTTTGTAGGTTGTATGCCATATTCTGAAATATGTTGATAACTTCATAAACAACACAGTATAGTGTTGATACTCACAATCTTTTTAGAGGGAGCAGGGAAACTTCTAGCTAAGCTAAGCACTGTTGCCCTCCAGGGGACCAGTTCCAGACTATCGAGTCTTATGAGCTTTTCCCATGTTAAGTAGGCAGGAATGGAAGTCCTAGGAAGTCATGGATCCAGTCATTACTGTTTTACTCTAAAACATCTCATTTAAATTACGTCTTTTACTATTTAAAACATGAGTAAAGGATTTGTGAATCAGATCTGGCGAAAAATGGGGCTACTGATGATATTTTGTCCCAGGAACCAGACCTTGGCAGCCTCACACATCTAGTTGCGAAGAACAACATCCAGACAGAAATTACAAAAACCTGCAAAAGTTCTTGTAAGTCAATGAATGACATAATAATCAAGGTTTTTGCAATGTTTACACAGTATTGATACTTGACATGTTTTACTGTACTTTCAGTTGTATAATAAAAATTACGAGCTGCCAATAAAATGGTCCAATAAAGCACACTGTTCAGTCAAACCACCAATCCTATACACATACAGAATGCATTTGGCCCTGCACACAAAAAGGAATAAAAAGTGGTCTTTTGTGCAACACATTACTGCCAATAGGGCAGTTTCCATTTGCACCCAAACTACTACCAAAGGCTGAATGATATAATGTGATACATAGCCAGTTATATAAGGAAATATTTGGAAACAAAAGATGGTGCTAAGTATATAGTATACTTTGTTATAAGTGATGTTGTTTTTTATTATATATTTAAAATATGGAAAAGCTGCTGTTTATGAGGAGTGTGTTTTCTCCTCAATACCCCCTATACAGGGTGTACAAAACAAAAGAAGAAAGGGAAAACAGCGCTAAAGAATACCTCTTTGCAAATTTATGTTATAATGTTAACTGTTCTGATGGTTGACTTTGAACAATCAGGAATGGAGAACGGCACAAGAGCTATTGGTAGACAAAATATTTTATTCTAAGAGCACCAAATGCTAAAACCATACAATCTATTAATAAGAAGCATAAAATAATGACAAATAAAAAAGTGCTTTTATGTAGTGATAAATATCACTTTGAACACCAATCCCTATTTATGTCCAACAATGCTGATAGATGTTTGTAATATAGAGCACCTTACGTGATGTTGGCAAATTCCGCAGGGATATTCAGATAAGTCACTATATTGGAGACATATAATATGTGAAGTTCTGGGGAGGAAATAAGCGGTTCTTACCCCGATCGACGGGACAGTTCTTTTAGCCGGGTTACAGTCCTCGTTCCGCTTAGTTGGTTACGACTGCTCCGGTTGATCAGGCCGGGCTAGCCGGGCAGATTGTTGTGGAGAGAGGTATCAGCGTGGCGCTGGATGGATTCCTCCTTCTTCCACGTGTGGCTGCAACTCCTCCTTCTTCCTCCTTCACTATTTACACTTCTCCCGTGGTAATCTGAATTGCCGTAGTACCGGCCAAAACTGTTAGTAGGATCTCTGCTCCTTTCTTGTAAACGGACAAGGTGCAATAAAGTATTAGGATGGGTTGGTGTTCGTCTGGAGACCCCAGACTTTCTCAAAGCGAATACCCAAGCACTCACTCGATCCTCATAAAAAGGTTCCAGTGCAGGTGATAGCATAATTAATTAATTGGTTTTCTCTTCAAGTCATTTTTAAAAAGTCACAAAGTAACCATTTCTTTTTACAATTCTACTAATCATACTCAGTGCCGTTCTCCTCCATTATAAATTCCATTAGTATATATACCAATTAGACATTATATGCATATAATATACTAATTAGACATTAGCACACTATATGCATTATGCATTATGCTTTTCAGTCATAACATTCCTATTGGAAGATTCTTATATTTTTATATTTTTAAAAATGAGTGAAAAATGATCATAATAAATGAATGTAATCATAATAAATAAATAATAATATATGAATATAAACCTAAGGTGAGTTTATATATGCTACATAAAAGCAGATAGATAGATTGTATGGTTTTAGCATTTGGTGCTCTTAGAATAAAATATTTTGTCTACCAATAGCTCTTGTGCCGTTCTCCATTCCTGATTGTTCAAAGTCAACCATCAGAACAGTTAACATTATAACATAAATTTGCAAAGAGGTATAAGACCAAGTAAAAAGTAAAAACTATTTTATTTTTCTTTAGCGCTGTTTTCCCTTTCTTCTATAGCCAGTTATATGCAGTAGGCAACTTATTTATTAGTATGTTACCCATATATGTAGAGCTGTGGCTAATCAGCTGAATGTTGCCTCTTACATGTTTATCATGTTTGTAACTCTTTACAGTGGTTCATGCTTTTACAATGCAGGAGAGATGTGGGTTAATGCATATAAAGCATGCCACCATGAATACACATATAGCTACAAGGGGACCGGATTCAGACTACCGGACATATAGCATATACATCCGGAGTTTATCTCTTTTACTACTGCGCATGCGCAGTAAATTTTTTACGTAATCTACGTATCTTTTCCTTACGTAGATTGCGTATATACTGTCTTAAAGGTCATTAAAGGTTAGGGAATATATCCCAAATTTTTTATTCTTTAACCAATATTTACATGTACAGCACTGCTTTCATCACTTTAAAAATGAGAGAGAGAGAGACAGAGACTGACTAATATTTTTAGCATTTAGCATTTTATTGTATTGATATAATGGCAGGGTAGCTACTGGTTAATAGCACCGGGGCATTTGTTTCCTTTATGTCTTTTATAATCCACAGAGTGAAAGTAACGACAATAACCGGCAGAGGCTGTCCATGGCATAGGCCACTTTGGCCATCGAACCAACTGTAACCAACTGCCAGCAGACTTTCATTTTCATTTTGATAGCTCTACATTAGCATTAGAATTACCACTAAGGCTTAGCTGTGATACTGCTGTTAATTAAAACCAATGGGTATAATGCACATACTATCAGAGCAGTGCATCTTATAATGTGTCCGCACAAGGTAATAAGCAGCATTCAATGACGCCAGCACTGCCTCGTCCTCTGCGTGACCACATTTGGGGATTCACAACAGGCCCCCTAGTATGTGTATTTTAATGATCAATCTACATTACCAGTTTACTCAGCAGCACAAAGGCAAGGGGTTGGCAGACACAATGGACACTCAGTGCCCCTCCACAGTCTTGGTGCTTCCACTTTTAATGTAGATTGATAATTAGAAAATGAGAACGGTGCCCCAGACCACAGATGGAGCTTTTCAGAAGAGGACAGGGTGCTGCAAATTGACATCAACAGGTATATAACACATAGTTTTATAAAAATGATCTGATATATTTACTATATCAGGGGCACAGCAGTCTGTGACCTAATAAAAAATATTCCAGAAATATGGCCCTTAAAATAAATATATGTGGATCACAAGAATTATGCCCTATCTTAGAAATGTTCCATATGTATGTGTCTACATAATAAATAAGGTAGAATTACTATGGAATATTTATTAAAACGAGTACAGATTTCCCTGCCCCATTTCTACCTTGTGTTCTGTTCCTATAACCTTATATTATCTTTTTAGTCAGTTTTATATTATTTTTGCGGTGTGTGTTATTATTTTGCCCTGTATGTCTTAGCTGTACATTCTTTGGTCCTCTGTACGGTGCTGCAGATACCTTGTGGGACCGTATAAATACACATGAATAACATATAAAATTATATTGATTATGAGGGGCAGCACACATTTGAATACTTATAAGGTGGCACAGTTCTGTTCTGAGGGGTAATATTCTGGTATATTTATTATAAGGGGACAATCTTTTGAGATATTGCAGTATTTCTTATTAAAAATGCACACTTTTGGTATATCTATAGGGATATATTTAGGGTGTGAGTATTATAAGGTGCACACGATTTTTTATTATAAAGGGTACATGCTTGGAATATTTATTATAAGGGGCACGGTATGTATATTAATGTTGTGTAAGTATAATGATGTCTCCAGTTATTTGATTCTATGGTGGTTTTGGGGATATTTATTGAACCTGGGACTGAGCTAGAGCTAGTTAAGCAGAAATAAACGTAAAATACCAGTTTCATTATTAAATCTAAATGTTTATTTGATCAGATATGATGGTTATTTTTTTAGGAAGACCTGGTTGCTGTACTATTAATTTGATATTAGGGAATAGAAAAGTTTGTTAATGCAATGATGTACTTGTTGCAGGTAAAGAAGATAATTAAACTGGGATTATTTTCATTTTTTTTTTTTACAGTATTTTGGGGGGACAGGGGGGCCTTCAAAAATGTAATGTACCTTTTCTTATATCTAAACAGCACCAACATTCAAGGACCCTGACCCATGTGCTTTGGTATGTTTATATAATAGGCATAACATATTTGGATATTGAAACTTACCCTCATAACAAGGCATAAGCTTTCTCCCATTGGCCTGCAGGTTTGGAGGAAGGATGACGCAAACCCCATAAGGAAGTATAAGTTCACTTTCATAATAAATATTCTTCCAACGATGAGCACAAGCCTAAAGAGATATAATAGAGAGGGTTGTTATAGTAGGACAGCTAATCCTTTGTATAATAATAAAAAACAAAAAACATAATAATCTTCCACTATTCAAACTGAACCAGATCCTGATTTAATAGGGTCCTGCAAGGGATCTGCTACAGGATTGCTGTGCCATCCTAATTACGATAAGTCCACGCACTTATGGGTTTCTGCAAGTAGAACCCTACCTTAAATCTGCATCCATTCCATTGACAGTAGGTACATTTTCAGTGTGAAGGAATGAATATGATGAATGAGAACAGCTGTCACTCTAGATTTACTTTATATCCAATATCAATCTATTCATTAATTATGCAATTGTTGGTTATCAAAAACTAATATTATATTTCCAACAAATAATAAAGAGGTAATGCACTATTTAAAAGCACACATGTCTAATTTACACAGAATTGTGTAATAACCAACCAGTCAGAAATGAGCTTCCACTAATTCAGTCCCTGCTAGTAATGTTAGATGTTTGGTTGCTATTATTTACAATATTGTATATATCTGATCCAAACAAGGGGCCAGTGCTAGATGTTCTGCAACAGAACTCCTTAAAATAAGGTTTTCTCATGTCGTGGAGGGGGGCTTCAGTGGCAAATGCAGGATTTTTAAATAGGGGTTTACAATGCGTGTTATACATGTGGGGTATATAAGAATAGATTCCAACATTTTGGAGCCCAAAAACGGGACAAATAAGCTCCGCCCCACCACATCCAAGCTCTGACCCTCCCATACTGGGCAATAATTACCCCTAGGCTGTGAATGTGAGTGTGTGTATATGTTAGGAAATTAGACTGTAATGCGGCAGAGGTTGATGTGAAGTACTGTTTAAAATTATAAAGAGCTTACTCAAGACAACGCGTCAGCCGTGGTTAATTCTGCGTCACCGGTTTTAAATTAAACCCCCATGCTTCCCTTCACCTCCCATTTGTTGGTAACCCTGGTTTTCAGGACGGCGGGGCCGTTCACCCCTTCTCTTATTGGAGTAGAGAATGAGTAGCTTCCATTAGCAGGCTGATTGATCCTGCCTTAAAGAAACCTCTAATTTTCTCACAAGCTATAGCTAAATATCTTTTTTTGCGTAATTTCAATATGGCCTTCCTACAAGCACAACATTACATCAGCGGGGAACTGAGAACATTTTCGCCATTGGATTGGGATAACCCCCTGATAAAATACTATTTAAAACAACTCCTCAAAAACAAGCTATTTCCCAATTTTATACATTTTTGGCACAGATACTTGAGTATAAGAACTCATCTGTGGGATTGGCTCGGTGGGTTCTGGATTTCCCCTCACTAACCTCAGAGATGTTGCTAAAGGAATTGACACGATCCTCTAGGTCCCGTCGGTAACCTATACTGAAATGTTTTTAAACATTTTTCATAGGGGCTATCACTCACCCCTCAGAAGGTATAAAATGGGTCTTTCACAGTCCCACTACTGCCCCAAATGTGGGTCACCGGAGGCAGACTTAAAACATTGCTTCTGGGATTGCCCACCTTTAAGGAGGTTCTGGGTAGGAGTCTGGAGGTTTTCTAACAAGTTTTTGGTGGATTTGTTTCCATTGACTCCAGAATGGGCTATCTTTGGGACATTTCCCTCAGGTTATAGAGCGTCACAGAGATGTAAGAAACTTATGTTGGCAGTCTCGGCTGCAGCTAGAAAAAGCATTCTCCAGGTTTGGATCCATCTCTGTCCACCTCCACTATCTCTTTTTAGAGAAAAACTCTATCATATCTTTAGGATGGACTAGCTGGAGACTACCCTGCAGAAAGAGATACAAGTAAGACTTTTTCATACTTGGAAAAGCTTCATCAATATCCTGTCAGATGGGATTAAGAAAAAGATTGTGAAATGCTTTAGGAGTACTATTTGGTATGAAACTAGACTTTTAGTGCGAGACATTCCAATATGTCTAGAATCAGTTTGATTAGGTTTGGTTCAGGTACAACTGGGTTCTGGCAACCACAGACAAGTGGGCCCCATATAGTGTTATGCTTAGATTATGTTGTAACATTATATGATGAGTCATTGTGTTTTTCATGTCATGTGATGTGTAATGTCAAGTGATGTAATACCACTGGTTTGTTCTTCTGTTTCTCATTGCTTCAATAAAAAGAAAAAAAAAATTATAAACAGCTACTGTTAAAAAAAAACAAAAACATATAAAATGACAATACTGATAATATGGTCGAACAATCTGACTGCTAAAACATGTAAGACATCCATTAACATCCTCTGTGAAAGCAGGAAATTTATAATGTAGATTTGAAAATATTAAAAATTCTACATTAAGAAATTGCATTGGTTATTGGCTGTAACAAGTTCTGTTTTTGATATTTTGAAGTACTTTATAATTCACTTCTTTCACACATTGAAATAGTAGTTTTATATTTGGAAGAGAAGCTTCACGTCGTCGCTAGTGGTGTCTGCAGGACCAGGTAGGACCGCTGGGGTGAGAGGGTGGGTTTTAGTGCTGTCTTCCCCACAGGGCGCCGTGGTCGGTGTCACATTTTGGCGTAGTCGGCAGGATGTCGTCGGAAGAAGAAGGCGACATGGACCGTGGCGCGGGAAGTGACAGCGCGGGACCCTGCAGCAGCACCAGAGCCACCGCCACGACGGTACCACTGGGTGCAATCTTGGCGTACCTTCCCAAGTTCAATGGACAGAACATGGCGTTGGCCGACTGGGAGGAGAGACTACGAGGGACCATCCGTCTGTATCAAGTCGGGGTTGCCCTGGAGGCGGAGTTGGCCCTCCAGGCTCTAGAAGGAGATGCCAGACGGATGGTTCTGCTAAGCAGCGCGGAGAGGAGGACGACGCTGAACGACATCTGTGGACTGTTATGGGACATCTATGGAGACACCTCTTCGTTGGGGACGCTGAAGCAGTGGTTTTTCGCGCGGACTCAGCGAGAAGGAGAATCCATTCCCCAGTTTGCTAATGCTCTCCAAGAGCTTCTGCGAGAGGTGCAAAATCGGAGCTTGCAGGCCTTGGGGGACCCGGACCGAACCTTGAGGGATCAGTTCGTGATGGGTTTGTATAATGTTCCTCTACGACAGATCCTGAGGGACCGGACCACCACTGACAACACTCTGACCTTTCATCGGGTAGTCACGGATGCTGTGGCAAGGGACAGGGACGACAATTTCGGAGCGTACGCCGTCACGCACCAACAAGCACACCAAGCCGCAGCAGTGTTGAAACCAGAAAGGCACCCCTTGGAAGATTGTGTGAAAGGTCTCCAGGACGTGCTGTCCCTTATGCGGGAGGACATGACCCAGCTGAGGCAGGAAGTGCAGCAGTTGAAGAGAGAGAGGCGTGAGCCGGAAACCCATCGGGATCGAGGCTGGGAAAGAGGGAGTCAGCGGAGGATGCCCGGACCGGAGCGGGGTAGAGACGACGGCCCGCGATGTTGGACGTGCAGGCGGACAGGACACCTGGCCCGGGACTGCCCGGAGAAGGGCTCCAGGGATGGGCGGCAGTTAAACTGAATACCCTCGCAGTTAAGGGGCCAACTGTGGGGGGAGGGGGAAGCGAAGCAGTGGAGCTCGTCAATTCGGCTGAATTGATTGGAGAGTGCCCCGT
>WWET01001525.1:64546-75349 GCA_011038615.1 Limnodynastes dumerilii | reverse complement strand
AAGAGATATGTCTGTTTGTTCTACTTTCCCACCAAACCTCTACAAGCACAGGCACCAGCTATCATGGACAGATGGACAGTGTAACACACACTGAGTGACTGGTTTCCTTCCTGTAGAAAGATGGTTAGAAGAGTACTAACTACAAGTCTAGCTTGTGAATAATGGGAAAAGCGGTGACCTCATCTGCTCTCTGTTATGAGAACTAGTCTTTAGTATTGATACTGCAGGTGGCTGTCATTCTACACTACTTTTACTGATCTTATAAGATACATTTTTATTTGATAAGGAAACTTTAATAAAAAAAAATGTAGCAGCACAGAAATAGCAGCAAAAAGAATGCTATACAGCTCTTTTCTTTCTCTTTATTTTTATTAAAATAGCAGTTTTATTTTAATGTGATTTTTTTTATCTAGTTATATAACATTTGTAGGCTGTCCAAGTAAACTAATATAGTGTCTGTTATAATGTACTAATATTTTTGTTAAGATCTGCACATAGGCTGCAATATTCTATATTGCAATATGCGTGACTGTGTGTTGCCTAAAAAGAACAATAACAATGGACCGGACCCAGAATTAAGCAAAGTTGGTGTTTTCCAATTGCATGGATTTTGCAAGTGCGCCCATGTGACACTTCCAGTATGGATATGGATCTCTTGGATCCAGACTACCATACCAGAAGTGTCTCTGCACAGTTTCCAACTGTGGGGCAGGACTGGAACTTTCATACAAAGGTGGAAGGGGATATATTTAAATTATACAGTAAGGGAGTGCCACACCTCCGATACATTTCCATATTACATAAGGTTGCACTTCAGTTCTTAAGGTAGCTATGCAAGCAAGGTAAAGCCACTCCCAACATTCACACAGCTGTCCTGTTTAATAATGGAATCCATCAGAAGTCTATATATAGTCTTATATTATAGAAGCTGATTATCAAGCATTGTAAATATTCAGGACACTCCTGCCCAATTGCTAGACAAGTTTATATATAAAAGTAGGATAAGTAGAGTACATAACAAGGACACTCTGTAAAGTTATATTTGGAGAAAGTGACTACATGCATATAAGTTTTCTAAAGATGCAGAGGCAGCAAAGGTCATCCCTGTCCATTGAAAGTAATGTGTGAAAGTCAAGAGGTCTTGTCAGTCAGTTACTTCAAAGAAGTCTCTCTGTGTTTCATAGTTGGTCATAAAACTTAAAGTCACTTTGAGTCTTGTCTTGGCCTGTTACTACCCACTCTAAACACCAGTGATGATGGTGGGCAGATACTTAGAAAAAAAAATCCCAGCTTTTATGTTCATTCAGTGTTGTGATCATAATACATTTCAGTTTCTGCCCACACAGTTAAAAAAAAATACACTTTATGGACAAAAGTATTTGGACGCTAATGGTCAGGCGTCCAAATACTTTTGTCCAGGAACTGTAATGACATTTTATTCAAAAATATATTCCTTAATATGATGTGGGTCTCCCTTTTGCAGCTATAACAGCTTTCCCTCTTCTTGGAAGGCATTTTGAAATATTTCTGTTTGAATTCCTCCCCTTCATTCTGTAGAGCATTTATGAGGTCACTGTCACTGTCTGAGGGTTTTGGGACTCTCCCTTAAGTTCCCTTGGGTTGGGGGTTTGAAAAAGAAAGATTGGGCTTTTGATATAACTCTTGCTCATCAGCTGAGCAATGTGATTAACTCAGAGGAAGTACATGAAAGCAGAAATATAAAAGAAATGAACAAACTAAACATAGGATGAACATTGGTAGCATGATTGTATAGTAATCAGTTCAGCAGATATAACATGACAGAAACTATAATTGAATAACACATCATGGTAGCACAGTAGTCAGTTCAGTAGACATTACTTGTCATGGAGAGTATAACTAAATAACACACGCGTGGTAGCACAATGGTCAGTTCAGCAAATATAACTTGACATGCGGTATGTGAACTGAATAGCATAGTACAGATACACTGATGAAGCTAAAGGTTGCAAATAATAGCAAAGATACCACTGTTGTGTTGAAGATACAGAGGAATACTGAGATGTGTGAAGCAAACCTGATATTCTGTGAGCAGCGGAATGATAAAAGATTACTGCATTAGTAGAGAGCTGCACAGAGCACTGCTGAGGCACGAGGAGTAAGCAGAAAAGTTCAAGAATACTGCAGTGGCACTTGTAAGCATCGAGTGGCACAGGAAATACTGCGGAGGCACGATGAGTAACAAAGCAGTCCAGGAACACTGCAGTGGCACTTTAAA
The DNA here is from genome assembly GCA_011038615.1 of Limnodynastes dumerilii. Classification (NCBI taxonomy): domain Eukaryota; kingdom Metazoa; phylum Chordata; class Amphibia; order Anura; family Limnodynastidae; genus Limnodynastes; species Limnodynastes dumerilii. The sequence continues at coordinate 73,092 of WWET01001525.1, read as the reverse complement.
GCAGCGAATAGCACGGAAATCACTGCGGAGGCCCAAATAGCAAGTAGCACAGGAAACACTGCGGAGGCATGATGAATAGCAGAGGTGTTCAGGAACACTGCGGTCACGGAGATAAAATGGATACCACAAGGACACAAGGAAAACACTAGGTATCCATGAGGAGACACAGGAAGCAGTTACTTAATGCAATGGCACATATTGCACTGGCACAGGTGAGACTGTGCTGCAAGTTTAAATAGGGAAAGCTGAGCTTCCATTAGAAACTAAGAACACATGATAAGTGTGAGGCGAGTTTCCTGCATTCAGCCACAATGCAGAAAACACTATGGATTTCATGGTTTACTAGGCCACAATGGAGGATAGCAGCCAGTGCGACTCCAAAAGGTCAGAAAATAACAGCTCCTGGTGCTGTAATTTCTGCGTTTCGTGACAGTCAGACAAAAATGTTGGACGAGAAGGCCTGGCTCGCAATCTCAATGGGATGGGGTTCGATGGGATTGAGATCAGGGCTCTGTGTGGGCCAGTCAGGTTCTTCCATTTTACACACCTGTGGCAACGGGTCTTATATCATAATGGATTATTATAAATGTAAATAAAATATGATAGGATTTCACATGAAGGGCACTTGTAATGGGGAATAACAGAAAATTGGGGACAGGGACGCCAAATCAAATTTGTAGGATTAATACATAATAAAGCACCATAATAAGCATAGTACAAATATATAATGTTGGTAAGGTTATTTAGTTAAATAAAAAGTGTTATGTAAAAGAGTTATAATGAAATACAGCATCTAGTATTTCACAATACAATAAAGAGATTTATAGTGACCTGCCATTTCATGGCATTCCATCATTACTGTAAGCATGTTAGTTCTCAAAAGGCCACTGGCCTGCTGGAAATAGTTCTATGGCTAAATCAATCTATCCTTGATTTCAGTTGCCAACCAGAGATTTTTGTGGGATATAAATGAATTTTATGGCTTTCCAATGCCTTTTAAATTGGGGTGCCAACCAGCGATGGATAGGTGAGAACCAGATTACCACCTTATGTGATAGACACTACTTTTGATTTGACTGTATGGGAAGGAGAAGAGGGTGCATGGGCAGGCCCACAGACTCATCAGTAATCTTTTGGTGATACTTACAGTGTATATAAGTATAACTGGCCTGCAAATTACCAATGAGTCTATATATATTAGCAGATGTAGATAAAATATACAATAAAAATAAACATGTTGGGCAGACTTATATAAAGAACAATCTAAATCTAAAAAGGTGTGACCTGCCTGGTTTTAACTGCCTGATTTTCTAAGCATTGATTTTGCAAGCATCTAGGAGTTGTAACCGGAGTTTTCATCACCATTTACGATTTTTCCACAGGTAACCTCATCTGACACGTAAAGTATTCTTGTTTTTCTTTAATATTTACCTTAAAGTAATTTAATGTTTTTAAACTCTGTGCTTCTGATTAAGATCGTTGAATATTATTGTTTATTGTTTGTGTTATTTTCTATAATTTCTCTGGGTAAGGTTTAAAAGTATTGTTTTTTTTTCTTGTTAGATAATTAGTCAGCTGTGCTAATTGCGTTGGCCATGGTAATTGATTAGTTCATTGTCTTTTATTTATAGGGGGGTATAATTTATTCCTGCAAAGGTGTAACCTGCCTGGTTTTCTAAGCATTGATTTTGCAAGCATCTAGGAGTATGAACTGGATTAGGGCTGGATTTGGATCAATTTAAATTATTTGTGTGAATTGTTATTGTAGTAAAGTTTGCTGATTTTAAGTGTAAAAAAAACCTTCTAAAATATCTGGGGAATCCCTGAGAAAAACTGCACTTCTTGTGGGGGATTCTATTGTTAGGGGAATCCAGCTGCAAAGAGGTTCTGAAATTAGGAATCAAGTGAAGTGCTTGCCTGGAGCTACAGCTCCACGGGATAAAAAAAAACACATTTTAAATATTCTAAAGACAGCAAGTAATGATGTAATTATCTACCTTGGGACAAATGACTTGGCCAATGCTAGACTTGTGGCAGCTAAAGATGAATTTAGAAAGTTGGAAAACTGCTTTTAAGCAGGTGGAAAATACTGTTACTTTTTCTGAAGTGCTGCCAGTACACAAACTACCGACCAGTGAGTCTAACATCAGTAGTAGGGAAATTGATGGAAACACTGTTAAAGGAACAATTTGTACAGTATCTTAAATCCAGTAACGTACAGGATTCCAAGCAGCATGGATTTACTGGGGGAAGATCATGTCAAACAAATCTTATTGAATTTTTTGGCTGGGTCAGTAAAGTATTAGATAAAGGAGTTGCTGTAGACATAGCTTATCTAGATTTTAGTAAAGCTTTTCCCCCCCTACCCCTCCCCTTCTTTACCCTAACCATAGCCCTCCCTTGCCCGTAGCCTGACCCTAAAGCTGGCCATACACTAGGACGATTATCGGTCCCAGCAGGGGGTGGGACGATAAACGGGACGATTTCCCGCAAGGGAAATGTCCTGTTATCGGCACCATACACCTCCTCTGCTGGGACCGATAATCCTAAAAGAAGAGGGGAGGGGGGAGGTAGCGCTCTCTATGGCGCTGCTGCAGAGCCATGTGCAAAGCTGCTCTGACATGCTTAAAAGTATACCTTCAAAGCTGTCAGAGCAGCATAGTGCATAGATCTGCAGCAGCGTCTATTGCAGGGAGTAGTACAGATAGGGACCTGCCGAATCCGCGCTTCACACAGCGCTGGTTCGGCTGGTCCCTCTCTGTACTATTTACTTTTAAGCTGTCAGGGCTTATAAATAGGTAGCCATTTTGTGGGGGCTCTGTCGGACTGCTAGGTTGGCGGGCGAGGCCACTTGAGGGTAGTTCGCTGTGGCAGTAGCGGTCGGGAACAGCAAGTCTATTTAGCGCATGGGAAAGGGGATTTACTTGGTAGGGATAGGTACACCCCTGGATTACGTTAGAAAGTCAGGCCATGTGGCGGGCTTCCTCTCTGCCGCTGGACGTGTGCACCGTGAAGGGGGGTTAGTACTTGGTCTGATCCCTAGTTGGATCAGACCGGGTAAAGTTGTCCGTGTGTTTATTTCGGGTGTTTGTTCAGGGGTGGGACAGTTTATTCAGTCGTAGGAAGTTTATACTTTCTGGGGATAATAAGGTAACCAGTGTAGTATTCCAGGGTTCTGTACATGGACCAGTGCTATTTAATATCTTTAGAGGTGATATTGCCTGTGGCATCAAGGGGAAAATATGTATTTTTGCAGATGACATGGATATGTAACAGGGTAGACACACCAGGAGGGCTACAGAAAATGAGGGCTGATCTAGGTAGAATGGTGGAATAATCAAGAGTGTGGCAACTGCAGTGTAATGCAAAAAAACAGTCAATGCCAAACAGTTGTTTGTCTGTAGCTCCTTAACAGAAACAACCACTTTCTATATATGTAAACAAAAAAGAGGAAATAAAGAGTATGAGAATGTATTATTAAATGAAAAAGCCACACTGCTCTCCCATGGATTGCAAACTTTCTTGCCTCTCCACCCCTGTTCTGACACCTATGTATTGTTACATGCCATCACACTAATCATGTTAAATGTAAGTCACTTCCCGCGGTCATCCCTCTGGAGTAGAATGTCTCTGACTGGGTTCTGTTAAGCATGCCATCATGTTGGTGACAGAAAGCACTGTTACTGTGGCAATGCACCTCTGTCTGTAAGCGGGCATGTGCTCTTCCCTGTTGTGCACTCTTCCCATTTTTATTGCTGTCCTAACTGCTAAGTTACAGCCAATCACTAGCCAGTAGCTCCATTATAACAACCAGCAGTGGTATGACTCACTGCTGGTTATAGTGTCTGTATCAGTATGTACCTGTCCCTTGTTCATTTGAGCTCCCATACCTCTGTTGTGCCTCCTTCTCTTGTGTGGAATTAAACACCCCTGCACGTACATAAAATGTGCGGGGGTGTGGATCTGGTCCATTTCACACTCTTTGTGGATCTGGTCCATTTCACCCTCTTTCTGCTGTGTCTATTCCACACAAAGGACCGGATCCAGACTTAAGATCACACTCCACAGCAGAGGCAAAGGTACAGAATCTGGTATCCTGAGTACTGCACATAGTAACAAGTAATGAATATACTAAATAACAGAGTGGCAGACAGATTTAAAAAGAACAAAAACGCCCCCATTTACATAGTTAGGTTGTTTATCATTTACAGGACATCCGCTCTATATCCTTTATGGACTGGTCATCAAGTTCAGGCTGCTCTAACCTTATATCAGTAGAGAATTGTTTTTCCATGTATAGAAAGGAAATATTTAATTTGTTATGGAAAAAAAACACATAACAGAAAAGCCTTAATAGCTGTGGATGGCTTATCAAATATTTGCAAACGTGAGCTAATATCTCTGCATTTGATAGAATGGCAAGTTAGCTACTGGATGCCAGATTCCAGCAGCATCCGAACATCTGTACATACATGGAGAGGCCACTCCCACCACTTGTATGTTACGAGTTATGAGCACAGAACACTATCTTTAGATTTCCATGCCACCCACACGTAAAATGGGGATGTTGTGCAATTCAGGATTGTATGAGAGGGGTTAAGCCAGCCCTTACTGTACAAATTAAATCCCACCTTGCATACTTCCAGACCATGTGCTCTTCCAAAAGGCAGGTGTTTTTTCATTTGCAAAGAGCACAAATTTATTAAGTCTTAATCTCGTGCAGTGTGATGGGAACTTTTCCCTTTCTTTCAGTGTAGATAACCCCTTCTTTTTATGCACCTGTCTGTATTAACATATTAATTGATTTGTGCAATAAAAATTTTGTATATTCTTATTTGGAAGCTTGCCTGGGATCAGCAGCTGACAGGTGGTGTTGTCCCACAGCAACTATTTGGATGCTTTAAGAGGAGCCTCATTTGTGTTAGCATTCAATTTAAAAACACACGCTTTATGACCCTGGATGCGCGTATTCTATACTTACCTGTTCGATGGACAGAAGCTCTACACTGCTGGATTGCTGGACGTCGGATCACAGTGACGCCAGATCAGTGATTATTAACTCGATGGGGACGCCGTAACATTAATGTTAGGTAGGTACAGTTAGTGGTGTTAGGATGCTCTTAGAGGATAGTTAGGGTAAGGCCACAGTGAGGGGACGGTAAGGTAAGGCTGCAGTAAGGTAATGGAAATGATATAGAGATATATATATATATATATATATATATATATATATATATACATATACATAAACAATTAGGTGCGCTCACTCACTTCTCAGAAAGTAGTGACAGACAGACTTTCTAGACAAAGATGGTTCTGACATAAAACTAAATTAATGATTAAACTACAGCCCTAAATTGCAAATTTCACTAACCACAGACTAATACTGCATACAAACAGTGTATCAAGCACTGCGTCACAAATAAAATATGACAGAGGTCACATCACGGTAAGTATACATACAACAAGATGGATTGAAAAAATAAAGATAACAGACATCAGGGCTGATCCAGAGCTGTACCTACAACTATTATGTATGTTAGCACTGTACATAATGCAAAACAGGAACAAGCACAAAAAGGAGCACAAAGCGGTTGATCTGCCTGTGTTTGCTTCCATTTGTTGTGCGCTAGTGAAACAAGGTGTTTCACTATATTTAAATCAGATAGTGTGTGTTTTAGGGCTACGGCAGGTAGAGAAACAGCATAATTTTATGCGCTTCCTCTTAAAAAATGTTTCCAGCTCAAGGCGTAAGTGTAAGATGGAGGAGATTTTCATTAAATGCCCCCACAACTAACCTAACAAATATTAAATTATAAAATCTTAACTTTCAAAACACTACAGTATATTGACAATTGTTTTGCTCTCAAATTTTGCTCAGGCATTTTGTTTTATATTTATTTAAATTTGTCATTGCTTAAGTAAAGAAAAAATTAATTTATTTATATGTTACAATTAGCACAAAAAAGACACTAATGACACTAAATGACACTAATTTAAGTAAATAATATTTTAAAAAAATAGTTTTAAACATGCATACCTGTATAGATTACTGCAATACACTTTTCAGCCTATTTACCTATACACAACCATTAGCATGTCTCAAAAGCACGCTAATTTCAGAACTACCTATACAGAGTTTGAGCTTGGTTGGCATGGTTTAATGCCAAAAACCCAAAAGCTCAATATATCCTTAATGGCACTACATTAGAAACTACTGAGATGGAAAGAGATCTAGGAGTCATTATTTCATGTGACTTAAAGGTAGCCAAGCAATGTTACAAAGCAATGAGAAAGGCAGGTGAAATGCTTGGTTGCATAGGGAGAGGAATTAGTAGCAGAAAGAGAGAAGTAGTAATGCCCCTTTATAGATCGTTGGTACAACCTCACCTAGAATACTGTGTACAGTTCTGGAGGCCATATCTCCAGAAAGAAATACATCAGAGACTGTGCGAAGAAGAGCAACTAAACTGGTACATGGAATGTGTCACAAAACATACCAAGAAAGGCTAGAGGAACTAAACATGTATAACTTTGAGCAGAGCAGGGAGAGGGGGGACATGATAGCAGCTTTCAAATATATCAAGGGTTGTGACCGGCAAGAAGAGGATGGCATTTTTCAAAGAAAGAGGTGTAATAGAACACGGGGTCATGGATTTAAACTGGAGGGTGGTAGATTCAGAGGAAATGTGCGGAAAAATTACTTCAATGAAAGGGTGGTAGATAAGTGGAATAGCCTCCCATCTGAGGTGGTTGAGGCTAACACAGTAGAACAGTTTAAACATGCTTGGGTTAAATATAATGATATCCTAAATCTCAAACTAAATTGAGGGTAAATAGAGTCTAGGGTTAGTATAGTTTTAAATAAACAACTGGGCAGACTGAATGGGCCATGTTGCTCTTATCTGCCGTCACTTTCTATGTTTCTATGTTAGAGTTGCTACTGTAGTAACTCTGGAGATGTTGCATGTATTTTCAATAGTGTAAAAATATGAATCAGCCCTGTCAATGGGACATCTTACCAATATCGGACTGGATTCACAGATACGATTTTGCCTGTTTTTGCGTGCGTATTTTTAGGGTCTGATTAACTGTGCATGCGTAGTAACTTTTTCCACGCAAGTTAAGTAGGATTAAGGTACAGAAGTCCATTAGGCACGTATTTCTGAATCGCACTTAGTCACATACGTACGGAGGGGCGTGGTTGTTTTCCCTACGTGTGAAGTTACGTGAAAGTTGGCGGGGGAGACATTTAAATGAGGGTGCGGTTAGTAATGTAAGCACGTACGTGCGTAACTTACGCACGTAACTACACGCGTAGAGTTAAGGTTGCCCTATGGACGAATAAGTCACCCCAAAAAATTTGTGTGAGGGGATTGTCATGGGTGTTGCCTTGCCACGTACGTGAGTATATTTGCGTACTTTATACACACACATCTGTGACTACGGTCCATCGTGACAGATCGTACATTTGACCTGACAGAATTTCGGATTCACATGAATATAACACTACTGTTGCATCAATAATAGAGAATGTTCTTTTTAAAACAATAAAATCTTAAGTTAACACTACTGTAAACTGTAAAATTTACATTGTGTGAATAAAAAAACCAAACACTTTCCACGTGTATTTTGTGTTCATAACTGAAAATCTTGGAACAGAACTATTATACTTATATTACTATCAGAGTTTCACAACAATTTAACCAATTTATTCATTTTAAGGTACAAATCTCAGGAACTTATGCATGTGTATGTGCGTGTGTAAACTTTATTTTTACACTACAGTTTATAGTTGACCTGGTACACTGGTCCTTCCCATGCACTGCTACATGCCATTTTTTCAACAAAATTACTCTTTTTTTTTTTTTTAGCTTTTGCACTCAGTCATATAGTGATAATAAAAACAACAGATAAATGCTGATATAGGGGGCGGTGTTTAATGACGAAAGTTATGCAAATAGCTTCCCTACGCCCCACCACATGACCAGCAATGACATTATCACAGTATTACTGGTGTTGAGCTTGATGACACAAATTAAGTCACTTGTAACACTAGGAATAATAGCGTTACTAGGAATGGAGTGGGACATGAGACTGTGGATGAGGCTCTCTCGGGATGCTAGAAGAACTGCCCAAATTTCAGGAGTCTTCCGGATATTCTGGGAGAGTCAGCAATCCAGTAATAAATGTTTTGATCTACTGACTCTTCTCTATATTCAATGATTGCACAGTTAATTTGTAAATAAATGTGTCCATAGTTGTATTTTATCTACTGAATCAAAACATCTTTAAAAGTAAGTAGTCCAACCAAGAATATTTTTAAAGCTTTTAAATGACATGTGGTCTGAATCTGTAACTAGAAGCTAGTGCAGAAATCATGAGAGAATGAGAGTGATTGTCAGTGACCTAATGAACCATTTACATATGGATGACATACTATTCCTTTAGTGATCACTATTACTTAAGAGGTCAACCTTGTCTGAACCAGCTGACCTCTGCTGTTGAAATCACTGTTTATTTTACAGACCTGAACAGCATCAAGC
>WWET01001525.1:35284-49063 GCA_011038615.1 Limnodynastes dumerilii | reverse complement strand
ACCAATCAGCTGTCCGGAACATGACAGATAAGCAGGTAAAGTAAGCGCTGCTAAAGGGGATTAATTAAGTGGTGGATTAGGGTCCCTGTGCCTCTCCATGCCGTCACCTCAGGTCTGCTTAAAACTGCCTATTGGTAATACTGGCCCTGCCCCTCCTTCTACACCCATGGTAAATACACCACTGGCAGAGATAAAACTGAATATTTCAATATTCGTAGGAACTGATGCATAAAAATTCTAGAGCTTTATCAATAATTAATAAAACTTTATTCATTAATGAATAAAATGTTTTGACATAAATCATATTTAATAAGAAATTATATGTTCAAGCAAAGCAGCTAATAACAAGCAAACATACAGAAAAGTTTTTTCAGCCCTATCTCTATTTGCGCCACTATATATAGACTTAATTTGTGATAGATGCTATGCAATTAGCAATTACCCATGACTTATCTAGTAACCTGTGGTAAGAAATTTTCTCCAGAGTACAGCTAAAACGTAAGAAAACCTGGCTATTAAATATTGCTACCTTGTATTTGCAATGTTAAATTATATAACTATCTTAATCTCTACTGTTGTAGGTGTCATTACTATTCTTGACCTTAAAGTTCACCCACCTTGAAATCAAAGCCTAGACTCAGTATGATCTAAACTGACCAAAACACAAGAGTCATTTTAAATTGTCAATGTAAGAGATAAAAGGAATACCACCATATTGAGTATGATTAATCAGCAGAGATAGATTAACATTGACCTTTATATTCTTAACATCTCGTCTTGAAACAATAAATACAATTTCCCACGTCAAAGAGTGATAAATCCAAAGTGACAGTTTTGCAATGCTATAACTGTCCCTCTTATATGTGGCTTCAAAGAAGTTCAGAAATTCCAAAAAGCTAAAAGCAATTTGTGTATTTTCCTTCAAACCCATCCACTGGTGAAGAGGATTACACAGGCAGAAACAACATCCAATTACAAAAGACATTTGAATGGGAGTATAATCAGTATAGTCAAACCTACTTTTCACTGAATAAAATCTATTTATATTATATAATAATACTTGTCTATGTTGTCATATAAAATGTTGCATGTAGTTCTAACAAACTGCTTTTATTTTGCATAAACAAAAAAAAAAATCAAAAGAATAATTATCACCCCAGCTGGAAATGTATAACATACACCACATTAAAATCGCTACAAAATAGAAAAACAACACTTTGAGCACTGAAACTGCATGTGGCTACAGCAACAAAGCATGCACAAGTATTAATTCCCAAGTTATATAACAAATGATACAAGCATCTTTTCTCACCTTGACCAAAATCAAAGGGAGATAACTAACATAACTAATAGATAGTCTAATGCATGAGAATTAATTGGACAAGATTACTGTATTACAGTATTCAGTCATCAGTCATCAGTGAATTGCATCTGGAATGCACTTTGTGCATTTGTGCAAAAAAAGTGAGAGTGAAAATACCCTTATATATAATAGTGATACTCAGATGAATGAAAAGTATTCACACATTACATACAGAAGAGAATGAATGCGATAAATTAACGCAAATTTAAATTTGTTCTTGCAGTGGTACAAGGTGTTACAATTTGCGATTTCTTTTTTGTAATGTTAAGTGCTGAAACTAAAAGCTAACACATGTTTAGCTATAATATAAGACCAGTTTTTAAGCGCTATACGTAGGGTGTGCCTACACAGTACAATTAAATACCTTCTCCTTCCCACTAGCACTCACACTTGACCTGCCTTTGGAAACAAGTTGATTCAAATCATTATAGAAGTCTAGATACAGAGGATACACACTGAAATAGAGGTGCATGCACATTTGCCTTTGCATAAAGTGGATGTTTTTTGATCTTAACAATTACAAAATATTCCTTTTACAGAAGATCCGGTTCACTGATATTACAGTTCTATATCTATTCATTTTTACCCTTATATATTTTTAAGGTTTTTGAAACCTTTAGACCACTGATTACACCACATTAATGAATACAGAAGTATTTTCACAGACTTCCTGTTTGACCCATATAACTGAGAAGTACATTACAGGCCCCTCAGCTGCAAAATATGGAAATCATCAGAATATACATGGACACCAAGCAGTAGTGTTTAAGAGCATCAATACAGAAAAGGCACTGTCAATATTATCTAACATTTATTTACCAACCATCATAGCATAGAAATGCTGAAACATCCATGCAGCTTAAATACTGTTGTCAAAAATGCAGCACTTTGCAAAGTAATATAGTTATAAAAAGATCTTCAAATGCAATGACTGCACACAGCAACAAAAAATAAGTGACTTTCCCATCATGATGTGTATGCACAACTTAATTATAACCATTTCTGTTCAGTAAACAAGGAGGAAAGAAAAATGCAGACTTGCTATAAAGAAAATCAATGCAATCAGGTCTTACTAAAAGATGTGTTTTTTATTACTCAGCAATGTCATAGTGGTTTTATTTTACAAACCTAAACATTACTCTGTGTCAAAGGTTTACATCTCTTTGGGCAGTTATTAAACTCCATTCTTTTCCAATTTAATTTTCTCTGGCATTCCATTAAGTTCACATGCACTATTAATAATGATACTTGACTATTCTTTTCCATATAAAGATTGTTTAGTAACAGACACTACACTTCATTTTATGTGAAATGTAATCTGTTCAGGTAAAATTCATAATAATGGACCTGATTCACACTTAAGAATCTTCTTAAAATAAGAACTTAAAGTCACTCCTGGGCAAAACCATGTTGATTGCAGGGGAAATTAATTTAATTGTATTCTTTGCATGCAGGGAAATATCTTTGAATTGCTTACTGCACACAGATACTGACCAGCTTAACTATTACACTGTTATTTATACTTGGACTGGGAAATATCACCTCTCAACACTAGTACTGTTTGCAACAGATGAAATATGACTCCCCTGCAATCAACATGGTTTAGCCCAGGTGTGACTTTAAGTTCTTATTTTAAGAAGATTCTTAAGTGTGAATCAGGTCCAATATGTAGAGCTCCAGTATGTCAATGTTTGAGAATTACTTTCCTGATAAGACATTGTGAATAGGTATTCACTGTTGTTAAGAAACACTTTACATTTTTTTGCATGAAATGTTTAATAATATATTCTGTATACCTTTTTCTTAGGAGTGTGATTGGACAATGTAGGACATGACCTCTCTAGTGTTCCATTAAGTGTGCACATGAAGAATATCACATCCAAAAGATGATGCCATGCCACAACCACTGTCAACCATTAGGTTCAGGAAATGGCATGATGACTCTAAGAAGCAGGAGATCAGCATTTCTTTCTCTTTAAATGGAACTTTACACAAATAAATTTGATACAATATGTTTTTATCTACATATTCGTCATATAGAAATGTTGTTAAGGAAAGTAAATAAGTGCAGTGAATACACATAATAGATCAAAATCCACACCAGACTTTACACAATCCTACAGCAGACCAAAGGTCATAGACACAACATCTATTCCATGATACACTGGATACACACTTTTGCAATTTTACAGAAGATCTCCGACCTGCATCTGCTGAAACAACCTGTTCTATCGACCACCTCACCATGTCCAGTCTTGTAACCTTTTCCAGACCACCCTCAAAGAGTGGGTGAATAATTGAACAAAGCAGTCAAACGAGTGTACACACTTGTTAATTGCTGTGATGATTGGCGGTTGGGTCTCCTGATTTTTAAGCAGTCGTTTGAGCTTATCCAATATCTGATAAACTGTACAATCGGATGTCAGATTGGACGGGAATATTGTTGTAAGTGTGTGTGGTACCCCTGTGTGAGGCATGCACGGGGAATTGCAGTTTGCTAGGTAGTGGGCGGCTGAGGCAGTTGGAGTTAGCAGTTGGTGTGTGAGGGAGCAAAGAAATGGTGGTGGCAGTTTGGGGAGTGAAGAAGCAGTGCTATTAACAGATATATCGAAGTGAGAAAAGTGACGGAGGTGCTGTCAGGGGACGCGGAGAGGAAGAGAAGGTATGTGAGGATTGAGCTACTAAGAACTAGTGGTACTTGAGAAGCGGGGTGTAAAGAGCAAGTATGTTGAGAAGTAGTCCTGATGAAGGAAGTCGGAGGCAGTTTTAAAGATATATAGTAAAAGTGTTAAAAAAAAGGGGCTGTTTACTGAAGGAGGCAGTGGAGGTATTGGGAGAACCAGGGAGTGTGTGGTGAGGTGAAGGAGACAGCCGAGGTATCGGGAAAGCCGGAGACTGTGCAGTGAAGTGAAGGAGACAACAGAAGTATCGGGAGAACCGGAGAGGGCATACTTGTAGTATCGGGGACCCGCGCGACGCTGCAAGCAGCACGGCGGAGGGATCTCCTCTGCCTTGCTGCGGCTCTAAACACTAACCCTAAATCCAAACCCTAACCCTAAATCCAAACCCTAACTCCTAACCCTAAATCCTAACCCTAAATCCAAACCCTAACCCCTAACCCTAAATCCAAACCCTAACTCCTAACCCTAAATCCAAACCCTAACTCCAAACCCTAACTCCTAACCCCTAACTCTAACTCCTAACCCTAACTCCTAACTCTAAATACAAACCCTAACTCCTAACCCTAAATATCTAAACAATATTATTTCAACTATTCACTATGCACTTTTACCGCTGCGAGGCAAGGCAGAGGAGATCCTTCCGCTGTGCTGCTTGCAGCGTCGCGCGGGTCCCCGATACTACAAGTATGCCCCGGAGAGTGTGTAGTGAAGTGAAGGAGACAGCGGAGGTATAGAGAGATAGCCGGAGAGTGTAATGTGAATCAAGGAAGTCGTCTGAGACCCGAAAAGGGGCTGTGAGTGAGAAAAAGCTTTGGAAGTGCTTGGAAGGTGTGAAGAAAGTGATGGTGGGCAAAGAAGGTATTAAGAGACACATCTGAACTAATAGAACTTAGAAGAGCATTGTACAGGTTGAGGAATATTCTAGGAGATGCTAAAAACCGGACCGAGACAACAATTCTTCATAAAAGAATACTTTAATGTTATATGTGCGATTACTAAGCAGTAGCACAGCAGTGTTCTCCCCAGAAAATTTTGTCAGCTGGGTGGTATTAAATAGTAGCTGGGTGGGGGGCAAGGTGATATTTGCAAAAACAATACTTGACAAGGCCACAAACATCCGTTCCCACTGCGGAGCTCCTCACTGCTGCTGCACTACTGGGAACTAAGCTTTTGAGGCATCAGAATCTGCCTTTCTTTAACTATTTGTTCTGTTGGTTGTGAACTACTGGTGGACGCAATGAGACAGGGCCGGTGCTGGGGAGTTCAATACCCCCCTGCAAACTATAAATTTGTGCCCTCCTGTTTAACAATTTAACATTTAACACCAGTAACCATCCTACATTACAGTATCCATGTGAGCATTATAAAATACTGAACACATTCTTGTAACAACAATAAAAGAGTCTCTACTATACAATACAATTGTGAACATAATTGATTCGTACTAAAGTAGAAAGTTCAGTTAATATGAGAAATGTTTTAATCTGTTTTACCTCCACTGTTTTAAAAGTATAACAGGCATTGCATTTGTGAGAATTGCTACTATTGCTTATACCTATCTTATATGTAATATTTTAAACATGTTACATGAGTTACATTTATTGATTGTATCGGATTTACATGCATGATTTTGAAAGTATTATATGTAAAACATTTGTAAAATGTGTTATGTCGAATTGTCATTTCTACCTATGCTCTGTTCAAAGATTCAGAATAGGTTTTCTGCTTATCCATAAACAAATTTAATACGTTTTCCAATATTTCTAAGTAAAAAAAATTAATGTTATCTTCATCTTTTTAAACAGCAAAAACGGTTGTCAGTTTTCTCTGAGAAGTCTTATCTTATTTCACCTCTCTGCAATCCTTTTATTCGAACCTGAAATTTTCGGGGTGTTACATGTGTACTCAGCTTAGTTAACAAAATATGTCCATGTGACATATCCTTACACTCAATGGGGAAGATCAAGAGGTGAGCGCATGACAGCTGACGTGACATTTCTCTGTGTCATTTTCTGCTGCCCATGCTCAGAACTAAGGCGCATGCAGTAACAGGCGACTCAGATCTGAGGGGCATGATGAGGGAGAAAAGGGGTGAAGTGTCATAGACAATACACAGTAAGAGCATGCACCTAATCCAGATCAAGTGCACATGTAAAGAGAACTGGTTTTGCACCAGACCCAGCTCATGTCTAAGCCTAGGTTGCTGACATTCCGGGTCCAATTTCTTACCCTTGCATTAGGATGTGACACTTCAAATGCATTACAAAGGATCACAAATCATTGCCGTGATTATGCAGTATTATGCACGTGTTAAAACATTTCTACATACAGTAAGAAAATAAAACATTTATTTTCATACTTTTATTAAAAGTAAAAAAATATTATTTGCAATTATTTTGTGTCATTTACATTGAGGCAGAGGCACTCAGAATCAATAATCATAATCTTCATTTAAGTTCCGCCTAGCTAGCCACCGTATTTGAGCAGCGTATTTGGGCACATAGCAGCATTATGCTTATCTGCTGTGTGCCCATACGCTATGTGCCATAATTGCTTACAATCCAAAGGCATCGTTATGTGTGCTTTTGGGTCACTCGCAGTCCACCCCACTTATTCAAACACATTTGCTGTAAGCATAATTCATGCTGATTTGCACTCAGGTCTAGATCAGGCCCAATATGTCCCTGTTTTAACTAGAATTAAGATAATCTTTGGCCAGGTACCTATTCGGTTGGGTCCATCCAAAAGTTTCCATATATCAATAATTTTATAGATATGTGTTCTCCTAAAATATATGTGATTCTCACATGTCCTCACGTGTCACTTATGACCCATACACTCCCTATGTTCATATATGAATCCCAGTCTTATTCTTATTGCCACATATGCTCTCTACTTCTCTGGTTGTTTCCTATCATCAATTTTTCCCACTTTTAATACATCACTGTATAACAGGAGCATTGCCAGGCATTCTATCAGCATGCATGCTTTTCTGGTACTTCCCTAACTGAACTATTATGATTCAAAGGGGGATATTCAATTCTGTGATGTGGCGTGCAAGATAAAGGTAACCCCTGTAATGTTTTCCTTTCTTCTGTACTTTTATGTTATACCTAATCACTAAACATTAAATGGACAGTATATTATTTCATATCATTTATTTTTAGGCACATCTTTAAACAAGTGCAATCATTATCATTATTATCAACATTTTATGAGGACATAAATACAGAAGCAAGTTTAAGGATTTCAAATCAAGTTTTGATAAAAAGTGAAGAATTGTAATATTCAAAAATATATATTTTTTTCATTACTGATTCACAGCCTTCTAACTCAAAGAATTATTTATTTCAATAATTGAAACATTTTCTGTAGGTAATAGGAAAGTGAGAGCTAGAATCTGATTTGTTGCTGCTGGCAACATCTCCACTTTTTCAAACCTGCAGCTTAGTAAATCTGGCCCCTAATCTGGACAGCAGTCAACATGAGCACTCAGGCATAACTGTGGCTACACTACCTCATACACAGCCAGCTGTGTGATGCACTCTATTGTAGCAAACATTAACTTTAGCAATTTTAGTAATCTGTAGTTCAGCTTAAATGAGCTAGACTTCGCTCCCCATACACATCAATGCATCCCCTGCATATCAGGAGTACCCCACAGCATTTTATTTTAAAGATGTTCTGACCCACTGGTTTAGATATTACAATTTGGCCTATGTCGAAGCTTCTCAGATCCTTATACTTGCCAATTTTCTGCTTCCATCATCTTAACTTTAAGAACTTACTATTCACATGCTGCCTAATATATTGCATTCTTTGACAAGTGACACTGTAACAACCTAATCAATGTTATTTACTTCAACTGTTACAACATATTTAGCTGAACTGTTTATGACAACTACCCTCAAATTATGGACTTATTATCTCCATAATATCCTCAGTTACAACTCTGCATATGCCATTGCATCTATCAAAGCTAATATTGTTGAATTATGTGGCCACAGACTATACACCTTTAAAATACATGGGGCTCTATATACGTAATTTTTATGCGTTAATGTCCAGTTTCATGTGAAAATGGGAATTATTGCATGGAAATTAAGTTAATTGTACTTAGAAACCATGGTTTGCCATGGAAAACTGCAGTTTCAATGGCAATCCATATTAATATCACATCACCTCGCCAGCCCGTCAGAGCGAAGTTTTACAGGGCTAGCATTTTTGGACTAATTCCAGCGATCTCCCCATATTCCCCCCTTTCCCTGTTATTAAAGAATATAGGAGAAGAAAAAGGGGGGAAAAACTATTTTTTTTTAATAAGTAGAAATACATAAACAATAATAATATTTTTTTTTTTAATGCAAAAACAGAAGAAAGAGTTAATACTTACCTGACAGGGAGACACATGCGCAGTATTTTTCATGCAAGGACTTGAAAATTTCAAAGCCCGCAAAGGAGTCACTGCGCATGTGTAGGGCTTTATTCACTCTTTGTATGAATAAAAGGTCCTGCAGTGACCTCGCAAATCATCGCAGGATCTCACTGGAGGGTGAGTATTAGTAAATTCAGTGAATGAAGCTGCCAAGCTCGCAGCGAAGATATGGTTAAGCTTTATTCACAGAAAAACGATCAGGTCATTAAATAGAGTCTATGCTTCTGTACACCACTTATTATTAAGCTTGCATCCAGATACTGCAGTTACTTCAAGTTACACACAACTGTATATCCTCAATAGTCAACAATCAAGCGAGCACAGTACGGCTAGAAATCCAAACTGTAACATAACATTGATGAATGATCTTAACAATGTTGCTTTAATAATTAAGCATTAAGTAAAAAACAAGAATAGGAATTTCGGGTCACGCAAGGTACCTACACTTGTACTTGATTTTTTTGACTAGGCAATCGATAAGCATCGCTACAAGACAACTATTGTCAATGAAGTGGCCGCTATTTTTACAACTGTTGACGGTAACCCAATTTCATTACTTGAACTGATGATATTCTAAAGCAATATGTAGTGGATCACTACTGTCATGTAGAGGTAGAATCAGTAGCTTAGCTACATGTTTTTTGCCTCATATTTTTAAGTATTTAAGTATTTTGATCCAAAGAGGAGTATATTATTATTGGTAATTAAATTAAATGGTAAAGTGGCCTATGCTGTTCTAAACTCATATTTATAAGTATATAAGTAACATAGACATATAAGACATATAAGATTGTATTATGTATATAAGAGTATGTTCTGTATGAGTATATAAGTACCCTAGCTATTTTACCCCCACCCCCTACCACACACACACACACCTCCTCCCCCTTAATTAGCAAGTTAAAAAAAAGTTACATTAATTATTTAAAAACAAAACACACAAATCATACCTCAGGATACTGGCTGTCAGAAACAGGAGGTCTTCTCAGCTGGCAGCTGGAGGGAGGTCACATGACACACTGTGAGAGGAAATTTCTCTCACAGTGTTATTGAGTCATCACTGGCTGCAGAGCTGGAGACTTCCATGTCTCACTCTCAGCATAAGCTTCACTGACCTTTCAGTGAAGAAAGATTTGTAATTCGCTATAAAAAATAAAAATAACCTAAAGAAACAATCCCATGCATATACATAAACATGGGACAAATATTAAAGCATGTCTGTGATTTCTGAGGCATTAAAAATGCCCAGACAGGCGTTAAAACAATTACTGGGGAGAACGTCTAAATTTTGGAAGGTAAAACCAAAAACAGCTCTGCATGGATATTTATGCTGGTCTTTATGATTATGTTCAAGGGATTGCTGTAAAACAAAATGTTAAAGTAGGCTGTATTGTAATTTTTACCATATTTCATGGTCTGCCGTGCATTATGATGCAACACTATCAGGATGCAATGGCATTAATCCATGCATATGGAAAACCAACACTGTTCATAACATTAACATGCAGTCCAAAATGGCTTAGTTGCAACCCTACCAAAAACCATGTGTTCTGACTTAGTGGACAGAGTTTTTCATGCCAAGCTACAATCTATACTATATAAAAATGGATGTATGTATGTTCAGCATAACTCTGGAATGCCTGGAACAATTTACACCAAACTTGGTACACATATGACTTACAATCTGGAAATAAAATACTGTGGGGCTAAGACACCCCTAGCACCCCTAGGGGTGTGGGCGGTAAGGGGGTGACATGTAAAAATAATCTAAAACGACCGATATTAGTGTTGAATCCATAGTTTTCGGGGTCGCTAAGCTGATTGGTGATAGTCCTGATGACATTTAAGCCCAAGTTTAGTCGAATAGAACTCAGTTGAACCTTCTAGATTGTTCTGGGTAAGGAACGTTTGTTTTTTTGTTTGTTTGTTTGTTTGTACAATATAAACTCAGGAACTGCTGAACGCATTTTGAAAACTGATATGTTCCTTAGACTGTCCGTCTGAATGATGGATAAGGAAGAAAAGTTTACAGAGTGCTAATATTGGCTCCTATAAGACATACTAGGGGGGTTGGGGCCCCAGTAGGACCTCCCATTGGTGTAGGCTGGGCAGAACTTTAACAAAGGGAGCCTGTTCTGAGTCTTTTACTGGATCGATTTGGATGACATCACATCACGATTTAGGAAGGACCGTCTTAATTTGCGGACAACAAAACTGTTGGTTAAAACAAATAAGGTCAGTTGTGGCTGTAGTTTGGCCAGAAGAGGGCAGAGCTTATTTTGAATGTTGTTAAATAACGTTAAATGTTATTAACAAAAATTGTACATATTGTCAAGCTGTTTAGTATTTTCAAAAAGTTGACAGCTACTTCCAACTCATTGAATTAATAACTTGAAGATTTAAACCCGGTCAATGCCGGGCACTTCTGCTTTTTATATATAACCAAAGAAGGAATTTTTGGCAAAGTTAAAAACTATCTGTATGTAGTCAAATTCCAAAAAATGCAGATTAGCATATGCTCACATGTTAGTTACACTCTGCAAACAAGATGCTATCCATGGCAGAGCTGATTTATAGCGCTGTTTCTCCAAAATACCAGACCTATTAACCGACCCAGAACTTTATACTATCGTATCTAACTATAAAGCAATGGATCATGTGGTAACCTAAATCAAAAAGCTCCTTACGTACAAAAACAAAATGTTTTGGAGATCACAAAATAGTAATAGTAAAAAGAATCATATAAGTGAGATAATAATGAGATCGAACTGCATCAAGTCATTTATTTTGTTGCACCAAAGGCATGCTTGTGACTATTTGAATTCAATATGCAGGTCAAATCCCATATGGTTGTATATCTCTATCCATCTTCAGAATGTATATATCAAGGAAGTGCAGATATAAAAGCAGCAACTGTGTAATAAAATACAAAACATCACCTTTACAGTTTACTTCAAGTTAAACACTGAAGACATACAAGCTCAGTCCAGTGGCACACCCAGGGGGAGTTTCTGTTTGCCCAGAAACCCCCCCAGGATTGAAAAAAAAAATGAGCAAAAAAAAGGGCAAAAATCCAAAAAGGGGGCATGGCTTAGCGGCCATGTGATCCGGGCTGACATGGAGGAAGATGGTCCTGGACTGTGCTCAAATAGGAAAGCAGGTGGGTATGGTAAATGGGTCACTACAAATACAACAGTGCTTATGCACTGACACAGGCTCTGTACATTGTGTAATGTGCTTGTGCCCTACTAATGCATTGTATACTGCTATTACTATTAGATCTGTTCCTTCAATATAAAACTACTATGTTACTGTGTGAAAGAAGTAACTTATAAATCACCTGTAAAAAAAAATCAGAACAGGACTTGTTACAGCCAATAACCAATGCAATTCCTTAATGTAGAATTTTTATTATTTTCAAATATACACATCATAAACTTCCTGCTTTCACAGAGAACGTTAATGCAGGGTTCTCATGGTATCCCGGGAGAGCCTGCAAATCTCCCGCAAGAGACTTGAGGCCCGTGGTTTCATGGAAACCATGGCCTCAAGTCCTGCCCCCCATCTAACAACACTAGTATACTAGTGTTTCTAGGGCCAGGGAGCGACTTGATGACGCAATTTGCACCATCAAGCCTCATCCCGATCACTATCTCTGCTACAAAACCGGGTAAGTATGAGTCAAGGGGCGGGGCTTAACGACACAATTTGCATAAATTGCGTCATTAAGTCCCGCCCTCGCCATCATTTCTAGCTTCCCTCTGGGATCTCCCGGAGGGAAGCTGTCAAAAGTCGGCAACCCTGCGTTAATGGACGTCTTACGTCTCGGCAGTCAGATAGTACAACCATATTATCAGTATTGTCATTTTACATGTTATATTTTTTACAGTGCCATCATATTGAATAGCTCTTTACAATTTTAAACACATCAACCTCTGCCGCATTACAGTATAATTCCCTAACAAACTCTCACACACACACAGGCTAGGGGTAATTTTTGCCTCGTGCAGTATGCCAGTGTCAAGAGTTTGGGACACGGCGGAGCTTATTTGCCACGTTTTCGGGCTCCAAAACGTTTGCAGCTATGCTAATATACCCCACATGTATTACATGCATTGGAAACCCCGCTTTCAAAATCCTGCGTTTGCCACTGCAGTCTTATATATACCTTATATATACCAAGACAAAGTGCAACATAATACATGGTGTGCAGCAACAAAGATATGGCAACATGAGGCCTGATTCACACCTAAAAGCTGCTGCTTCTGATACTGCTTTCACATCACCATCTCTGAAAAACCTGGGTCTTTCAACCCGGGTTTTCCGGGAAGAAATGCCGGGTAAAATTAAAGCCACCTTTTAAGTCCACAAAAACCCGGGAAATTTCTGGGTCTGACCCTTTCAGATAACCAGGAATTTCCCAGGATTTAGTGGATTTATAACGCGGCTGGGCGTGCTAATGCTTGTAGTGCTACAAGCATCAGCATGCCCAAGGATGCCAGGGCATGCTGGCGATTGGAGAACCACAAGTGCCAGCATGCCCTGTCATCCTCTGCCCACTGCGGCGTGTAAATGCCCCCCCTAGCTACATAATAAAATATAGGACCGGCCTTTAAAAGAAATATTTAACATTTAATGCCCATAATATTTAAAAAATAATTATATTTAATGCCCTTAATATTAAAAAAAAATTACACTTAATACAGCTAATAGAGAAATTTTAATTATTAATAAAAATAAGTACTTACCAACTTGAATTGGATCCGATCTTATAAGCTATTCATTCATGGGGGTGGTCTTTGGAAAAAAAAAAACCTTTGCCACTGACACAACTCATGTCCTACAAGCAGGACATCCCAACACTAATGACAGTACTGCTGTCATTTGGGCATATTTATACCCTTGGCCAGCCTGGGAAATCCCCTTTGAAACATCATTTCCTAGGCTAGCCAAGGGTATAAATATGCCCCAATATATAGCATCGGGATTAGCATTTGGCCCTATATTTTATTCATTTTTTGCAAAGACAACCTCCAAGGATTAAAAGCTTAGAAGATCAGATCCAATTCAAGTTGGTAAGTACTTCTTTTTATTAATAATTGTAATGTCTTTTTTGTTTTTTTTATGTAATGCATTTTTCTATTAGCAGTATTAAATGTAATTTTTTTAATAGTAGGGGCATTAAATGTATTTTTTTTTTAATATTAGGGGACCGGATCCAGACCCCCGCGTGCTTTGCGTGCGCGCGGGGGTCTGAAATTACGCGAGACAGAGGGGAGTGCACACCCCCTGTCACTCCC
>WWET01001525.1:7980-22688 GCA_011038615.1 Limnodynastes dumerilii | reverse complement strand
ACAATCTTTCAAGCGTTCCCTTAAAACTCATCTCTTCAGACAAGCTTATCAAATTCCACAACCACCCTAAGCATTAAATACCATATTATCAACCACTTCTACAATTTAACACATTACGAACACAAACCCGCACGCTCTCTGTTCTACCATTCCCTCATCTCTGCTACTAACACTGCTGTGTGACTGGAGCATACAGAGCATTGAGCACTTTTGTCATACACCCTGGCTGCTCCATTGTGTGATATATAGCACTTGCCCTTATGTATCAAACCCATTGTCCTATAGAGTGTAAGCCTGTGAGCAGGGCCCTCTTACCCACCCAGTCTGTCTGTTATTACCCAGTATTGTTATAAAGATTGTAACATTGTAAAGCGCTACGTAATCTGTGGGCGCTATATAAAAACCTGTTAATAAATAATAAATAATATCTGAGAACTTCCCTAGTGGCAACATCCTGCAGTGAATGCACTCGCTATAAAAAGAACATTTTGTAGTAATGGCCACAGCCAAACAGCCTGTGTTTGATCAAAACAAAAGGTTAGGAATAAAAAAACAAACACTGGGCTGCATTAGCCAGACATCCGTGTGTTCACATTTCAACTCATACTTATACTCAAACTCACACGATGGACTTCTGACACCCTTAGATTTCCAACTCAAAGTATATGAAAATCTTGGAAGTATGTATCGATTAGAGAAAGAGAGAACACAGTCACACAGTCAAAGCCCAGTCAGTGTTACTACGCAAAAAGGTGGGTTCCAGGACTAAGATTTCTCCATGGGTAAGGGGAGACACCAATAGGAGGAGTATCAAAAATTATATTTATCCATGTCTGGCTAAACATTTCAAATAGTCACAGGCATATCTATGTTCAGGAGGCTGTTGATAGCCAACATTTCACAGCTTTTATTGGACCATTGTAGCACTATTTTACAGTAGATTCTGAACACAACACTAAATGGACTGGATCCAAACCTCCAGGGCTCCGAATGGAGCAGCAGCGAAGATCGAAGCTTGACCCCTGTTGTATCTTAACCTCCATCTGGGTAAGTAGCACTGCACCCTGCTTTAAAATGGACATGACACAGCAATCTGGATACAGAGTAAAAAGTACACCCAGCCTTTACTGTACAATTTCCATTCCGTAGCCTTATTATCTTGTGTACTCACTGTAAACAACCTGCCACATAGCATCCCACCTTCGGAGAGGCAACAAGCACAGAAGTCTGGATCCCGAGGATACAGATCCGTGTTGGAAGCCCTATATGTGACAATTTGTGGTCATGAAATGCAGGCGCTTTCTACTCACAAAGAGCATTTCTTTCTATCTGGATCCAGTTCAAAATTATTAGTAAATTTGCTTTGTCAGTTATGCACTCACATGAAGCATTAGCACCATTTCCATGATACATAAATTCCCTTCCCTTCCATTTAGATTGCTGGGGAAAGAGAGTATATCTGGCAACGTCTGGCATTGTGCTTGGCTGTAATGTGCCTATACACAACATGCTGTTTATGAATGTGGAGTCATGTGCATTTGCATCCAAATTTCCAATTATTTACATGGTGTGCAAAATGCACTCAGGATGTGTTAGTTTTCACATTCCAGTCTGGATCAGGGCCAGACATGATAAATAGCACCACAGTAGATACTAACACAAGGACCGGATTCACAGATAAGAATGAAATAAGAGGCAAGGCAACTGTAATGACACTCCCGTTGTTTCTACGAATTTTAGATGACTTTTGCATCCATAGGGCAACCTTAATTCTTTGTGCGTATGTCTGTGCTTAAGTTGCTTAAGTATGTGTGTACTTAGCAAACCGCGCCCTTAATGTCCCATTTAAATGCATCCCCACACCCACTCTTCTTAATTTTTTTCTTACAGAGGACTGGCATGCCCCTTCTTATTCATCTTACTAAGTACTTAAGAGCTGGATCTCATGCGTAACTTTGTGTTCTGGGCATGTGTAGTCTATCCCCTCCTAAAAATACGCACAGAGATTCAGCCTCTTCTTAAGTGTGAATCAGGTCCACAAACTGCTAATAGTATTTTATTATGTACTATGCTGTCCATCGCTGCCCTGTATGTCTGTACTGTATTTTTATATATTTTGTACGGTGCTGCGGACACTTTGTGGCGCCTTATAAATAAAAAATAATAATAATATTAATTGAATTGACTGACTAAAAAAAAACTAAAAGAAAATCAATTTGTAAATAAAAGCCGTGATTACATAGTTACTATGTTTCCCTTTAAACAATACAAAGGCATAGCTCTCAATGATACCTCATTTCCAATGACACAAATATATTTTTAGAAATTTGTAAACTAAATATAAAATAGCCATATTGACCAACTGCAGAATTATCCAAGATGATCAAAAAGTGACTTATAAACAAGCAGAAAAAACAAGACTTAATAGGGACAGTGGGCTGGATCCAGACCTTGTTAAGTGCATTAACTTAGTTACACCTGGGCTAAACCATGTTGAATTCAGGGGGAGTCAAGTTAATTGTATAATTTGCATGCAGGGATATATCTTTAAATTGCTTACTGCACACAGATACTGACCAGCTTTACTATCACACTGTTATTTAGACTTGGGATAGGAAACATCACCTCTCAACTCTAATACTGTTTGCAGTAGATGAAATATGACTCCCCTTAAATCAACATGGTTTAACCCAGGTGTAACTAAGTTCATGCACTTAACAAGGTCTGGATCCAGCCCAGTATTTCCCACCATCAAAAAAATTTCACTTATTTAACCTGAAATCAAGAACTTGAAAATAACAATGAAAGACAATCTTTTTACAGAACCTCACCATAATAAAATTTTGGGGCCCCCAGCACTGCTTTTAAAACAGTGGAGCTTTAAAGCTGTGTATGCATGAATCGCATGCCAAGTCATGCGTACACACTGCACGATCCAGAGGCAAGCGCAAATTATTTATTTAAAAAAGTGGGGCAGGCTGTGTGTGATCCAAAGGTGTCTTTGGATGGCAAGCACGTAATTAAACGTAGTGTACAGTCACACAGCAGCTAAGCCCATCGGGCCGGATCAACAACGTCCGGCTTGCAACTTACGTCCATCATATGCCGATATTAGCTACTACGCAGGCGTAGCAACTATTTTACGTAATCTACGTATCTTTTCGTTACGTAGATTGCGTATATACAGTCTTTAACAAACAAATACGTAGAGTACGTAATATAGTTACTACACATGCGTAGTAGCTAATATCGCCAGATGACGGACGTAAGTTGCAAGACGGACGTTGTTGTGGATTCGACCAATTACAGCTACCCAAAAACTTGCTACGAAAGCTGGGTTGTACAAAGTAATGCTGACTGTAGATGGAAGTTCTGATCAATGCCTCTGTCACATTGTAAATGTCACAAAAGGATAGTAAACAATATTAATAACATGAAAAAAATTAATTAAACACTGGAGCCCGGATTCACACCTAAGAATGTTTCCGTTTGCTATGAACAGAAGTCTGCTGTAAAATGGTGCTGCGCTTACTAATTACCATTATCTCTGCAACAAAGAGCAGCCGACTGATGCTGCACTTTGTGCGGCTCTGAACACACTCTTCCTGTACATTGACTACACCTTTCCACCCCTTCTGTCCTGATGCTGGAGTTGCACTGAGCTCTGAATCAGATTGGAATGTGTGCTCTTCAGTTCTGAGCATGTGCAGTAACAAAATCAAGCAGAGAAACATCACGTCAGTTGGAGTACGCTCACTTCTGGGCCCAATATCGGCAGCTCAGTATGAGGTTTTTGGTTTTCTTTTTTCCCCTAATGCAGACCCTCCAACATTCCATTAAGTACAATATACTCCACACCTGAGCCTCCAACTGTCACATGGTGAAGTGACTTAACTGATATTTAAAAAACTTTATGTCTCTTCAACAAAGGTGGTAACCATAGTAACTGACAATTGAAAACTGAGAAGCAGAGTATTTTGGACCTAATGGAATGTGTAATGTTGGAGGGTATGCATTTGTTTTGCAGTCAACAGGACATTGGGTCTGATAAAGAATTAGGGTCATAAAGGGATCTCTTGCGTAAGTTCCCTTGACACATAACATCGGCGCATGCATGTGCTCAATGCTACGTGTCTTAACCCCTTCCATACAGAGCTTTGCTCATTTCCGCATGTAAATCCCCGCCAGGAAGGCAGGTTTAGGAATTTTAATGAGGGGATGGGGCAAAGAGCAGCAGTTTCGCACTGATCTGCGTCCATGCAAAGAAGCTAAGCTTATGTGTCCAGTACACCTTCCAAAAGAGGGGATGACAGAGGTGTGCACTTCCCTCTTCCATGCCAAAAAGATCTCTGTGTACACAGAAGCCGCATGGAGATCTGTATCAGGTCCATTGTTTGATTGCTAAAGTTAGAAAGTTTAATAAATGCGATCAAACAAGGTCTTGTACTGTGCAATGATAGGTATGACAGTGCAGCCCTGCACAATATTGTTCTATACACCTGTTTATCGTGTATTTGGAATGGTAATTAGGTGAAAAGTGTCAGTGGGTACCCAGTTTAAGAACGCTGTATTTCCAAACCCTGTGGTGACTACAACACTTCTGATTCAGCCAGTCAGGTTATTTACAGAGAAAGCCAAATAAGAAACTTTAGTTACTTCATTACTGGTCCATGCATAGTTTAGACATTTTACTTTACTTAGATCTTATATATTGCTAAAAAAAATAAAATTTCTGCAACACAATGGTTATGTTTATGTTTCATGCAGTCATAATCTGAATAATTCATATGATGTAGTTTTAAAAACACAGAAATCAGGATTGAATTTCACTCATGATGGGGACACATTTGTAAATTCAAGTTCACACTTCTATGAATCAAGGTTCCTGGCCACGTGCCATAGTATGAAAGGTGATTTCTATAGCAGCAGCATGTGATCCACAATAGTAGCATTGAGATCTAAGAAACATTCTATAATGAGTGTACCTGCTGCAGACATCTTTGAAAACATTTATCGTTAATATTACTTTTTTCCTGAGAGGAAAGAATTTATAAATAAAACGTCATAAAGAGCATAAAATTATGTAGAAAGGGAGTATGATATAAGGAAAATATGACAGTCAGAAAAAGTCCATATATAAACTGCATATAGAATTATAATTAGTTGTGACATTGGGGTAGATCCAGAACTCCGCTTGCCATACGTTTACTCATGTACCGTATTTACCTTCTATACACTCCCCTTGGCACACCTCTTGACGTATGTATTTTGCGCGAGATCCGCTTTCCAAACCCTACCTTAACTTTTGCCCACGTAACCAATGTCATACGCACACGTACGTATGATCAACACGTATTTACGCAGCTAAGCACCCCCATACTGTACACTTTAAATACAAATCCCCGCCTACATAACGTATTTCAGACGTATTTTTGACTCACGTAAAATTGTCACGCCCACACGTAAGAATTTACGTGACACATACGTGAATGGCCCATACGTTCACATTTACGCTACGTTATGGAGCGTATTTTTTATGGTGCGCATGCGCAGTACTTTCCAAACCGCGATTTTACGTCCCCGCCACGCGTAAATTCGCACACAAGCGTTGTTCTGGATCTGGGCCATTATGTTTAATGGCATAATAAATACCATCATGTGGTTTCCATAAGATCATACAATTATATATTTTACTCAACTATGGTCAAATCTGAGTGACCACACCTACTTCTTACATCACATACCTAATGGCTAAAATAGTGTTAAGTGCTCATTAACGCTAGTGCTCTAACCAATTTCAGGGTACTTTTTCAATACCAAAAACAGTATAAATCTATCAAGTGCAAACACTAAGGAGCTGATCCAGAGTTTTTTTGCGCAAGCGAAATGAGTAAGTGTTGGATTCAGAGTTGCGTGTTTCCGGCAAAACACGCAACTCTGGATAGGATGTAGTGAAAAGAGGCCAGCACGGATAGAGCCATACTACCGCAGCCTCTGCCACTTTGCTATGTTTTGAATGTATTTTTTTTTTTGTTTAAGTTTAAGCATTTTCAGTCTTAAAACACCCCTTTAAAACCTTTATACATTATTTACAGTAATGCCTGAGCACAGAAGCAGTAATATATATTTTGTACCATGTGTTGTTCAGTGTTTTTATTACATATAGGGTCATTTCTCCATTTAAAATGACCTACTCCTATGACTTACACCATTCCCTGCCATGGTGCAAGTTTTCACAGAAGCGCAGGTACCTTAGACAGCCACTGCACTTATTTAAATGCATTAAGTGCCACTTTTCTAATTTTAATATCATCGAACACTCTGTTTAACAAGCAAGGAGAGCACTGAAGACGACTTCCTGTGCTCATTCCTGTTTTCAGCCTGCTCTGCGCAGTGTGAAATTCCACTGTGCTAAATAACTCTGGACCAGCTCATATAGGCAACTCCGCTGTAGACAGCTGTGTGGTGCACCATTCTGATGTTAAACTATAAGCAGGTATGAAGACCCTAATTGTATAGACATTGCTCTTATAAGCTCTTACTATGACATGTGAACAATTTGACAATCTTTTAAATCTAATTAGAGAGTTTAGAGTTTGAAAAGGTCATTAAAACTGTTGGTGAAGCCCATACATTACAGAGGGCACATGTTATGGCATTCTAAACCATACAAAGGGCCAGGTAAAATATAATCGGGTGTGGGTCGCCTCTGAGCCTTTTTCAAAAGGGCCGTTTTCTCCCAGCCAGTTGCAAACTGGCTAGAAAATTGGTTGCTTTTGTCTTGAAGAGCCAAAGCAATCGATCCCGGAGCACCAAACTAAGTGCTCCGAATATGAAGTATTAAATCTAACCTTAACCCTCCACTTCCATGACCCTGACTCTCCCTTCCCCACAACCTAACCCTAAGACTCCCTTCCTTGCAGCCTAACACTTAGACTACACTGCCTGCAGCCTAACCCTAATACTCCCTTCCCCAGAGCCTAACTCTAAGACTTCCCTTCTATTACCATAACCCTCCCATCCTCTCAACCTAACCATAAGACTTCCCTTCCATGACCCTATTCCTCCCTTCCCCAGAGTCTAACCCTTAATGTGGGGTCTGTGGCGAGTGCAACAGAAAGGAAGGATCTATGGCTGCAGGGAACAGCTCTGTTGCCCCTCACTGATCTTAACAGATCTACAGAGTGTCAATGGTTCCTAACTTGGTGTTATCAAGCCTAATATTAAAAAAAATGCATACAATCATATTAATAAATGAATAATTAAATTTTAGCTCACAATTATTGTGGGGCAAAGTTAAATAAAACAATGGCATATTATTTCAATTTAAACAACTACTGTTTCCCTACTGATGTGGTTCTCATCGAAAGGTGTTGTAAAATAAGAACACATAAACAGTCAGGCTTATGAGCATGTATGTCTCAATTAGGTCAAAAGGAAGCCTATAAGAAATGTTGTCATACATATTTTGTGAAGATAATCAAATCAGATCTATTTATGTTTCTAAATATTCAATCTCTAGTTTACAGTTTATCCATCATTAATGTAAAAATGACGTCCATGTCCATGTGATTAAATATTATATAAATATATACTCTTCCTTTGTAATGATTAGCCTTTTCTACATCCTGCAGTGATAAAAAAAAAAAAAATATATCACTTTCTATAAATCAAAGTTCTATTTCAACAGTGACAAAACGGTTAATTGATTTTTAGAGTAACGTTATAGCACTCCCACAACTTTTCCCAGTAGTGAGAAAGCCAGCTTAGAAGGGAAGGAAATCAGATAAGACATGCAGTCCCACCATAAAGCAGGATACACCATTAGAATGAATACATTCATAAACTCACACCATGCTGTGACTGTACTATGTGCATCGCAAACCAACACATATATGTTGCTAATTATGTTGATATATTATTATTATTATTATAAACTCATATATGAAACCTTTACATGTGTGCATACACAGCACTAATTATTGTTCTATCATACTTTTTGAAAGTTTGCATACAACATGCACGATTCTAAAGGGCTGGATTGTGACAGAAAAACGCTGTCCGTCTGAGAAAGTGAATGCTGGCAACAACTTACCATCTTGTGTCATTATGGTAATGTTCCAGAACAGAATATCCGAAAAACGAGCCACTAGGTCCTTGGTAGAGAATAGGGTGATCCAAATCTATATTATAAGAGTAGACCAAATTGAGTGAAATCACGCCAATCAGTAGTTTAAAGGGATTCCTTGCAGCCATGCAGTGAGATCCTACAGCCATCCTGTGTCACACTCCAATCCCCCAAAATCTTGGAATTCATCAACTTCTTGCACAGTTCAACTCCCAGTGAAACTTGCATATATGGCAGCGATGTCCATTACACAGATGTGGCAGCCTCCAAGGGTAGAAAATCACAGAGGTGTGACTGGGGTCTGACCAAATAGTAGCGTGGAGAAATATTTTCTTTAGTCTCTGAAACCAAAAGCAATCCGTTGTGCGAGGGAGTGGATTTTACACGCTGTGTGAAATGGCTGTAATATCAGAGCACAGGGGACATCTAGTGTATGAAGCAGAAATTTACGGGTAGTGCTTAAAAAGTAGGCTGCTTGAGAATTCTGATTCTTACAACTTCATATATTAGGACTGTTGTAAAAATACCCTCTTACATTATTTTAATCTTAACAGGGTACCGGATCCAGACTTAAGGGCATATGCTGTAGGTTAGCCTCAGTTGCCATAGAACGCACACAGGAATTTGGGTAACCCACCCACATTCCAGAAAGCAGAATTGATTTCTAAACCTTTACTGTATGATTTTAATACCTATGCCTGCCCACCCACCTGCGTGCGTGCGTGTATAACATATGCATGGTAAGTGGGTATGTTGCGAGATCCTGTAGCGATTTCTGAGCCATGTGTTTCTGGTGTTACATTTTTATAGGATTCAAAGTTCCGATGCTAATGGCGACACACACATACTGGATAAAAAGACTCTATAATACTGCTTTCACATCACCCTCCCAGAAAAACCCGGTATTTTTAATCCGGGACTTCTCTGGAAGCAGTGCCGTGTGTTTCACATGGCAGCGTTATAAGTCCACCAAAAACCCGGGTTTTAGTGGAATTTTAACGCTGAAGAGCATGCTGATGCTTGTAGTGCTACAATCATCAGAATCTGATTCCAACCTAGTATAAATCAAATTATTACTTGTCTATTTGCTTCATTATAGCAAAAATCAGAGTCCATAAAAACCACAACACTGCCTCCGTTACCTGCAGCAGTAATAACTTTAGTGGTATCCTTACATAATGTTCTCAAAGCTATTCTTTCCCATTTAGATTAGTTAATTGATTTAATTATCAAAATTGAGTTGGAAAAAGTTGAAAAATTTCTGGTGAGTGGTGCATCGGAAATAGTTGCATTTTATATCAGCTCCTCATGGCGGAGATATTCATCTATATACATTGCTGAGATAACTTTGCTGATATCAAGCCTAACTGACAGGAGAGACTTTGCCAGGATGAATGCTCCTCATCAAGCTTAAAATTACTGCTTGGAGCACTGGATTATCCCCGATGTCTGCCTCGGGAGTTTTAGGTCTATTAATCTCTGTGGTGGTCATCTTACATACACTAGATCACAGCTGTTCTACTTACCTAAATCCTTCTAAGCCTACCCTCAGTAGTTGGTTGAAGCAATTGTTGGAAAACATCGTTGCAGTGCTATAGATTACTGTTCTGGACTCAGGGCCCTATTCAGACTTTTGAAACGCGACCGCAAATATACGCACGCACGTAGCAAGGAACACCCACCAAAACCCCAGTCACTTCCCTTGCTAATCCGTGCTCACATAGACTTACTCCACTATAGACAACCTCTATCTTTCCGTGTGCCATCCCGTATGTCTGTGTCCTCCGTACATGCGTATCATGATAATCGCGCCCACTTTCCTTCATTTAAATCCACCACCCATGCTCCACCCATGTTCACTTAAAATCTGCAGTGCGTATATTTGCATTGCATATCCAGGCGTATGTACACACGTGCCTATCATTCGTCCATCCGTAAGGCACTTCCTTGCGAACGTCAACAACGTACAAAAAGTTGTGCAGTTGAAACGTATCTAAAAATACGCACGGGAGTTGCCGTGAAAACGGAAGTCTGAATACGGCCCTCCGTGAGCTCAAAGATCCCCTTCATTGTGACATGTGCATGCGGAGCCATCATATTAAATTCAGACAGTTAGAGGTGGCCCAAAGCGTGGATGATGAACTGTGGGAGAAGGTGTGATCGTAACTGGACATTTTGAAAGATCATGAGTGTCATCTTGCTATTTGTACTATTAGAAATGGTTGCCTTTCTCTTTCAATACCCTCATTAGTGTTCTTGAGGTTTGGCGATTCCCTCTTTATCATTTCGAGCTTATGGCAAAAGGTGGTGGAAATATTTGCAAGCTATTTGCTAGGCCACTGGATTTAGGGATCTGTGAGCACAATAATCACTTTAGATTCCCTTGGGACCTATTGGAGACATAACACAGACCATTGGATGCACCATTTTATGATTGGTTGCATGTCATTTTATGGCCTTATAAGTTCTTCTCTTGTTTCTGTCTAAAATTGTTCATCGCATGCTCATCACAATACGATTGTCACTCACCTAGCTCAGCGCCAGTTCGGAAATGGACCATGCCGGGGAGTCTAACCCCAAGCCAGGTATTCACCAGAGCTACTGACGACGGTGTGGATGGACTTGGCTGCAGCGAGGGGCAGGTTGCGGCCCTCTGGACAAGTGCACAGACACAGAGACAGATATCCAAGAAGAGGATTAGTGGTAGTTACAGGTAGTGGAGACACTGCTACTAAGCTAGATACAATGGGCTTACTAAAGCACAGCGTATCGGCGTTCACTTACCCTGGCACTCCCCCTGTGCGGGCGTATGGCCCCTTCCTTACGCCGGCTGAAGGCTACCCTAACTTCAGCCGGCGTAAGGAAGGGGCCATACGCCCGCACAGGGGGAGTGCCAGGGTAAGTGAACGCCGATACGCTGTGCTTTAGTAAGCCCATTGTATCTAGCTTAGTAGCAGTGTCTCCACTACCTGTAACTACCACTAATCCTCTTCTTGGATATCTGTCTCTGTGTCTGTGCACTTGTCCAGAGGGCCGCAACCTGCCCCTCGCTGCAGCCAAGTCCATCCACACCGTCGTCAGTAGCTCTGGTGAATACCTGGCTTGGGGTTAGACTCCCCGGCATGGTCCATTTCCGAACTGGCGCTGAGCTAGGTGAGTGACAATCGTATTGTGATGAGCATGCGATGAACAATTTTAGACAGAAACAAGAGAAGAACTTATAAGGCCATAAAATGACATGCAACCAATCATAAAATGGTGCATCCAATGGTCTGTGTTATGTCTCCAATAGGTCCCAAGGGAATCTAAAGTGATTATTGTGCTCACAGATCCCTAAATCCAGTGGCCTAGCAAATAGCTTGCAAATATTTCCACCACCTTTTGCCATAAGCTCGAAATGATAAAGAGGGAATCGCCAAACCTCAAGAACACTAATGAGGGTATTGAAAGAGAAAGGCAACCATTTCTAATAGTACAAATAGCAAGATGACACTCATGATCTTTCAAAATGTCCAGTTACGATCACACCTTCTCCCACAGTTCATCATCCACGCTTTGGGCCACCTCTAACTGTCTGAATTTAATATGATGGCTCCGCATGCACATGTCACAATGAAGGGGATCTTTGAGCTCACGGAGGGCCGTATTCAGACTTCCGTTTTCACGGCAACTCCCGTGCGTATTTTTAGATACGTTTCAACTGCACAACTTTTTGTACGTTGTTGACGTTCGCAAGGAAGTGCCTTACGGATGGACGAATGATAGGCACGTGTGTACATACGCCTGGATATGCAATGCAAATATACGCACTGCAGATTTTAAGTGAACATGGGTGGAGCATGGGTGGTGGATTTAAATGAAGGAAAGTGGGCGCGATTATCATGATACGCATGTACGGAGGACACAGACATACGGGATGGCACACGGAAAGATAGAGGTTGTCTATAGTGGAGTAAGTCTATGTGAGCACGGATTAGCAAGGGAAGTGACTGGGGTTTTGGTGGGTGTTCCTTGCTACGTGCGTGCGTATATTTGCGGTCGCGTTTCAAAAGTCTGAATAGGGCCCTGAGTCCAGAACAGTAATCTATAGCACTGCAACGATGTTTTCCAACAATTGCTTCAACCAACTACTGAGGGTAGGCTTAGAAGGATTTAGGTAAGTAGAACAGCTGTGATCTAGTGTATGTAAGATGACCACCACAGAGATTAATAGACCTAAAACTCCCGAGGCAGACATCGGGGATAATCCAGTGCTCCAAGCAGTAATTTTAAGCTTGATGAGGAGCATTCATCCTGGCAAAGTCTCTCCTGTCAGTTAGGCTTGATATCAGCAAAGTTATCTCAGCAATGTATATAGATGAATATCTCCGCCATGAGGAGCTGATATAAAATGCAACTATTTCCGATGCACCACTCACCAGAAATTTTTCAACTTTTTCCAACTCAATTTTGATAATTAAATCAATTAACTAATCTAAATGGGAAAGAATAGCTTTGAGAACATTATGTAAGGATACCACTAAAGTTATTACTGCTGCAGGTAACGGAGGCAGTGTTGTGGTTTTTATGGACTCTGATTTTTGCTATAATGAAGCAAATAGACAAGTAATAATTTGATTTATACTAGGTTGGAATCAGATTCTACAGAAAAATTCAAAGCTGAACTTTGTATTTTACTAGTTAGGGCTCTGAATAGGGGAGTGATCTCTAAGAAAATATTTATTCAATATCCTTTTATTCCCATTTTTATTGCCTTCCCAAGGTACACAATTCCATTACTGTCACAAACACAAAGACTTGGTTGGCACAGTAAAGTTTTTTACAAGTATATGTGTGGAGTACTTATCTCAGCTGGAGGTGGCATGAAACAGCGACGCGGGTTAGAAGGATCCACCGGGGACAAATAGGGAAATGAGTGTGGGTCACCGTTGCGAACGGCCCTATTTCGATAAGGCCGTTCGCTCCCAGCCAGTTCCGAACTGACTGGTATATAGATCGCATTTGCCTCAAAGAGACTAGCTATAGAACTCTGGAGCACTAAACATGGTGCTCCGAATGGTAAGCAACCCCACTACCTAACCCTAAACCTAAGTCTCCCCTCTGCAGCCTATCCCTAAGTCCCCACCCCGCAGCCTAACCCTAAGTCTTTCCCCCTGCAGCCTAACCCTAAATGTCCCCTCCACAGCCTAACCCCACATCCACAGGCATACTCACCCATTCATAAAAAAAATTCTAAAACTGCTGTCATTCGAAATAGAGGCAGCTGAAAAACAATTTTCAGCTGTCCCTACTTTAGCTGACAGTATTTGGTAAGGGAACTAAAAAAAAAAAAGGGTGTAGAGTCCCTTAAAAGTGCTATATCTGACTGCAGCTATAAATACCCTATAGAGTGTCCAACTCTAAAAGCAAAAAGTACCTAAAATGGGGGGGAGGGGGTATTAGTAACCAGCGCAGATGGATAAAAATATATAATACGTTACAATAATGTATAGCATACAAATATCATAACCTATGTAACACCTTGTATGTCAATAATATGGGTGGAGTATTAGTGCAAATAGGCTCAAATAAATCTTGGGCTATATTTAAACCAATGAATAGAATAGGTATCGATATATATATACCTAGGAATAAATAGATGAAAGGAACAATAGAAACAGATAAATTATTTATCAGTTTACTACCTTAAAAATACAATTTATTCCAATACAGCCTTAAAATCCATAAGTAAAAAGTAAACCATTAAAAAATAAAAAGACACATATACAATGTTTCCAAAAATATTGGTATTTCAAAGTCCATAGATCCTCAATGGGCCAAGATATTAGTAGTTCCCAAAAAGCTTAAGTCCATATTAGAAAAATAGTATTTGAAACTATGTAAAAGTCCTTAAAAAAGTATAAAAATATAAATATATTTACCTGCGGTAAGGGGATCCCCTGGATGCCACAAAGTGAGGAAGACTTAATACCTTTTTACTTATGGATTTTAAGGCTGTATTGGAATAAATTGTATTTTTAAGGTAGTAAACTGATAAATAATTTATCTGTTTCTATTGTTCCTTTCATCTATTTATTCCTAGGTATATATATATACACAAAAAGTGTAATCTAGTACACAGCCAGCACTCATATAAGTATCATTGAAGACAACTGGAAAAACTTTTTTAAAGATAGAAAACGCTCATTTATTGTATAACATCTTGTTGGGCATAATAATCATAAGCACCATTCCGTAATAAAGAGAAAAAACTTCATAAAAATAGAGAGTACAATACTGGTGTAAAAGTGCAAAAAATGCACATAGTAAACAACCGACTGCGCTACTGGTGTCCTGGGAGTCCTAATACATCAAAACAAAGTCCATGAGTCCAAAGAAAAGGACATCTAAACAACTCCATCAAACTCAAAAAACAGTCCATGCAAGTTCAGTAGTTGTGGACGCCTGTCTAGGCTAGATAGGCTCCCATGCTCACAACCACCGACAGCCGTTTCGGTATTACTACCATTATCAAGGTGCAAGTAGCAGCAGTTGTCCTCATAAGTAGCGTAGCATTCTAAGTGTAAAAAACACAGATAAC
>WWET01001524.1:354992-367403 GCA_011038615.1 Limnodynastes dumerilii | reverse complement strand
GTCTATGTACACTATGACAGAGAGGTATATGTATACTAAGGCAGAGAGGAATATATACACTATGACTTAGGGTACAGCCACATCTGGGTTTGTGATCACAGCCCAATACGTGAGTGTCTATAGACTGTCTTCACAATTAAAAATGCAAAGGGACTTACGCAAATCAATTGTGGAGGTCTCCTTGCTTGTAACATCGGCGTGTGTACACCAGATGTTATGCAACGTACCCCCATAAGAACGTCCTCATGGAGATCTGTCCGACAGGGCAAAGTTTTCCATCCGCATAGCAAAACCCCACACCAGAGGCGGCTAATATGGCAAAAGGGGAGGAAATACTTAATATCCGTATGGATCTGCCATCATATGGTGACAGATGCGTGCGGTAAAGATAAGGTAGGGGATATAGGCACGGAAGTGTCCATATCTCCGCACATCTCCCATCTTACATGCGTTAGAAACAGACCCCAGCGCATACGGAAAAAGTGGGGGGTTTGAAGACGGCCCTATGTCACAGCCAGGGGACATGCCAGGCTTATCTAGTGTACTGCCTTCCCCATAGAGAAAATTAGTTATTGACAGGCTACATTCTCTCTCTCACCATGGGGTAGATCCAGAAGTACGTACGCTAGCCGCTGACGTAAAATTGTCCATTAATATTTACTGCGCATGAACGTGCCAGATGTTACGCCACGTAACTCTGAACATATGTGCCAGCCTAGTATCAACAACTTAACTACGACCGAGAGGGCGTGCCAGCCCTACGACACCTGTAAGTATGATGCGGCGGCGAGGGGAGGCATTTAAATCCAGCAGTCTGGGAGTGTTCAGGCAGTTACGTATGTGACGCCTGTACGTACATCAGCACCCAGGGTTTGGGAAGCGTAAAACGGCCAAAGTACGTACGAGCAAGGGGAGTGCATAGAAAATACGCTACGTCTTGAAACGGAATGGAAACATAGGTCTGGATCTGGCCCATATGTGTAGAAGGGATGAACTTTAACATAGCATAGCTACAGAGCGATCAAATATCTGCCAACACAAACACAACAAATTAATAACTTTAACTGGTTAATAATTTGTAAGATACCGTAATATTAATCTTTTGCACTTAACCTTCATTTATTCATGTAATAAAGCAATGTTTAGCACATATTCTCCCAATGACATTGACAGAATTACATTTAAATTCTAATTAATTGCCCACTACTTTGTAGACTAAAGGGTTACTTTCATTATAACTGCATTTGTGAAAAAAAACCATTAAACTCATTAATCATCTTATCGCTGAAGACCATCAATATATTGATCATAATGTGTT
Source organism: Limnodynastes dumerilii (assembly GCA_011038615.1). Classification (NCBI taxonomy): domain Eukaryota; kingdom Metazoa; phylum Chordata; class Amphibia; order Anura; family Limnodynastidae; genus Limnodynastes; species Limnodynastes dumerilii. The sequence continues at coordinate 366,085 of WWET01001524.1, read as the reverse complement.
AGTGTTATTACTGAATAACATTAGCCTCAATGGACCGGATTCGGATTTGTGCACGTAAATCTGAAAGGAAGCACAGAGGAGGGATGCACACGCCCCGGTCACTCCCCTCCTTCTTAAACAGTTCTGGATTTAAGTGTCCAAAACCCTACCTTAAATTACATGCACGGATCTGCGTTTGTACGAACACAGATCCGTGCGGAATTGCCTCTCCACACCCCCGACACTTCATTAACTTGCCTAATCCAGCCTGTACGGTGGGGTTTAGGCATGTGGAAAATAAATACCGACCCCTTTTATGTAATTGCTTCCGTACGTAACATCTGGTGAGCCGAAAGCTGTCCAGAGGTTACTATCATTTTATGATAGTAACTTCTATCGTACGGAACTTAGTTCCATACAGTAGTTGTTCCGTCCAATGGGGCAGCTCTTCCCCTCCGCCCGCACAAATTATGAAAGATGGGCGGTGGGGGAGAGATGGTAATTGTACAGTAGGGGCTGGGTTTTGGGGATATACGCACGGATTAGCGGTCGTACAGACCACTGATCCGTACGTTTAAATTAAGACAGGCTTATGGTAGCGTAACTGCCATAAAGCCTGCAGGAGAGAGAGGGGAGTAATAGGGGAAGGTTGCTCCACTCTCTCGTGCAGACTGCCAGACCGCCACACGTGGGGGGGTCTTGATACGATCCCATATTCTTAACCTTTACTTCAAATATACTCAATCTCTCCTTTAAATATAACTATGATTGAGCTGATGTTTATTATGTTTAATATCTAACAGTGATTGTGTTTCATTTTCATAGAGACTAATCAATATAAAGGTAATAAAACCTTCAGCTAAAGAGTGTTTTATCTACATTCTTATCATTAGCTGTAAAAAACCAGATAACTTTTATACCACAATATATTCATGTTATAGGAATTACGTATATAATGACTCTCTACCTGTAATGTAGAAGATAAACAATACACCAACCATAGTCACAGTTAGAAATTGTAACCCCGGGGCAAAAAAAGAAAAACAGCGCCCCCCCCCTAGTCCTGAATTGGACTTAAGTATTCATTTTCTGGTACCCCACCTTCAGCTTTGTACCCTGTACAGTTGCCCCTCTTACACACCCTTAGATGCAGCCCTGTCACTGACCAAATGTGTGGAGGGCAGTGACGTAACTAGTGTGGACCCTGAGGGTGTGATTACTTAATAGCCTGAGTGAGGTGGGTTCCCCTCGGCCTTCACTTTACCCAAAGTGTTTATAATATATGTATAGTGATAGTAATAAAATTGTGATGTAACCATTTTCCATGCAGGGAGATAGCGGAGGTCCCCTGGTCTGCCAAGAAGGAGGCTTGTGGTGGCAGGTTGGCATTGTCAGCTGGGGAGAAGGCTGTGGAAGACCTAATCGGCCAGGAGTCTACACCAATCTAACTTCACTCCTAGACTGGGTGTATCACCGTCTCCAGGTGAGTGACCCATCTCTCTTTTGGGTGGGGTACTTACTGGTTTGCTGTGGTCACTATGAAAAAGGGCCTAAATGAATTTATGGGGGGACATACCCAGGCAAATTAAGGTGCAATGGTAGAAAATTAATTAGATATTAAAGGACCTGAAATTGTTTTAAAGTATCAAATTCTTTTTCTTTTAGACTGACAGCGAGATCCCATGACAAGAAAATGAGTTAGCAACATCTGTATTAATAAATTTGAAACCAATTTAAAAAAAAAATCTGTTTTTCGTGTGTGTGTTTTTACAGACTGCAGTCACTTGAGCTGCTGTGATGTCACTGAATCTTCCTAATATGGTACTGCAGAAACATGGAAACTAACATGAGAGCCTCTATTATTTGCATTGCAACATTTAGCCCAGTAATACATATAACCTTTGTTATACAAATACAATCATAACTTTCACTTTGATCAGATGTTTAAAATGTGCTTCAAACGTTAAAGGAAGCTGATTGATTGTTAAAGGTCACTGCACAATACATCATATTATTTAATATGCCCTTAAATGTGTGGTAGATGACTAAAAGAAACACACTTGACTAGATATAAATGCAACAGACTAGAACTTGTGACATTGAAATCTATTATTTATTTTCATTTATGAATTGTGGGTTTTTTTTATGAACAGTGCTACACCAACATATAAAAGTAATGCATTCTCTATAATGCGTATACATCCCATCTTCTTCATGTGTACAAGCAATATTAATTTTTTTTATTATTGGTCATTTTAAGGTTCATAACAAATATGTTTCCTTTATATAAGGGACCTTCTTTGTATTAAATTGCAAAGACATTAGTTTTAACTCACTTAAGATCAGAATTTAACAATATTAGTAATAAAACTCTCCCTTTTCTTATTAAAACTACAAAATGGGATAAGCCGTAAGCAGGGCGCAAATGGCACTAGTTAGAGGTTAAATTGTTTGGAATTCAGGGTCAGGGGCACCATTTTTCTTTTCTGCTCCTGGCACTAAAATATAAATACAGAGGACCAGATCCGGACATAAGGGCAGATTCTGCACGTCCTAGGCTACAGCTATTGTACGGAATGTGCTATCCTGCCTTATGGATGTGGGAAAGTGTACAGTCTCTCCGATATTCCTATGTGCGGGAAGGATTTCCGTGTCCTACAACCTACTTTAAGTATATCGCACGTGACCCTGTATATGCAGAATACTGGGTCGTACGTAAGGGATTATCCAAGCCTTTGCTGTAAGATTATCATGCCTATCCCCACCCACCATCCATATCCCCACCCACCATGCCTATCCCCACCCACCCACTATGTCTTGCAACCTGAATGACAACAGAGGGAGAGACCAAGTTGCTGGCGTGTAGTTACCTGTTTACCTTAATAAATAGGACTCCTCTACTAACAAAACTGAGCCTGATTCACAAACACGTTCGTAAGGGGATTTACAGAAGTAATTTGCGTAAGTCCCCTTTGCATGTAACATCGGTGCATATGCACACCAGATGTTACGTGTCGGAAAAGGAATCTATACAGAACTTTGTTCACTACTGATGCATTTCCATAAAAGGGGCCGGCATACAATTTTCGCATTCCTATACCCTGCAGTATAGGCGGGATTAGGTATGCTAATTAAGTGCCAGGGGTGGGGAGAGGCAGTTCAGCACAGATTTGAGTTTGTACGAATGCAGAGCCATGCGTATAATTTAAGGTAGGGTTCCGGACACTTAAATGTCCAGAAATCCGTAAGAAGGAGGGTAGTGACAGGGGTGTGCGCAAATCTGAATCAGATCCCCTGCAAGCAACATGGTTTAGCCCAGGTGTAACTAAGTTCATGCACTTAACAAGGTCTGGATCCAGACCCTTCTTTGTATTAAATTGCAAAGACATTAGTTTTAACTCACTTAAGATCAGAATTTAACAATATTAGTAATAAAACTCTCCCTTTTCTTATTAAAACTACAAAATGGGATAAGCCGTAAGCAGGGCGCAAATGGCACTAGTTAGAGGTTAAATTGTTTGGAATTCAGGGTCAGGGGCACCATTTTTCTTTTCTGCTCCTGGCACTAAAGTATAAATACAGAGGACCAGATCCGGACCTGTTTACCTTAATAAATAGGATTGCCCTACTAACAAAATTGAGCCTGATTCACAAATACATTCGGAAGGGGATTTACGGAAGTAATTTGCGTAAGTCCCCTTTGCATGTAACATCGGTGCATATGCACACCAGATGTTCCGTGTCGGTAAAGGAATCCATACAGAACTTTGTTCACTACTGATGCATTTCCATAAAAGGGGCCGGCATACAATTTTCGCGTTCCTATACCCTGCAGTATAGGCGGGATTAGGTATGCTAATTAAGTGCCAGGGGTGGGGAGAGGCAGTTCAGCACAGATTTGAGTTTGTACGAATGCAGAGCCATGCGTATAATTTAAGGTAGGGTTCCGGACACTTAAATGTCCAGAAATCCGTAAGAAGGAGGGTAGTGACAGGGGCGTGCGCAAATCTGAATCAGATCCATTATCCCCATACTGACAGCATTAAAGCTTGAACTGTTCCTACTAATTCTGGAGAGTTGAAACTGTGTATAAGCTGTTTAACCTCATTTATATATCTATATATGTTGCATTTTATACAGAATTTGTATAACAATTAACAGCAAACAAAAATACAGGAATTGCTACAAAAGTGTTTGTATGGAAACCTAATACAAAACTTATATTTGTTTATTGTAGAAAAAATATATATTTAATATTTGTATTATTTACTTGTGAATCGCACGTGATGCACCCACACCCGGCATGCAGGGATAGGTACTTCAACATGGATCTGCATTCAGGCAGACAGAGATCCATGCATAGAACTTGACACGCACAGAGGTCTGAATCAGGTTCTTCCAATTTAAATATATATCATTTTTAATAAAACCAAATATAATTCTAGGGATGGTTCATAGTTAGGGACCAGATCCACACCTAAGCCTGCTTTCCGTACGTGCGGGGTGTTCAATTCCACACGAGAGAAGGGTGCCATAATGCTGCCTTATCTTAATCGTGCAGATCAGTGCTCTGTCTGACTGCTGATCCACGTGTAAGTCGCTAAACCAGCCCACATTGTATTATTTACATCTTTCCTCGTCCACCTTGCGTACTTTTTTGGGGCGGTGGTGAAAAATCACCTCGTCGGACGGAACACTTATTATAATTTGCGTGCATAAGTACGCAAACATATGGACTTGTGGATTTGGTCCTAGGAGATTAAATGAATAATTACGGAACAGATCCAGAGATGGAAAATAAGAGATGGAAGTTCCACCTGGGCAAAACTATGATGATTTAAAGGGAATCGTATTTCATTTGATGGAAACAGTATAGAGTTGAGAGGTGATGTTTCCCAGCCCAATCCTAAATAACAGTGTAATAGTAAAGCTGGTCAGTATGTGTGTGCAATGAGCAAAAACAAATATATATTCCTGCATGCATAGAATAACATTGCTTTGACTCACCGAAATCAGCATGGTTTTACCCAGGTGTAACTGAGGGAAAATCCATACATATTTTTAGGATCGGATGAACTGCGCATGCGTAGTAACTAAATTTACAGTATCTACATTGATTTTACGCATGGAAGTCCATTGGGCATGGACTTGTGAATCGCACGTGAGAAAATACGTAAGGAGGGGTGTGGTTATAATCCGTCCGGAGACAGATACATGAAAGTGGGTGGGGGGGGGCATTTAAATGACCGTTTGAGGGTGCGGTGAGGACGCGGTTAGTTAGATACACACGTATGGAAGTATTATACGCACAGAACTGCACATTTAAAGATAAGTCACTATCAACCCGTCTGTGTGAGGGGAGTGTCATGGGTCACTTTTAGCAAACAGATCTCTGAATACGGCCCTGGATCGGATCCTATGTTGTGTGATAAAATTGGTTCATGTGACTGTCTGCCTCTCCCAGCATGCACCAGTAAAGGCTCTTATGTCTGCTGCATGAGTTAGCAAGTCACGTCCCACCAGTTGTGCAGGAAAATGCTGAATCACATTTCATCGGCAGAAGTAAGGAATGTGTCTGGGTGTCATTACACAGACACGCACGCAGCCCAAGGAAACAGTGGAGGGGTTAAAGCTATTTCCCATAGGATGACAGCTGTTGTTTATGCTACATCCAATCATTGTGCTTCTTTCAGAGCCACCATACTTCAAGTTACAAAGAAAGGGTTAACAGTTGGTGGGGACTGGAATGCTTCAGTGCACCTGTGGCTCTCCAGGTGTTGTGAACTACAAATTCCAGCATGCTTTAACACCAAAACCATAGCTACCTCCTGACAAAGCATGTTGTGAACTGTAGTTTTACGACACCTGGAGAGCCACAGGTTGGCCAGACCTGCTTTAGTGCCTAACAGAGAGGTGTGTTATTTGTCTACGTGTCTCAAGCACACACAACCTGTTCCCTTTTACCTCGTCTCTCTTCTGGCCTCACTGTTGGTTATAAAAATGTATTATTAGATAGTGTGCATTAGTTTATGGACCTCAAATGCTTTTGTGTTTCCAGCCTCTCATTTCATAAGCCAGTATTACATACAAAGACGGCGTTTTACTTATTGCCTAAGTAGGCAGCGGTGAATGTAACACGTCTTATGGGACACAGAAAATAGTGTCTGTTTCTTATAGCTACATACAAATTTATTCAGTATAATTAGAAGCCTATATATCACTCTCCAATCCCCGAATCCAAGCCTGTCACCCCTCTATCTCCCTTTTCACTCCTCCATCTTTCTCTATCTACTTTACCAGTTCTTCTCTGTCTGTCTCTCCTATCTTTCCTTCTCTCTCTACTTCCCTCTTTTGCTCTTACCCCCATTCCTTCTTCTTTATCCCTCTCCCTAATTCTCTCCCCTCCTCTCTCTTCTTCCCTGCATATGTTTCTTTCCCTCCATTTCTCTCTATCTCCCTCCCCTCTATGGGCCAGATTCAATTAGCTTCGCAGCAGCGTATTTTGCGGTGCAAAGCTAATTCTGCGAAATTTTTGGGGGTGAATTTTATGCGCACCCCATAGAGGTGCGCATAAAAATTCGCCTATTTTTCATACCGTATATGACGGGAAAAAGCGCAGCGCACACTTTTTCCCGTCATCGCGGCTAATTGAATCTGGCCCTATATGTCTGTTTCTCTCCTTCTCTCTATATATCTCTCTTTGGATTGAATCTCCTTTTTCTTTCTTTCTTTCTTTCTTTCTTTCTTTCTTTCTTTCTTTCTTTCTTTCTTTCCCTCCCTCTGTCTCACCCTCATGTTCTCTCTCTCTCTTTCCAGTTCTCTCTCTCTCCCTCTCTCTTTCCTTCCCTCTATCTTTCTCTCTCTCTTTCTTTCTTTCTTCCTCTATCTTTTTGGTATGAACCTTCTATTTTCTCCCTACCTCTAGTTCTCTCTCTCTCATTCTCTCTCCTTCCTTCCCTGAAACAAATTATTGGTTTAGCTCATAACATAGAAACATAGAAAGTGACGGCAGATAAGAGCCACATGGCCCATCTTATCTGTCCAGTTGTTTATTTAAAACTATACTGACCCTAGACCCTATTTACCCTCAATTTAGTTTTAGATTTAGGATATCCTTATATTTATCCCAAGCATGTTTACACTGATCCACTGTGTTACCTCTACCACCTCAATTATCTATCACCCTTTTAGTGGTCATTTTTCCACACATTTCCTCTGAATCAGTTCATATTCATGCCCTCATGTTCTATTACACCTCTTCCTCTGAAAAATCCCACCAGCCGGTCACACGCAGTACTGATGATAAAAAAAAGGTGAACTGACTTTTTAGAAAGGATACTTGTGAAACTAATTGTGTGTAACTTGTATCTGCTTTTAATTGCAACCAATTTGCTCTGAAACACCCCCAAATTGTCCAGTGTGTTGTAAAAGTGGAACACACTAAAATGTGCCAAAATGTCTGAAATGCTGCAGATGAACCATTAGTAACCACACAGAGCCTTCCACTTGTTTATTCCAGTAATGGACGGAAGCTGTCTAATGGAGAGGTGGGGGCACAGTGATGTCCCTGGGACTGCTTGGCAGATTAAGCCATTCTTTGTGGTTACATGACTTCATCAGGGTTCCCTGCAGTACAGAACAGAACAAAAATATGCAAAACAGGACATTGGCCAAGATCCTAACCTAAGTCATTTGTATAATTCCCCTGGGTCTGAACATCGATGCATTCATCGCGCCATAGAGCACAGTCGTATTGCAAGAGAGCGATTCCCTCTTCAAGGTACATCAATCACACTCGTACAATATTAAGTTTGTGCTTCCAAACACACCAAGAAGGAATGTCTCATATAGACACAAAACTAAAAGGTCTTTAAGAAAATCAGTCAGTCAAGAAGAGAAGCCATGTTCCAGCCACTGGAGCCAACCTCCAATCAAAGAGCAATGGGGATATGATGGAGGGGAGGGGGGGGTTCATTCACTAAGGTAGGTAGTGCCTACCAGTGCACTACAGCAAAACAGCTCTCCCTTCTCTCACCCAATCCATCCTAAAGAGATAATGTAGCTTTTCCTTAAACAATGAGAATGGGGGATGTTTATTACAGAGCCATATTTGTAGGGTGGTCTCTTAAGGGGCTTTCAAAGGTCTAATAGTTTTATTGGACCGTATTCACACAAAAGTTCCCCGTTTTTAGGTATCTTATATATCACTTAAGAGTGCCATAGGGCTACCTTTTCTTACCGTGCTGAGTTTCCTTCCTAAGAAGGAAACTACGCACGGAGAATGGCTCCCCCGCCTCCCCCTCCCACTTCTAACTAAACTCTCCCCGAGGCAGCATTACCACCTCCTTCTTCCTAAACTACTCTGTGCGGTCTTTAAAAGACTCACGGTGTCAATCTACATAACTGGTACGTAGATTGCGTAAATGACCTACTACACATGCATAGTACTTCATTTTGGGAGATTCCGCACTTAAGAAGCAGGAGCTTAAGTGTGATTCAGGGCCATTGCTCTTATATTGCTATAAATGGAAGTACAAGCCAGTTCATACATGCACACAATTATAGAGACTGACATGAGTAAAAAGGATAGCTCATGATGACTTGTAATTGTTTGCAAACAATGACAAGACATATTATTATCTAGTGTTGATTATCGGCCGTGCATGGCGGTGACAATATAGGATTCTGACCCTGTCTGCCTGTCACATTATAATTACAAGCGCTCTTCATTGTATTGCTCATTCCAATCACAACCTGAAGATTAGAGATTTTGTAATCACACTCATTAGGGAGTGTTGCTGTCATCCTCATTTAGGGCTGGATCCAGACTTAAGTAAATGCTTGAAATTAGTTACTCCTGGACTAAACCATGTTCATTTCTGGGGAAGTCAAGCTAATTATATTGTTCGCATGCAGGGATATATCTTTGAATTGCTTATTGCACACAGATACTGACCAGCTTTACTATCACACTGTTATTTACACTTGGGATAGGAAACATCACCTCTCAACTTTAATACTGTTTGCAACATATGAAATATGACTCCCCTGCAATCAACATGGTTTAGCCCAGGAGTAACTTTTCTCTCTTATTTTAAGATCCAGCACCATGTGATTATGCTACACACAATAGTTCACTTATTCCCTGGCTCCAGTTATACAAGAGGGTGAAAGAGACCACTCACCCCCTGTTCCATCACTATTGATGTAACAGGGTCATGATACTTTCATGTCACATACCCATAACTAGTTATACAAATAGACATCTACAAAAATAGAGATGCTGAGAGCACTGCAACTCTGACAATGTCTGACATCTTCTGTCTCTAGTTTATTAGTGTGAAAGGTGTTGTAGAACTACAAGTCCCAGAAGGGTACACAGCCCCACTCCCCACCTCTTCCCTCTGGCTGCCGTATACGTGACCATGAACCAGAATCCCCTCCCCCGTGATGTGATTGGCGGAGGCGTGTCCCCCTCTGGGAGTATAGGGTCACACACATAAGTGTGTAGTGAGCACTAGGTGACAGCCACTATGTTGTTTACATCTCTCAGCAAAGTGCTGGCGGTTGGTGTCCGGGGCTACAGTGTCATGGCGACGGCCGGGAAGGGGCTTATCTTCAGGCAGGTGAGTGGCATGTGCTGTTCCCCTTCACTACGCAGCCTCCCCCGTGCCCGAATGGAGAGCACCGTCTTTGCCCTCCCGCTCGGGGAGGATTCAACCCTTGCTCGGCCGGTGGGAGAAACCTCTCCCCCCGCCCCATATTATTAACCCCTTCCTGAGAAGCAGCTTGCAGGAGAGAAATGCGGATGGGGAGGATTTTGTCTTGGGCTGTCCCACCGAGGGACTACAAATCCCAGCATGCACGGCAAACACAGGGGGCTAGGGCCACGGGCTTCATGTCTCTAATATTGCCAGTAGAGTGAGTGAGTGAGTGTTTATGGCAGGGAGAGACCAGGCTGTGTATGGCAGGGAGAGACCAGGCTGTGTATGGCAGGACATAGGATGTAAGTTTGTAAAACTCATGTACTTGACAGTGTAATAATAGACAATCAGCACAAAGTACAGTATTGCAGGGTTATCAGGCGGATATGAAGTAATGAGCTTAGAAGGTGGTTTAGCAAGACCTAGGAGTGGGACAGTGGATGAGGAAGTCATGGGGTGGGAGATATATATATACAGTCCAGAAATCGGCACTCCAATATAACACTGAGCAACTTGCTGTGATGCACCTCACCGACACAGGTACAAAAAACGAAAGTATGTGCAGCACCCACAGACTTTTTAACGTCTTTAATTATGAAAACAACATAGATCCAAAGGTATCCGACGTTTCGAAGGAACCAGTCCTCAGGGATAAGTACAGCAAACCTTCTTGCCACAGCTCGCATTGATGTGCCATCCTGGATGAGCTGCACTACCTGAGCCACTTGTGTGGGTTGTAGACTCCGTCTCATGCTACCACTAGAGTGAAAGCACCGCCAGCATTCAAAAGTGACCAAAACATCAGCCAGAAAGTATAGGAACTGACAAGTCTGTGGTCAACACCTGCAGAACCATTCCTTTATTGGGGGTTTCTTGCTAATTGCCTATAATTTCCAACGGTTGTCTATTCCATTTGCACAATAGCATGTGAAATTGATTGTCAATCAGTGTTGCTTCCTAAGTGGACAGTTTGATTACACAGAAGTGTGCTTGTAGTTAAGTTACATTGTGTTGTTTAAGTGTTCCCTTTATTTTTTTGAGCAGTGTATATATTTTGTGGGTTCACTACAGATTGCATCGGGCCCAGGTGTCAGGGCATGTTGGTGGTTGTCAGCATGCCCAGACAGCCATCATTATTATTGTAATTTGCACCTCAAAATCAAGTATTTTTTATTGTAATTTTCCACATACCTCTATGCAATATGTACAACATCAACACAACATGATGTTGAACAATTAAATAGGTTAATAGCCTGAGCACGATGGGCTGGATCCAGACTTAAGTAAGTGCTTGAAATGAGTTACTCCTGGGCTAAACCATGTTGATTTCAGGGGGAGTCAAGTTAATTGTATTCTTTGCATGCAGGGATATATCTTTGAATTGCTTACTGCACACAGATACTGACCAGC
>WWET01001524.1:314372-352297 GCA_011038615.1 Limnodynastes dumerilii | reverse complement strand
TCCCTTTCCCCCCCCCCCCCTTTTCCCCCCGCCAACCTTTGGACGCCTGATCCAAAAATAGATTATGGTGCCCGGCGCTTGTGCAGAACGGCAGAAATGCCGTTCTTACGCATACGGCCGCCGCAAAAACGACAGCAGCCGTAGGTCTGGATCCGCCCCATGGTCAGGTAATCTGTATCTCCAAAATAAAGTCTTGGACAGTACATTATATATAATATTTTTATTTTTTAACAATCACTATGATGTATTTCCATCATATGACTGCAGGGGTCAGTGTTCCTTTGAAGTCCATAAATGAATCTGACTTATCCAATGTGACCCTCCTATAATTAATAATTATGGCTTATACGTAATCTATGTAAGTAAAAGATACGTAGATTACGTAACAAATTGACTACACATGCGCAGTAGTCAAAATCGCAAAACACCGGGCGTATATGTTAGACGTCCGGTACTCTGCATGCGGTCCTAAAGTTCCATATGATGGTAGTAACGTTAGTGTTACGTTTGTAATACAAACGTAACATCTGGAGGGCGCTTGTTCATTACATATAAAACATTAACACCCTAATGTGCAGTAGCTATAGATCAGTCTCCTGTTTGAGTGTATTGGCAGCAGGGTTATGTCTGTAGGTAAGACTTAGGTCTGTAACTGGGATGGATAGACCTACAGCATCTGACTAACTGCAAGAGTGGTCTTTCTGTTGTAGGTAATAGCCTGTAGTATACCATTACCTTATCCTTTTCTGCTCCTTTCTACCTGCAGCCAATACTCACTGCCACGCTGACCATATTACTGGGACGGGTGTACTAAAGAAGTTGTTGCCTGGTAGTAAGAGTGTCATCTCTAAAGATAGCGGAGCCCGTGCCGACATCCACATACAGGAGGGAGATCTCATCAAATTTGGGAGCTTTGTAAGTATGCAGCGTAATAATGTGCTTAATTCTGCTATCTTGGTGCTTGATCAGCTTGACATAATTCACTGTGCACCGGTGACAACATGACATGGGGGTTACTTTCTACAAATACTAAGGGTTTATGCTCTCCAGATGACTATCATAAACTGTACAGACCTAACGCTGAGAAACATGGAATGTGATGGGAGATGAGAGCTACTCGGCCCATCCAGTCTGCCCAATTTTTTTTTACTTTATATTTTTGAGCCACACTGATCTGAGACTTCAAAGAAGTTACTGGACCACCAGTGACACAAATCATAGACTTCTACCGATCAGACTAATCTGGATGTCGCTATTGACTGAAATTCAGAACTTATTTAAGATAATCATCCAGTGAATAGTGAAGACATCAGTGTTACTTGGTCTGATTCAGACTTAAGAGAGGAAAGTTACTCCTGGGCAAAACATGTTGATTTCAGGGGGAGTCAAGGTAATTGTATTCTTTGCATGCAGGGATATATCTTTGAATTGGTTACTGCACACAGATACTGACCAGCTTTACTATCACACTGTTATTTAGACTTGGGATAGCAAACATCACCTCTCAACTCTAATCCTGTATGCAACAGGTGAAATATGACTCCCCTGCAATCAACATGGTTTAGCCCAGGAGTAACTTTCCTCTCTTAGGACCTGATTCACAGATAAGAGTCAGTTAGTTGCAGGCAGATGCCCCCACCCATTTTTAGGTACCTTATGGCGCTTAGAGTGCCATAGGGCTACCTTATCTGTCCGTGCATTGTCTGTACAGACATTGCACTTCCCCGCCTCCCTCCCCAGCTAATCTAAATACCTCCCACTTCTTCCTAAAAAGGCTGCGGGGCGGCATAACGCCGCCTCTACGGACGTAAATCCCTGTGTGCGGTTTTTAAAGACCGCAACTATCTACATATCGATCTACATAGATAGCGTAAGTGACCTAATATGCATGTGCAGTAGGTCATTTTGGCCAGATACACACTTAAGAAGCAGAAGCTTCTTAAGTGTGAATCCGGCCCTTAATTTCAAGCTCCTTCTTAAGTCAGAATCAGGCCCACTGTGTCTTAATGTTTTGCATTTGCCCCATGTACACATTGAATTTTATTGCCGTCCAGAGGGGTAAAGTGAGAACCCCGCAGCAGGTTCTTCTCAGCAGCAGCACCTTCTGTCCTGACACGGAACACTCTCCGCAACGACACTCTTAATTTCGAAAAAGGGACATCCAAAAGTAACTTTTCGGATGTCCCTCTTTCCTATACTTACCGCTTTCTATTTTTTTTTGTGAATGGGTGAGTATTCCATTCACTTTCGCAACGTGTGATATCCCTCCACCATCCTTCCGTCGCACCTCCGCTGCAGCTATCGCTGGACCTGGAACAGGTAAGTAAATTATCTCTGCGGGGTTGGGGTTAGGGTTAGGGTCATGCTGCAGGGGAGGGAGGGTTAGGATCAGGCTAACCCTCTTTCAGACCGCATTTACACAATCTACATAAGAAAAAGATACATAGATTCTGTTAAAAAAATGACTACGCATGTGCAGTAGTAAAAATCGATAAACATAAACGTATATGTTATACGTCCGGTACTCTGAATATGGGCCTGAGTTCCGTATGCTAGGAGTTCCATTGTGTAACATGTGGCATGTGCGTATGCAGTGCCAGGGAAAAAACCCAACTTCCGCAAGCAGCTTTCAGAAGCAGAGACACAAATATGGATCAGGGCCTTAGTCTCTGCTACCTCAGATGCGGTTGGAGGCGCTGCGGCGAAATTGTACCTTTAGAAGTAAGATAGCCGAAACCTCTATTTACAAAATACCGCCATTTTCTAAAAAATATTTATGAATGGGTATGTATGCTGATTGGCATTTTAACCCATCCATTTGTTTTGAAATACCGTTGCTGACCCGTCTCGTCCACCGCCGCACCGACCGGAGAGGTGAGTAATACTCTGGGGAGTTAATGTTAGGCTGCAGGGAGGGGAGATTAAAGGTTAGACTCAGGGAAGGGAGTCATAGGGTCAGGCTGCGGGGATCTGGAGGGTTAGGGTAATAGAAAGGGAGAATTAGGGTAAGGGTTGGAGTTAAATTCCTACTCCCATTTGCAGCAGCGTCTTCAATCTTCCGTGGATCGTTTGCTTTGCCTCTGCGAGGCAAAAGCAATCTATATCCTAGCCAGTTCGCAACTGGCTGGGGGAGAGCGGCTCTTTCAAAAAGGGGCCGTTTGCAGCTGCGACCCAAACCCATCAGATGGGAGTCTATTCCACCTTTTCTGTAAAGTAATTTTTCTGCACATTTACTATAAACCTCCACCCTCCAATTTAGAAGCATAACCTTGTATTCTAATACACATCTTCCTTTGAAAAATTCTGTCCTCCAGTCCCTTTCCCCCCCCCCCCCTTTTCCCCCCGCCAACCTTTGGACGCCTGATCCAAAAATAGATTATGGTGCCCGGCGCTTGTGCAGAACGGCAGAAATGCCGTTCTTACGCATACGGCCGCCGCAAAAACGACAGCAGCCGTAGGTCTGGATCCGCCCCATGGTCAGGTAATCTGTATCTCCAAAATAAAGTCTTGGACAGTACATTATATATAATATTTTTATTTTTTAACAATCACTATGATGTATTTCCATCATATGACTGCAGGGGTCAGTGTTCCTTTGAAGTCCATAAATGAATCTGACTTATCCAATGTGACCCTCCTATAATTTAATAATTATGGCTTATACGCAATCTACGTACGTAAAAGATTCGTAGATTACGTTAAAAAAAATTGGCTACACATGCGCAGTAGTCAAAATCGCAAAACACCGGACGTATATGTTAGACGTCCGGTACTCTGCATACGGTCCTAAATTTCCATATGATGGTAGTAATGTTAGTGTTACGTTTGTAATACAAACGTAACATCTGGAGGGCGCTTGTTCAGTACATATAAAACATTAACACCCTAGTGTGCAGTAGCTCTAGATCAGTCTCCTGTTTGAGTATATTGGCAGCAGGGTTATGTCTGTAGGTAAGACTTAGGTCTGTAACTGGGATGGATAGACCTACAGCATCTGACTAACTGCAAGAGTGGTCTTTCTGTTGTAGGTAATAGCCTGTAGTATACCATTACCTTATCTTTTCCTGCTCCTCTCTACCTGCAGCCAACACTCACTGCCACGCTGACCATATTACTGGGACGGGTGTACTAAAGAAGTTGTTGCCTGGTAGTAAGAGTGTCATCTCTAAAGATAGCGGAGCCCGTGCCGACATCCACATACAGGAGGGAGATCTCATCAAATTTGGGAGCTTTGTAAGTATGCAGCGTAATAATGTGCTTAATTCTGCTATCTTGGTGCTTGATCAGCTTGACATAATTCACTGTGCACTGGTGACAACATGACATGGGGGTTACTTTCTACAAATACTAAGGGTTTATGCTCTCCAGATGACTATCATAAACTGTACAGACCTAATGCTGAGAAACATGGAATGTTATAAGAGATGAGAGCTACTCGGCCCATACAGTCTGCCCAATTTTTTTTTTACTTTATATTTTTGAGCCACACTGATCTGAGACTTCTGAGAAGTTGCAGGACCACTTGTGACACATATCATAGACTTCTACCGATCAGACTAATCTGGATGCTGCTATTGACTGAAATTCAGAACTTATTTAAGATGATCATCCAGTGAATAGTGAAGACATCAGTGTTACTTGGCTTGATTCAGACTTAAGAAGGAAATTAAGTGAGGAAGGTTACTTCTGGGATAAACCATGGTGATTTCGGGGGGAGTCAAGGTAATTGTATTCTTTGCATGCAGGGATATATCTTTGAATTGCTTTCTGCACACAGATACTGACCAGCTTTACTATCACACTGTTATTTAGACTTGGGATCACCTCTCAACTCTAATACTGTTTGCAACAGGTGAAATATGACTCCCCTGCAATCAACATGGTTTAGCCCAGGAGTAACTTTCCTCTCTTAGGACCTGATTCACAGATAAGAGTGATTTAGGTGCAGGCAAATGCCCCCAACCGGCACCCACCCATTTTTAGGTACCTTATGGCACTTACGAGAGCCATAGGGCTATCTTATCTGTCCGTGCAATGTCTGTATGGACATTGCACCTCCCCGCCTCCCTCCCCAGCTCATCTAAATACCTCCCACTTCTTCCTAAAAAGGCTGCGGGGCGGCATAACGCCGCCTCTACGGACATAAATCCTTGTGTGCGATTTTTATAGACCGCACCTACACTGTCTACATATCAATCTACGTATATAGCGTAATTGACCTACTACGCATGCGCAGTAGGTCATTTTGGCGAGATACACACTTAAGAAGCAGAAGCTTCTTAAGTGTAATTCAGGCCCTTAATTTCAAGCTCCTTCTTAAGTCAGAATCGGGCCCACTGTGTCTTAATGTCTTGCATTTGCCCCATGTACACATTGAATTTTATTGCCGTCCAGAGGGGTAAAGGGAGAACCCCGCAGCAGGTTCTTCTCAGCAGCAGCACCTTCTGTCCAGACACGGAACACTCTCCGCAACGACACTCTTAATTTCGAAAAAGGGACATCCAAAAGTAACTTTTCGGATGTCCCTCTTTCCTATACTTACCGCTTTCTATTATTTTTTTGTGAATGGGTGAGTATTCCATTCACTTTCGCAACGTGCGATATTCCTCCACCATCCTTCCGTCGCACCTCCGCTGCAGCTGTCGCTGGACCTGGAACAGGTAAGTAAATTATCTCTGCGGGGTTAGGGTCATGCTGCAGGGGAGGGAGGTTTAGGATCAGGCTAACCCTCTTTTAGACCGCATTTACTCAATCTACATAAGAAAAAGATACGTAGATTACGTTAAAAAATGACTACGCATGCGCAGTAGTAAAAATCGCTAAACACCGGACGTATATGTTATACGTCCGGTACTCTGAATATGGGCCTGAGTTCTGTATGCTAGGAGTTCCGTCGTGTAACATGTGGCATGTGCGTATGCAGTGCCAGGATAAAACCCAACTTCCGCAAGCAGCTTTCAGAAGCAGAGACACAAATATGGATCAGGGCCTTACTCTCTGCCACCTCAGATGCGGTTGGAGGCGCTGCGGCGAAATTGTATCTTTAGAAGTAAAGACAGCTGAAACCAAATTTTTTTCTGTCTCTATTTACAAAATACCGCCATTTTCAAAAAAATATTTATGAATGGGTATGTATGCCGATTGGTATTTTAACCCATTCATTTGTTTTGAAATACCGTCACTGACCTGTCTCATCCACCGCCGCACCAACCGGAGAGGTGAGAAATACTCAGAGGAGTTAATGTTAGGCTGCAGGGAGGGGAGATTTAGGGTTAGGCTGCGGGGAAGGGAGTCTTAGGGTCAGGTTGTGGGGATCTGGAGGGTTAGGGTAATAGAAAGGGAGAATTAGAAAGGGAGAATTAGGGTAAGGGTTGGAGTTAAATTCCTACTCCCATTTGCAGCAGCGTCTTCAATCTTCCGTGGATCGTTTGCTTTGCCTCTGCGAGGCAAAAGCAATCTATATCCTAGCCAGTTCGCAACTGGCTGGGGGAGAGCGGCTCTTTCAAAAAGGGGCCGTTTGCAGCTGCGACCCAAACCCATCAGATGGGAGTCTATTCCACCTTTTCTGTAAAGTAATTTTTCTGCACATTTACTATAAACCTCCACCCTCCAATTTAGAAGCATAACCTTGTATTCTAATACACATCTTCCTTTGAAAAATTCTGTCCTCCAGTACTTGGTTAAACCCCTTGATATATGTGAAAGCTGCTATCATGTCCCCCCTCTCCCTTCTCTGCTCCAAGCTATTCATGTTTAGTTCCTCTAGCCTTTCTTGGTATGTTTTGTGTTACAGGCCATGGACCATTTTAGTTGCTCTTCTTTGCACAGTCTCTAATGTATTTATGTATTTCTGGAGATCTGGCCTCCAGAACTGAACACAGTATTCTAGGAGAGGGCGTACCAACGATCTATAAAGGGGCATCACTACTTCCCTCTTTCTGCTACTAATTCCTCTCCGCTCCCTTTTGGGCCACATCCAGACTTCAGTTTAAGTACTATGCAGTCCCCTCGGTCATTCCAAATTTACTGGAGTTACGATTACCAAACCCTACCTTAACCTTTCCATGCGTAAGTACGCTTGCACGTAATGGATTGTTGTACGTAACGGCCTAACCCGGCCCATACTGTACAATTTAAATGGCTCTCTCCGCCTACAAAGCGTATTTCCGATTGGCGTAAGGATGACCCGCCCCTTTGTCTCTATTTATGCCAAAGATACGTACGATCAGTGTTACGTTGTGTAACATCTGGCGAGCGCATGCGCAAATCAAAGCCAAATTTACGACAGCGGCTAGCGTAAAAACGCTTTCATACTGAGGTCTGGATCTGGCCCTTTGTGACCAAGTGCATGATTTAGCATTTTTGGGGCTTTAAACTATAGCTGCCACACTGTTAACCATTGACCTGACTGTATAGCAACAGTGATGTTTTCATATAAATTGCTCATTAAATTAAAGCAGCTGATTCAGAGTTAAAAGTGACCGTTTTTTGTCATCGATATAATACTACACATGTTCAGAATTTTTGTGCATGGAAATGCCATTTAAATGCATACACAGTTTAGCCTTTCACCACCTTGGGACTGAAGGGGCATTGAAGGTTGTTGGAAGGTATGACTGTAGATAACCGATACTTCTGCTGACATACAGTATCACATAACTAATCCATGTTTCTGGCATCCTCTGCAGAGTCTGGAGGCTCGCTCAACCCCTGGGCATACAGACGGCTGCCTCACATATGTGCTAAATGATAAAAGCATGGCCTTCACCGGAGACGCCCTGCTCATCCGAGGCTGTGGACGCACAGACTTCCAGCAAGGTACATCCTGTCCAGTCACTCTCCTCTGTCCTTGGATTTGGGATCTAGTCCTCCCTATGCTCTCACCAGAGGGGTTTCCTGTAGACCTAGCAGCCATCCTGCGCTCATTTACTGATCAGAAATTTGGAAGCAACAGCTACAAAAAGGAGAAATCTGCACTTACGGGAATTCTTGCTGAACCATGGGGCACAGGCAAATTTAAAATGTGTAGACGGAATTAGAATTCAAATGAGACTTTTATTAAATTAACTCTAAAACTCTGCAAAAATTACGTTTTGCAATATTTTTCTTAATATTTTATAAATAAAAAATTACACATTTTTGGTGCATGCCAAAAATAAAAACTAATTGCAACATGGTTCCTCCAGGAGTGGATTTGCCCCTTTATGTGTTGTTGCACCTCTTTTTGGACTAGTCCCTCATGGTTCACTCCATTTGTTTTTACAGGCTGTGCCAAGACCTTGTATCACTCTGTTCACAGTAAAATCTTCATACTGCCTGATAGCTGTTTCCTGTACCCAGCTCATGACTACAATGGTGAGTAGAGCTCCCTGATGTGAGACTTAGTCATAAAGGTAGTATGACTACCTTCACACTTCACATTATGCGCCAACTTCTCAATTTTTCCTTTTTCCGTAGTTTAGTAAATCTACCTCTAAGGCCCGGATTCACACTACTGGACGAATAGCAAATACGTCAATAGTTTACCGTTTTTTGCTACTGCGTATGCAGTAAATACCGCATATACGCAATCTACGTAACAAAAATATACGTAAAGTGACGTAAAAAATTTACTACGCATGCGCAGTAGCAAAAACCGGAAATAAAAACTAATTGCAACATGGTTCCTCCAGGAGTGGATTTGCCCCTTTATGTGTTGTTGCACCTCTTTTTGGACTAGTCCCTCATGGTTCACTCCATTTGTTTTTACAGGCTGTGCCAAGACCTTGTATCACTCTGTTCACAGTAAAATCTTCATACTGCCTGATAGCTGTTTCCTGTACCCAGCTCATGACTACAATGGTGAGTAGAGCTCCCTGATGTGAACTTAGTCATAAAGGTAGTAAAGGGTTGAAGAGATTTAGGGCCGGATTCCCACTACCGGACGTATAGCATATACGTCCATAGTTTACCATTTTTTGCTACTGCGTATGCAGTAAATACCGCATACACGCATTCTGCGTAACAAAAAGATACGTAAAGTGACATAAAAAATTTACTACGCATGCGCAGTAGCAAAAAAACGGTAAACTACGGACGTATATGCTATACGTCCAGTGGTGTGAATCCGGGCCTTAGAGGCAGATTTAGTAAGCTACGGAAAAGGGAAAAGTGGAGAAGTTGCGCATAATCTGCATTGTAGATTAATGCAAATTAATGCTAAATCATGCAATTTGGGTGCTAAAATCCAAAATCGTAATATATTCATTAATGATTATAATGTAATTATGGACACTACAGTAGAAACTACTGAGGAGGAAAGGGATCTAAGCGTCGCTATTTCATGGGACTTAAAGGAAGCCATGCGATGTAGCAGAGCAATAAGAAAGGCAAGTCGGATGCTTGCTTGCATAGGAAGAGGAATTAATAGCAGAAAGAGAGTAATAGAATACTGTGTTCAGTTCTGGGGACCACATCTTCAGAAAAACATTAGCGACTGCGCAAAGAAGAGAAACTACAATGGTTCAGGGCCTGTGTCGCACAACATACCAAGAAAGACTAGCGGCCAGATTTACTAAGCTGCGGGTTTGGAAAAGTGGAGCTGTTGCCCATAGCAACTAATCAGATATTAGCTGACATTCTCTAGTATATAATAGGAAAGTGAGAGCTAGAATCTGATTGGTTGCTATGGGCAACATTTCCACTTTTCCAAACCAGTGGCTTAGTAAATCTGGGCCCAGATGTGTATCTTGGAGCAGAGAAGGGGAAGGGGGAGGTATGATGGCAGCTTTCAAATGTATCAAGAGGTGTAATCCGGTAGATGTGGAATAGAACACCAGGGCATGTGTATAAACTGGAGGGTGGTAGGGTCAGAGAAAATGTGCAGTAATATTATTTTACTGTAAGGGTAGTTAAGTGGAATAAGCTCTCATATGAGGTGGTAAAAACTAACATAGTAGAACAGATTAAACATGCTTGGGATATATATAAGCCTATCCTAAATTTCCAGCTAAATTAAAGGTAAAATAGGAACTAGGGTCAGCATAGATTAAAAAAAAAAAACAATTAGGAAGACTGGATGGACCATGGGATTTTTTTTTTATCAGCCGTCACTTTCTATGTTTCTTTAGGTATGTTTAAAAAAAAAAAATGTTTCTTTAGGTATGTTTATAAAAAAAAAAAAAAAGCTGCAATTTTCTCCTCTTGTATCTATCAGTTTCTGTGTGACAGGCAGGGCATAAAGCATACACACAAATGACCTATCCTGGCCTTATTCTCTGATCCCTTTCTTGGGCTGTAGGTCAGACCGTGACAACGGTAGAGGAGGAGAAGCGGTTAAACCCCCGACTGACCAAGAGTGAGGAGGAGTTTGTGAAGATCATGAATAACTTGAATTTGCCTAAACCGGCACAGATAGGTGAGACCCAGTCACTAATAATCTTTTAGTTTAATCTGTAAAGACTTGGCAAATATTTCTGAGACAATACTATAAGTGCCTTAGTTAGTTTCTCTTTTTCCTGTGCAATACGTTCTGTGACCACTAGATGTCATCATGGTTTAATGGCCTTTTAAACAGCTGATAGAAACACACATACACAACTAGGGGTTTTGTTTTGTTTTACTTGGTAACCTAGTTGATGAGTTTAAAAAAAAGGCATCAATTCATCAAGTTCAACCTATTATGGATCTCCTGCAAATCCCTCCTAAACCAAGATGATCGTCCTATTACTCCCCTTATTCACTACTATCCTTCGTTTTTATTAACCGTGCTGGTAACCCTAGATGCCCTTTCCACAAAAAATGTGTCTAACCCTTTCTTAAACATATCAAGTGAATCTGCCATCACAACTCTCCCTGGCAGTGCCTCCATATCCTGACTGCCCTTACTGTAAAGAACCCTTTCCTTTGCTGGCTGTGAAACTTCCTCTCCTGTAACCTTAGTGGGTGCCCCCGTGTCCTTTGTACAGACCTTGGGGTAAAAGTTTACATGAATGTTCTCTATATTGACCCTTAATCAAACAATATATATAGGACTAATAACTTGGGAAAAGATTGTCTGCTCTGTATAGTTTGTAATGGGATAAGGGTTGGGGCTATAGTATGGGGGAGGGATTGCAAACTATATGAACTGTTCTAATAATGTAGCCTCTTTTTTTCCTAGCAAGCATTGCATAGTAGGTGGATAAAGGGTCATCTCTCATTACTTTCTAGTTAACCAATATTCTACTTATAAAGACTGGTTGCACAGACACTGGGGTAGTTCCAGAACTAAGCACGCCAGCGTATATATGCTAGCCGGAGACGTAAAGATTTTTTGCATGTACTGCGCATGCCCTCGGCAGATGTTACGACACGTAACGCTGAACGTATGTACCAGACAGCTATCAACAGCGTAATTACGAACGAAGGGGGTGTGCCAGCCATAATTACGCTTTTGGATTTGGGGTGAGACATTAGTCATACAGTATGGGCGGGCTTAGCAGCGTCAGTACGTGCAGCCGTTACCGCTGACAGGAGTTACACTTTAAAAAGTTAAGGCAGGGTTTGGAAAGCGTAACACGGCTAAACTACGTACGAGCGAGGGGAGTGACTAGTAATTACACTGGTGTAAATACGCTACGCTTGGAAACGTAATGAAAACGTAGCTCTGGATCTGGTCCACTGAGTAGATCAAATTGGCAGCTAATTCTACCTACAAGCTTAGTTTGTAGTAATAATGGACAGTATCCAGACCACACGGATCAGATCTAAAGTACAGAATTGTCCAAATGATTGTAACAAAAGGAGAAAAATTCTTTTTTGGCAATCTAGAAGTTTATCTCAGTAGCTGTGGACCCTTTTTTTCTAAGTCTCTTGATAGAACATGTAAACGCTATGGAACCTTTCATGATAATATATTCTCTCCATAGACATCGCTGTCCCAGCAAACATTAAATGCGGCATTCAGGACTAATGATGATCACGACCTCAATGGCCGGCCGATGAAATCTATGGTGTCTCGTCAGCTGAATCGTTTTCTTTGTCTGTTGTTTTTTTTTATCTTGTATTTCTATAAAGCATTTGAGGACGTCTAAGAAGGCTGTTTTATTTTTCTACCTCACTAATTCTATTTTTAATTACTATACCACTTGGATTACGGGCGTACATCAGTGTATATATGTAAATGATTTCCCCAGTTAAATTTTCATCTCCATCAAATCGAAGTGGCGGACCCGGCGCCCAGGATATAAATAAACTTTGTAAAGCTTTTTTGTTTTACATATTTTGCTTGTCATTTTGATTATTTGTGTTGTATAAACTTCATCAGTCTGAAGCAAAACGTCTGCTATCCTTATCATGTCAACGTTTATATACAATTCAGGGCTTGGCACAAACTATTTGATGAAACTGGGCTGGATTTGGGCTTCCGCACTTCCAGGACAGGTCTGATTCCTACTGGAAGCCTTTCGGCCAGCAGAATGGGATGTGTACAACGCGTACACTTGGTGAGAGTAGGACACTATTTAAATTTTACAGTAAGGGCATTATAAGACCGTTATGCCCTATCCCCAATTAAGAGATGATGGCAAGGAAAATTTAAGGTGGGGTCCACTGATCACAAGAAATGGTTTCCCATCACATGCACAGAAGGCTGTTTTCAGTGGGAATTCACCCCTTTCGATCCTCGCTGCTGCTGTGCTCAGAGTAAGTCTGGATCCGACCCCCTGAAAACATTCTAACTTGCAGGGTTGAATTTGTATGTTCTCCTAGAATTTCATTGTTGTCTGACATTGCTTCAAAAATGTTCCGCTGGATTTGTTTCCTTCTGATGAAGAATTTGTGTGGTGGGTAGGATTGTAGAGTGCTAGCTTTGCGGGCAAGGACTGATATGACAGTCTCTCTCTGCTATCTTGGCACCTCTGCTGTTGAAATCTTTTTCCAGATCGATGTAGAGTAATATACCAACAGAGCTTCTTCATCTATAGCAGGCCTGACCAACTTGTGTCTCTACCGGTGTTATGAAACTACAAATCACAGCGTGCTTTAACAGCAGATATCGCTGACAAAGCATGCTGGGACTCGTAGTTTTACTTTTACATGGAGAGCCACAGGTTTGTTAGTCTGACGTGCTTTCATGTACAGCATGTAGGTATATAGATGCCCCCAGGTCTGGCAATTGAGGTTTATTAATACCACACTGGTGACAAAGTGAGGCAAAGCAGAGACATCAGTTGCCATATGAGAATGCAGAGCACTGTTAGACCTCATTCAGCCAGATCAATAGTGATTAATTACCTGGCACCTGCTGAACGAAGCCTCCTACACAGCAACTGACAATAAAACGAAGGAAGAAAAATACACCAGCAACACTTATATTAACCGGAACTCAGCCTAACATTGGGCCTGATCCTGAACTACGTCAGTCTTCCATAGACGGACGTAATTCACTGAACGATAGCTATTCAGTGAATTACGTCAGTCTATTGAAGACGGACGTAGTTCAGGATCTACCCCATTATCTGTAAAGTAAAATGCAAAAATATTGGCTATAAATGCACCATAAGCCACCAACCACTTTCATGTCCTTTCTGCAATGGTGGTTAAAACACTAAAGAGTGAGAGCCTCTATATCATATCATGGCCTGGATTCAGAGCTGTGCTTCCATCTATTTTTAAGCCAGAAGCACAGCAAAAATGAGCACTGCGCATGCTCAGATTGGGAGCGCTCACAGAAAAATGGGCACAAGTTAAGCCATCAGTCTGTGATCGCATCTAACAGCACTGCGCCTGTGCAACTGGGAGTACCACGAAATTGAAATGAGAAAAGAGGCGGTTTTCTCATTTATTGCGTGCAGGGCTGTCCGGTGGCTTCTTAACAAGCCCCATGCATAAGGAGCTGAAAAAAAATATAGTTAATTAGTGTTAAAAAAAAAACGTATTTACCTAAATAAACCCATTACCCCAAGACTGGCCCTCCCTTGCTGACAGGGCATGCTGGCACTTGTGGTTCTCCAAGTGCCAACATGTCCTGGCATCCTCGGACATGCTGATACTTGTAGTTCTACAAGCATTAGCATGCCCTGTCGGGCCGGGATTATTTATTTTTGTCATTGTGGCGGGGGGGAGGGGTTATGTTTTAAATACTGTTTAAAAAAAAAAACCCATGCTTGCGGTCAGAGATGGCTCCAACTGCTTTTATTTTTTTCAAAGCCGAATTTACTACGCCCAATTCAGTACTCTGAATAGTACGTTTTGGCGTATCCGCCTTACGCATCTGCTAAAACTCTGAATCCAAGCCCATATGTTTTTTAAATTGAGAACTCACTTAGATGCATGCATTAATGCCTCCAAAATAGCTTCTGTAGACCGGCAAAACAACTTCGGTGGTTACCTGTCTGTTGTCCATAGTTTCTTAATGGCTACAAGAGAGAGGGGCGGTGGTAAAGATAGAAGCACATACATACTAAGGCAGTGATTCCCAAACTGTGCGCTGCGGCTCCCTGGGGTGCCGCGACGCTCTCACTGGGGTGCCTCGGAATGTTTCTATTTCCTATTGTATTCTATTGTATTTTTGTCTTAGGGGTGCCTTGAAAAAAAATAGAGACCCTAAGGGTGCCTCGAACTGAGAAAGTTTGGGAACCACTGTACTAAGGTTTTTAAGTACCAATCCGGCATTTTGTCAGATCTGTAGTAATGATTCTAGCCCAGACCTGCTTAATGATGTTCCCTGTACACACTGCTCTCTAGTTTCCTGTGGATGGTTTTACAAACTGTTTAAATAAATCTTTTCCGCAATAGTATGGTCGCCCACAAGGTGGCGCTATGCATAAATATGAATGGGAAGAGGTGCAGCGAAGATGAAATGTGATTAGTAGAACATGCTGGCGTTTTCTACAGACATTGGGACATCGTTGATCGCAAAAATGAGGAACTCCCAAAAATCCAATCAAATGATCAGATGCTGTTACAGACGATTCTGCAGCATTGTTGGACCATACACACTGGTAAGATGTTGAAACTGTCCTATGATCGGGCGATCTGCAAGATTATCAGCAGACAAAAGCCCCGATGTGTACCCAGCCATAACTTCTATCTACTACTGTATTGCTTTTAAAAAAAATGATATTCTTATTTTAGCAATCCCACATTGATACTAATATAGCCTCTAGAATTCTCAGGCTGAATAGCCACACGGGAGAATTTAGCTTTCTCAGCGCTATTTGTGCACAGGAGGATTCCCAGGATATTGGAAGCCATTGCTGATGTGAAGAGTTGCTGTTTTACTGCTCAAGTAATATTTGGTCAGATTATTCACCAAGTTTCGAAAGCATCACTCAATGAGCAAACTATCATGCAGGTTCTTGGCATAGTTCATCCTGGTGCTTGGGGTATAGTGTAATAGAGGTCAGATCTGTGGTGGAGATTGCCAGCCAATGAACAGCAAGAGTGCAGACACAAGGGACCATACTTTCAAGGTGCAGTATTCTGAGAGACTGAGTGGCTCAACATCTCCACAGTGCAAGCTGATAAAGATTGGACCATTATAATCAAAGTCCTTGTCAGTGCAAAATAGCACTTTAAACCATTCAAATTACTTTCCATCTTTCCCATATAATTGCTGAATAACAGGACAGGGCTGAGCTTGGTATAAATACATGCTATATATTAATATCTGTTTTGCATATAAAACAGGGATCTTGTGGGAATGACTGGCACAGTGTTTGCATGTGTATTGTTATATTAAAGTACAATTAATATGAAGTACATGTGTTTGTGCATTGACAGAGGGCGTGTGGCGAAGGTTGTGCCGGATTAAAGGTCTAATGTACCTGGAGCTGAATATAGTGACAGCCGTCATGTAATGTGACACTATGGTTGTGGAAGTGGGCAGGTCTTACACACCCAGTATAATTCATTACATATTGCTGATTTATTAAGGTAAACCAACATAACACTAACTAAAAGAACATTGTGTCACCAGGATAGTATAGTACGTTATAATAGAGGGGGTACGGGGGGTAATTACAAGTGGGGTGATAACATTTTACATGTGGTGGGACATTTGCCAGGGGTGATGATGGAAGCCATCCTAGCAATGGATCAGGTGATGCACACACTGATTGAAGCCAAAGGGCCTGATCCAGACCTACGCTCATGAAACGCTCCTGTGCGTAGCGTATTTACGCCGGCGTACCTACGATGCACTCCCCTCGACACTCTTCTTGGTTGTACTTAGTTTTGCCTTCTTACACTCAGCAAACCCTACCCTAACTTCTCTGATCGTAACTGCGGGCGTCCGTAAGCTCAATGTGTAGTTACGACGCTGAGCGCGCCCATACTGTACGATTTAAATGCCTCACCCCGCCCTCGGTGCGTATTTACTAATTTCATATGGCAGGCACGCCCAATCGACCGTATTTAAGAAGGTGTTACAATCAAGGCCCATACACTAAGTACAAAAGGTGTTACAATCAAGGCCCATACACTAAGTACAAATGGCCGTTTTTATGCTTACGACCATCGTAAAAACGCAGCTGAGCATAGGTCTGGATCAGGCAGAAAGACCCTAAAGAATGGACCCTGTAGGTCATGGGTGGCCAAGCTCGGGTCTCGTGAGCTACCAACGGTCCATGTCTTCCAGGTCTCCTTGTTGGAGCGCAGGTGCGTTCATTACTGACTGATACATTCAAAAAAATCTGCAGTTGGCAGTGATTATATCACCTCTGACTATCTGAGGAGACCTGGGAAACATGAACCGTAGCTCACGAGGCCTGAGCTTGGCCACCCCTGCTGTAGTTGATAATGCCTTTAATGTTTCAAAGCTTTGCAATTGCAAAATCAGGTGTGACCACTGGATGCTGTTGCTTCAGGAAAGGTACCTAATAGAATATTGCACATAGAAAAACAGATGTCAGTTTTAGATATAGAAATAAGACCAAGGTTGGAACAATCGCAGAGACCTCTAGAGTAATACATTTCCAGTACTGCTGCTCACCAAAGAGGTTACTAATCCTTTCCAAGTTATCTCGCAGACATTCTCTTAGTCCAGACCCCCTTAAAAATAATAAATGGAATGTAGTCAAATGCTCTCCCCAATGTATTCATTTACCTGGTTTGAATGAAATATGTCAGGTTGAAAAGTTATCTGCCTTCAAACAACTTTTAATGATTGACTTGAACAAGTGACGTTTAGAAACGATCAGCATTAAAGTCGTGTGATGGTGTAAGTCTGGGTACACACTGTATGGTTTGACACTATTATCATGTAAGTCACATGACAAATGAATGTTCCCAGCAATAGGGGCCTGATCCTGCATTAATAATGAGAGCTGACTTACGTACGTATGTACCGGTAAGTCAGTTCTGTATAACTGCTGCACATGCGCAGCACCTATACTGTCGCAACAGAATGTTCCGTGCAGGAAATCAGCCTCCGCAAGGGGGGCTGGGCCAACCTTCATGTGTATGAGGCACGCATGGTGAGCGGTATTCGGAATGGTAATTGTACTATTGCGCAGACGCCCTTCCACATGCAGAATATTTAAGGTAGGGTTCTGCATACGGAAGTGCCGTACATGCAATGGCAGTGCAGGGGGTGTGCGTTTCTCTGGCACATATGGCATACGGGATCGCAAATTCCATCCTCTAGCCTCCGCAATATACGGAATCTCTTATTTATGCTGGATTAGGCCCAAAGAACGGCATTCAGATTTAAGAGGGAATCAATGATAATATCGAAATTGGATCAAAAATTATTTTTTGATCCAATTTCGATGTTATCATTGATTTTGTTCATTGAAAATGTAATCATCCATTGGTCTTACTATAATTGTAAGTTTGTTATAATGATATATAAGTATGATTTTTTATTTATTCTTAATTTAGTTTAATTTATGTATTGTGTACCATATATCATATACATATTATTATATATAAAACTAATTTATATGACATTTTGCTGGGAGTTCCTAGTATGGATAAAATAGATCAATATTATATAAGGGTTTCTGTCAGTTTACTCTATCAATTTTTGTCTGGTTTTTTATTATCATTATTTTTTAATCTAGGGAATACATATCAACACATCCATGGGAATTAGTATGTTAAGAATATATAGTATCCACGAAATTTTAACTTCTATGACCAATCTGTATCTCTACAACAAACGTTCATAAGGTGAAATGTTTGTTGCCTGTGAGAACTCTGGTATACAGGTGTTAAGTAATTAAAGAGAAACACTGATTGGCCAAACAACATTTAAAAGGAGTTCTCACAAATAATGCAAAATACTTTCTGAGGAAATCGCTTGAGAAGCGGAGAAACGCGTTAGGGTGTGCCCCCTGGACAATTCTAAATATAACCATTCATCTGACCTATCTTTCCATCTACTCCCCATATGTAATGTGGCACTATTAACGGACATCTTGAGGACCCACGTGGAGTCGAGTAAAGAGACAGACGGCTCCAGACTATAAGCAGAGTTCGGCGGAGACGCAGTAGCGTGCGTGCGCGCGCGCCCTCTGCTGGAGAAAAAAAAATAATACTACGTAAGTAGCGTAGCCAGCGGCCTCTGCAGCAGGGGGCCGCAAAGATAAAGAAGTACCAAACTAATTTATATGACATATTTTGCTGGGAGTTCCTAGTATGGATAAAATAGATCAATTTTATATAAGGGTTTCTGTCGGTTTACTCTATCAATTTTTGTCTGGTTTTCTATTATCATTATTTTTTAATCTAGGGAATACATATCAACACATCCATGGGAATTAGTATGATAAGAATATATAGTATCCATGAAATTTTAACTTCTATGACCAATCTGTATCTCTACAACAAATGTTCATAAGGTGAAATGTTTGTTGCCTGTGAGAACTCTGGTATACAGGTGTTAAGTAATTAAAGAGAAACACTGATTGGCCAAACAACATTTAAAAGGAGTACTCACAAATAATGCAATATACTTTCTGAAGAAATAGCTTGAGAAGCGGAGAAACGCGTTAGGGTATGCCCCCTGGACAATTCTAGGTATAACTATTCATCTGACCTATCTTCTCATCTACTCCCCATATGTAAGCTGGCACTATTAACGGACATCTGAGGACCCACGTGCAGTCGAGTAAAGAGACAGACGGCTCCAGACTATAAGCAGAGTTCGGCGGAGACGCAGTGCCTTTGTGGCCTACTTGGCCAACTCCACACTTCTACAGACTCCCACCACAACGGAGTGGAATTGGGACAACTTGGTGTGACTGACAGGCTAATCCTATAAGAACTTTGCAGTTCAGAACAACAAATATAAAGCGGTTATCAGACTGAGAAATAGCCGACACGCTGTCAGATCACAATAAAGGAGCCAGCCTGAATTACACCTTACAGCTGCAAAGTGAGATATCTTCAAGCTCCAACCTCGACACAACGGTGAGCTAAAATTGTCACAACCCAATGAGCAGGATTTGACTTATTGTTTTGCTATCAGCTTAATAGTTATAATTGTGCCAAATACTCCAGAACATCGGGAGAGATATAATGTATTTATTACAGCTTGACACTGCCATAGTTAACACCTTATAGAGTGGTGAAGACATACTGACTGATATACAGAAGGAGCTGAATAAGATACACACTGAATCTTCTACATTGTCAGTTGTTTCAAAGTGCCTAGAAGGACTGAGTTAATGGTTTGCAACATTGTATTGCTATAATATTGCTACATCTACTATTGGAAGAAAATTTGTTAATGCAGTTGGACTGATTTAATATAGTATGCTGCATACTGTTTCTGTGATATTATTAGATGATATATGAGGTTTAGGATTTTTGAGACGATTCTTATATCTCTCTACGTTGATCCAGGGAGGTTTATATCTACTTATTTTTTAGAATTGTTTTAGAAATAAAAATGCCTTTTTTGGTGAATAAAGCGCTCTTGTTTGTTTTGTATCCCCTGCAATCAACATGGTTTAGTCCAGGAGTAACTGGGCTTAAGTAACGTAAGTCTGAATCTAGCCCTATGTGCTGATGCCTGTCTTTGTACACTGTTCCGACCTTCTGTCCAATGCTTTTTTCTGTGTCTTTCTGAACTAGGGACATAATTTAATCTATGATGTGAAGATCGTTTCAGCAGAGGGATAGGGGTAAGGGTGCCAAGAGGGGGGTTGTGGGGGTACTTATTACCTGAGCATGATGGGGAGCCTGGGCCCAAAGGCATCAATAGGAGGTGAATTATGAATGCATGATTTTTTAGCAGTGCAGTGGTGCACATTGCGGCTGTACTACTTAATGTAATTAAGGAATGCAGGAGCAGCACAGACACAGTGCCTGGCTTGCTGGACTATCACATTATAGTGATGGGCCAGCCAGGCACTGTGTCTCTGTCAGACTGACTCCTCTGTGTTAGCTCCCTTCCATCAGATTGATGCAGGTGTGACCCCCAAGATGATGTCAGTGTCATTCATTGAGCAGAGAGCTGCAGAGGAGAGAAGAGGAAGACAGCATTCAGGAGCTGAGACACCAGAAAATCCAAGGTCATTCAATTAATGGTAGCAATAAGGAATAACCGGGGACTGGAGGGAAAGGATTGCTGGAAACATGCAAGGGAGGAAGGTAATAGGACGGCTGGAAACATACAAGGGAGGTGATAGGATGGCTGGAAACATACAAGGGAGGAAGGTGATAGGATGGCTGGAAACATACAAGGGAGGTGATAGGACAGCTGGAGATATACAGGGCGTGCATAAGGAGCCATATGATTTTGAAAAAGATATCAAAATTAAACTCTTTAAATAAAATCAATACTTAATGTCTAAGCTTAATTTAGGCTGCCACATTAGACAGTGCTTTACAATCAAAGAATGTTATTAAACTATATAAATATACATTACATTTGTCCTTCATAATGAGGGATACTGTGCATGCTCCGGTGAGCGGGTTCTGCACATTTCTTCCAATGGTTTACACGGCAATGCAGGGATTTTCTGCGGGTCTGGGTCCCCACTGAGAATGGCCTTATTGTGAAAAGGGCCATTCTCTCCCAGCCAGATCCTGGCTAGGACATCTATTGCTTCTGCCTCAAAGACAAAGCAATCGATCCCCAGAGCACAAAACCTGGTGCTCCAAATGGTAAGTATAAAAACTAGCCCCAACCCTTTTCCTAATCTTTACCCCAGCCCTCTTCTTCCATTACTCTAACCCTCCATTCCCCAGAGCCTGGCACTTATCTCCCTTCCCTGCAGCCTGACCCTTACCCTTCCTTTCCCAGCAGCCTGACCCTAACCCTCCTTTTCCCTCAGCCTGACCCTAGGATTCCCCTACCCACAGCCTAACCCCAAGTGTCCCATCCCCGCAGCCTGACCCTAAGTGTCCCATCCCCGCAGCATGACCCTAACCCTCCCTTCCCTGCAGTCTGATCCTAACCCCCAACCCTCCCATTCCATGACCCTAACCCTCCCTACCCCAAAGCCTAACCCTAAAAGTCCCCGGAGAGGTTACTCATCCTTCCCAGAGTGTATGCAGTGGATCTATGGCGGATACGACGGGTCTGGCGGGCAGAGCTTCCAAAAATGATCAACATACTCACCCATTCAGAAAAAAAAATGTGAAAATGGCGGCCTATTCGAAATAGAGACAGGCAAAAAGGAACTTTCATCTGTCCCTATTTCTAAAAGGCATACTTTTCGCCAGGGAATCCCACCCTTTTCTGTAGAGGGGTGGCCTGTAGAGGGGTGGTGTTAAACCTTCTAGACATACACCCAAAGGTTTGAAAACACAACTTGTGACAGTGTAAAATTAACTGTAAAAACTATGTTAAACTATGGGGGAGGGGGGCCCAAGAAGTTGCTGTACTTGGGCCCAAAATTCCTCTTGGGAGAGAGTCATGAATTGATCCGCTCATCAGTACTTTACATCTTTGCTAAAATCATTACTTATGCTGCATCATTAAATAAATAATCAAAAATATCTCACTGGCACCAATCAATGTGTTAATTAGAATTCAGAAAGATTTGTATATAGAAATAATAATGGATTATTACTAAAAACAGGTGTATGTAAAAATATACAAAAGCCGCTGCACCTAGAAAGTGTCAGTCTAGAAAGTAAATACAAATAAAAAATGTGCTGCGCTAGAATAAATAGTACATAACCTTGAAAAACAAAACCCAAAAGCAATCAAACATAAATATACAAATATTGTGAAGCGCTTGTAATGTTAAAAATACATTTATTAAAGTAGTCACATTATAACTATAGACCTAGCAATAATCAAACAGTGTTAGGAGTATTATGCTGCATCATGTTAAGTTTTATGAAGTTTGTCTGCAACTTTAACCTCATCAGGACTAGGTGGACGGTGTGACATTAGGACTTCGGCAGAACTACCAGCAACCAAAATGCCCAGTTATGGAAGACTAAAAACGAGATGCAGTAAATCTTTCATTATACTAAAGCAACAGGACGCTCTGATGTTTATATATAACTTTCAATACGCCCACATGCGAATAATTATCCGCAGCCGGTAAACATCTGGTGCTGGTTACCGGCTATGTGTCGTAGCTGCTGTTTTGGTTCAGAAACACTTCTCCAGCTTTTATGTTCTCAAAGGACTGACATGTACCAGATGGATTTCCTCCTGCTATAAACTATACGACATCTGTTACGTGTTGATCTTCAGTGCACCCAGCATCTTCTGGAACTTCAGATTGCTTATGTATATAGCAAACTAATGTCTCTGAAACACAATTTGTGAATCCCCTGATTTACGTCCCTGGTGTGGATCCTCTACCAGATGCTGTTACTATTTGCACTTTTGGAGAAATCTTGATATAAACAAGTGTCAGTAAAAGTGTCAGTGAAAAATGATTGCTAAGGTTGGTGGCCTTGTTAGGAGGTGATCGGGAAGCAGAGGTCTGGTGGGAGGTGGGGCCAGAATACTTTTGCTCACAATAATAATAATATTAATCCAGGGTTGCCGACTCTCCCGGATATTGGGCAGTTCTAAGGGTATCCCGGGAGAGAGCCAGTCCTGACCCCCTGTCAATCACTATTGTAATCCCTAGAGTTACTAGGGATGGGAGGGACATGATGACATCATCAAGCCCCGCCCTTCCATTGGAACACTAGTGATTATAGTAGTGATTTACTGAGGGTGGAGCTTAAAGACACAATTTGCATAAATCACGTCATTAAGCCCTGCCCCAATACCGGAATCTATTTATCCCCTAAAAGATATCCTGGAGGGAAGAAATAAAAAGCAGTAACCCTGCAATAAGCTATTAGGGGCATATTCAATTAGGTAGCAATGACACAATGGAAGCCGTAGCCTCAAATGTAACTGCTGTAAGGCTGTACTCTCATGCAGAGTACCAAAATAGACACCGCACTGATTCCCTTCTTTGTGCCCAGTTGAATAATAACCATTACTTGTAATTATAGCCACCAAGGTAAATTTTGGGTCAAACTGGCCGCTATAGAGTGTGCTACATTGAGTTCCTCTTAGAAGATAGCGAGACCAAAGTGTTCCATCCACCTTTACCCACCCCAAACTACACACATAACCTCCCCAGGGACTGAGCATGGTGTGAGTAAGGGTGTCATAGGAGGGAGGGGGTGAAGGCATGTAGTCAATGTAAAGCAACGGTGCTCCATGCAATTGTGGAATGAATGCGGACAGAAATAAGCATCCATACGTCATGTCCAGATTCTGACACTCCACAACCTATTTGAGATCTCTGCATTAGAATTTCATACTTCAAACGCAATACAAAACATATGGACTGGCTGCTGGAGTATAGTGTAGGTGTAAGTGTAATTTGGGTGTGATCACCACTTTGTGTGATGTGTCTTCTGACAGATCAGTTTGTGGCAATGATGGGCCAGCTGGTATGAGTTTTCCGCAGCCTGCCCTTAGAAAACATGGCTCCCATGATGGATGAACTGAAATGTCAAAAAGTAAGTTTTCTTATCCTTTACCACCCATTTCCCGCACCCTAACCCTCCCCTGACCATAACCTGCCCCTCTCCACAACTAACTGTAACCATTATCATACTACATCATAATCCTAACCTTCCCCTGCACATAACCATCCTGCTTCAAAGCCTAATCCTAACCTTCCCCTGCACCTAACCATCCTGCTTTACAACCTAACCCGAACCTTCCCCTGCACCTAACCATCCTGCTTCACAGCCTAATCCTAATCTTCCCCTGCACCTAACCATCCTGCTTCACAGCCTAATCCTAACCTTCCACTAACCATTGTCATCTCGCAGCTTAACTTTAACCCTCCCCTCTCTGGAGCCTAACCCTAACGCTTCATATCCCGCAGCCTAACACTAACCAAAATGGATGCCTTGATGAAATAAGATTTGACATGGTGTCTGCTCTGGAATGTAAATTTTCATGCTAAAAAAGCAGTAGGCAACGGTACAGCTGAAACGAAGCATGTGGCTGTATCATTGCCTAAATGGGCCCTTTGTACCGGCAACTGTATCCCAAATATTTTCTATACAGTGATAAACTGGTTTTTCAGAAATATTTGATATTATTTTAGTGCCTTCACATTGTGACAGAAGCACACACACTGGGCCGGATCCTGACCTATGTTCCCTCAATGTTTCAGTGCGTAGCGTATTTACTAAGCACTACCCTCGCTCGTACGTACTTTGCCCGTTTTACGCTTTACCTTAACTTTTCAAAGCGCAACTCCTGTCGGCCGTAATGACTGTACGTACGTAAGAGCCTAAGCACGCCCATACTGTATCATTTAAATGCCTCACCCTGCCACCGAAACATAATTACGGGTGTTATGTTTGGCACGCTGTTTATACGTGCGTTATAACATCTGCCGCGCGCATGCGCAGTACATACAAAATAGCTTTTTTAC
Source organism: Limnodynastes dumerilii (assembly GCA_011038615.1). Lineage (NCBI taxonomy): Eukaryota > Metazoa > Chordata > Amphibia > Anura > Limnodynastidae > Limnodynastes > Limnodynastes dumerilii. The sequence goes on along the minus strand of WWET01001524.1, from coordinate 327,461 downwards.
GTCTCCGGGTAGCGGAAATACGCTAGCAGACATAGCTCTGGATCTGGCCCACTATTCATAACCTCCATTTATTTGCAGTATGCAATACAGAATAATTCCGCTTCCAGATCTCCACCACGGAAATAACTTGAGTTTTTCAACCCGGGTTATTGTCGTGGATTTTCAGTATAAATAAAAGCCGTGTAAGACCCTTAAAACACTGCAGGGTAGATCCGGGAAATTCTGGGCTGCCTGCACCTCAGAAAGAGAGATTTATTTACTGATGCTATAGCAACAGTAAACAAATCCATCCAATCAGGTGTGTGGCACCTTACACAACACCACCTTACCGGGGTCAGACACACAGGAAAAACCCTTCTCTTTTCCCATGTCCAATTCACGGTTCATTAGACCTGGGACCAGGACCCCGGTACCTTTCACTTCACCACCAACCCGGGTTGTTGGGGCCTTGACCAAGATCTAAGGCCGACAACCTGGGTTTTTAGTGGTGATGTGAAAGGGGAATTACTAAACCACACTTGTGCAAAGTATCTGTATATGGTAACAGCTGCATTGAGCTTGAGTCCTTTGTGCCTGTACTCTACTTGCTCTGTTTGCATAAGCATCCAAAAGTATAACTGTGTGTGAATACACTCACAATTTGCGTACGACTTGCATGTCAATTTGCGCATGCATCTGCATTACAGCTACTTCTCTAAAAGGGTAGTTAATAAGTGGAATTGCCTCCCATCTGAGGTGGCAGAGGTGAACACTGTAGAAGTGAGGGTCACATAAGGTCTAGGGCCAGTAGAATAAAAAAAGAAAAAAAAAGGCTATACTGGGTGGGCCAAGGGTCTCTTACCTGCTGTCCGACTCTACGAGGGTAACCTAAAAGGACATTGAATGTCTGCTAATGTAGTACATGCCCCTACCCCCCCTCTTAAAATTAACTCCATAAACACTGTTACCTTGACTATTTTTTCTAATTTTCTCTAGGAGAGGACACCCTTCTAGAGGATAAGTACCAGACATTATAAGGACATCACAAAGGTGCCATTATTCATAGTACAGACAGGATTAATCAGATGCTGTCTAGTTTCAGTCAACGTGATTTACAATTAGCCTGGGAGTTTGGATAATTAGCACACAAGTCGTGTCACACTTTCCGGTCTCTTGAGGGCTTTTTACAAATTCAATCAGGCACACAGCTAGTCCTGAGTAGTCACAGACCCCATCCCAACACCCAGACACCTGTCCTACCTGAAGAACAGGTATAGTGGGAAGGAGAGATTACTAAGGCTGTACCTTTGTGCTAACTTGCTGGACCCATATTGTCTCTATGTTCCTGACACACAAAGGAAATCTGTACAATAAAAACAGTCTGCCAGTCCCTATGAGATGGTAAAGCTGGATCTGAAAAGCAAACTGCCGCATGGGCTGAAGAAAGGGGCATTATATTCTACTCTGATGCTAAAATCCCTTCCACATGGAAGACACCAAAAGTTAAATAAAATTTTTTTATTACAGTTACTGTGTTGTTACTCTTTTATCACACATAACACATAGCTGCTATTTAATATATGAGCGCTGGCCTTAGGTTCCTATTGGAACCTGATTGGGCCTGATTTAAACTTAAGGAGCTTGAAATTAAGGACCTGATTCACACTTAAGAACGCGCTAGGTTCTTAAATATAAGCAACTAATAGCAAGCCAACTCCCTCAGCACGCCCCCGGTTTTCAGATTCTTAAGAGACTTACGAGTGCCATAGGGGTATAGTAGTGACTATGATTTTCTTTCTTTTATTGTGGTTAAAAGATTACATTGTATTATGCTTACATGGATACTATACTCTATTACCTATAATAGGGCTGATCCAGACCTAGTTAAGTGCTTGAACTTAGTTACTCCTGGGCTAAACCATGTTGATTTCAGGGGGAGTCAAGTTAATAGTATTCTTTGCATGCAGGGATATATCTTTGAATTGCTTACTGCACACAGATACTGACCAGCTTTACTATTACACTGTTATTTAGACTTGGGATAGGAAACATCTCCTCTCAACTCTAATACTGTTTCCAACAGATGAAATATGACTCCCCTGTAATCAACATGGTTTAACCAAGGAGTAACTAAGTTCAAGCACTTAACTAGTTTTGGATCAGCCCAATGTTACATTGTTAAACAGGTGGGTGCAAATGTAAAGTTTACAGGGGGCGCTGAACACTCTAGCACCAGCACTACCTCCACTCTACAGAAAGGCCCAAACTTTTAATTTGCTGGGAGGCGCCAAACCCCTAGAACCGGCCCTGTTTGAGCGGTGATGTTTCCTAGTCTGAGTCTAAATAACAGTGTAAAATGAAAGCTGCTCAGTATCTGTGTGTAATATGCAAAAACAAAGTGTTCTCTCTGTATGCAAAGAATAACATACATTGGACTCCACCTGAAAACCAACACGGTTTTGCTCATGTGCAAATTTCCACCTGTTTTCTTCCTATTTTTAAACTCTGGAACTGGTCCAATGGTATAAAGCAATGCGCGTAACACAGAATAATGCAGCCATTTGTGATTTGCATGGGTCTCAGGGGCGGAACAAGCAAGGGGTAGGACCAAGTGCACTAATATTTTCTGAGCCCCCTAAATTGGTGTCAACTCCTCCTGTTTGATTTGATGACATCATCTCATGAGATCTTTGCTGTAACTCCCAGTCAGCATGGACAGCGGTAGTTTCTGTGACGTCATTGGTGACATCACATGGGCGGGGCACTGCGGATCTGCGTTACCTTCTGTCCGGTGCACAGGAAAAGTCTCCCCTGCACATTGGCCCTGTAATAAAGGTGGGCCCCCATCAGCTGCAGGACCGGGATAGTAGTCCTGTCTGTCTCCCCCAATGGCGGCCCTGTCCAGTACATTCAGGGGTCACCATCACCCTCTACACAGGACCATTTGGCATCACCATAGTTCTGAACTACCCCAGATGGAAGTGTAACGGTCAGGTCACCACACTGTGTCCGGTCTGCTGTCAGAGTCAGGAGTCTGTACAGCCTGCAGCCACTGCAGATGATCACAGAGCAGGTGACGACACAGGTGATTGCCTGAAGGCAGGGACAGTGTCTAATTTTCCGAGGTCTCAGACACAAACAATATTTAACAAATTGCTGGCAAGGAGTGACATGGCCGGCGGTGGTGAGACTGAGGCAAGGAGGCAGCAAACACTGCATAGGAGAGACTGATTTATGATTACTGAACAGGTTGTATATAATGTATCTAGGAAATGATGGGAACATATCTTTGAAGCGTCACAATTTTGGCAGGGAAGTCCCTTTCAGGACAGAGGCTGCAAGTTTACCTGATCACCGCTACGCACACTTCCCAGCAGTGCTCAGGTTCATTTTAAATAGAGAGGAGGGACTTAAGGTTATCAGATTATTAGACACACCTCATTGTGAGACCACACCCTCTTCATGGTTGAGGCCACACCCTTTTTGTGGGCCAGACATGTCTCCCACCTTGACCGTTGTACCCCGATGTTGGGAGTTCTATGGATATGTGGAATCACACTAGCAACAGCTTACTCATTCCTCACAAGAGCGCCAGAGACTCAGAGATTTTTGGACGCTAGCCTCAATAGCAGTAAAGTCAGCCGACATCATCATTCTCCATGGCTAAGGTGCACCAAGCAAATTCGTCAAATACAGGGCCAGATTAACAATGGGGCTAATGGGACTACAGTCCCAGGCCTTCATCTGAAATTAGGCCCCCACACCCTGCAGATCTCCAGGCCTTCAACTGCATCCTCCTCCAAAGCATACTATAGGGCAGGCCTAGCCAACCTGTGGCTCTCCAGGTGTTGTGAAACTACAACTCCCAGCATGCTTTATCAGGTATCTGCTATGCCTGTGCAGTCAAAGCATGCTGGGACTCGTAGTTTCGTAACACCTGGAGAGCCACAGGTTGGCCAGGCCTGCTATAGGGGGTGGGCCCTTGATAATTTCCAGTGCCAGGCCCACAATCCAGCCCTGGTCAACTGGTTAAAAATGCTCTTCTTCTTATACGCGGTCAGGGGGATTCTGGCAGCATGTAACTATTTACTTATTCCCTGGCTGCTGCGCTCAGTTCTCACCTGTCCTGTATTTGCATCGGTTGCAGTCTCCGGTTAGAACATGTGAATTGCAAAAAAAGTAACATCAGAAAGTTCCTTTTTGGATGTCCCTTTATCAAATACTTACCAATTTAGACTTTTTTATAATGAATGGGTGAGTATGCCGTTCAGCATACTTCACCCATTCATTTTCGCAATTAGCGATATCCCTCCGCCGCTGCTATCGCCGGACCAGGGACAGGTGAGTAAACTCTCTGTGTGGGGTAGGGAGGGTTGGGGTCAGGCTGAAGAGGAGGGAGGGTTAGGGTAAGGCTACGGGAGATGGAGGGTTAGGGTCAGGCTGCAGGGGAGGGAAGGTTAGGGTCAGGCTGCAGGGGAGGGAGGGTTAGGGTCAGACTGCAGGGGATGGAGGGTTAGGGTCAGACTGCGGGAGATGGAGAGTAAGGGTCAGGCTGCAAGTTAGGGAGGGTTAGGGTCAGGCTGCAGGGGAGGGAGGATTAGTGTCAGGCTGCGGGAGATGAAGAGTAAGGGTCAGGCTGCAAGTTAGGGAGGGTTAGGGTCAGGCTGCCAGGAAGGGAGGATTATGTTTAGGGTAGTGAGACAGGTGGTATTATGGCAGAATCTTGAATCTCTGTTCCTATGACCCCTATTGTCATATTAAACATGGCTGTATTTTGGGACACTACCAGCAGGGAGCGCTGTGTAATCCTTCTGCCTGCAGAGCACCTACGTCCCAGTCAGCATTCTCTTGTGCTGTTATTTTTAGGTTTGTTGGCAAAGATAAGCATAATACAGAAAGTAATGGAAAATGTTAATGCTAATCAAACATGAAGTATGTGTTGGGTACGACTGCCACAGGGCTGGTGTTGCTGTAATTCCCTTGCAGGCAGAGTAAATACTTTGGAGTTTCTTATCGCACACAAAGACTGAACGGCTTTCATTTTCAAATGTACTTTAGAGTTGATCTAGAAGACATCACCCCTCAACTCTAATTCTGTTTGTAAGCTTCAAATTCAACACGATTTTGCTGAGGGTCTGATTTGCTCCTGTTTTTCCTATTACTCCTAAACTCTGGGCAATTGGTGCCGTGTTCAGAGAACCGTTTTTCTTATGTACGCAATTATACACAGCCGGAGCAAGGAAACACCCACCAACACCCCTGACACTCCCCTCTCCCAGACATGCTGTCGGTGGTGAGTCCCTAGACCACTCTGTTCTTTCCGTGTGCACTTATGTGTATATATGTGCTCCGTCCGTGCGATTCTTTATAACCGCGCCTCCATGCGTTCATTTAAATGCCTCCCCCCACCCACTTTTATGTAAATTTTCCTGTGCATTGGATTTCCGTGCGTATGTCCCCAAGTGCGATTCATATTCATATATCCGTTAGGCACTTACGTGCGTATAGTCCATGTAAAGTACGTAAATAAAGTTACTATGTATGCGCAGTTGATCCGAACTTAAAAATACGCACGCAACTCCCCTCGAAAACGGATCTCTGAATACGGCCCTTGGCGTGGGGTGTTCAGAGTTTTTTGCACTTGGCGTGACCAGAAAACAAGCGCTTGGAAACGTGCTCAGTTATTTTCATTTTGCAACCAAGTAGTTATTTGGGCGTTCCGAGGCTGGCATAAATATAGCATGGGCGTTCCGAGGCTGGCATAAATATAGCATGGGCGTTATGAAGCAATTAACATTCACTTTATAAAAAAAGCAATGGAAACAGCTTTAGATGCACCCATTTCCACCCATAATTATTATTAATGAGACGCATTGGAAGCTGAACTATATAGAAAGATGCGCATTGCTTTGAATACAGTCCTTATGAAGGGAAGTAGCTGCCCATCCGGCAACTGCTATTTTGAAGAGGTTGCAGCTGGCAGCATGTATTATGTAGGTGGTATCGAGTTACACAGGGTTCGAGTTTAGAAAAAGTTTAATTTGGGAAGGGGGGGGTCAATCCCCCCTTCCCCTTAGAGATATGCTAGCTGGGTGCCCCACTCTCGCCCTCTCTGCGTCTCAGCCCCGGCAGCACTGCAGTCACAGTCCTGGGAGAGGTAGGGAGGGAGTGCAGCGCCTGAGCGGCTGTCCCATTGTGACTGTGACCAGTAGCTCAAATTGGTCATTAAATTCCCCATCCACTCCCCCCCCGAAAAAAAAATAATTCTATATCCGCCCCTGCTCGGGACGGATTCACTGCAATGTTCCAATCTTGACAATCCGAAATTTACTCTCCCCGGGGGACCTGGTGTAATGTTTACTGTTCCCAGTACTCATGACTGTTCCCAGTAGCCGTTCGCTGCGCTTTGCTATGCTTCCCCGGGGGTGTGGCTCTATTTTGATAGGGCCGTTCTCTCCCAGCTGGTTTTGAACTATATGCATCTACTTGAAGAGGCTAAGCAATCAATCCCTGAAGCACTGAACACGGTGCTCTGAATGGTAAGTATCAAAGCCAACCCCAACCTTTTACCTAATCCTTACCCTAACCCTTCCCTTCTATTACCCTAACCCTCCCCTCCCTTATCCAGACCCTAAACCCGCTAACTCTCCACCTAGCACTAAAAAGTTCCCAGAGAGGTTACTCACCTTTCATGCGGCAGCTCCAACGGCGCCTTCAAAAAAGAATTCATTTTCAGAAAAAAAAAATCTAGATCGGCTGCTATTCGAAATAGAGACAACTGAAAAAGAACTTTCTCTACTTCCGGAAAGCCACCCATCAAAGCGGGAACTCCCACCACTTCCCCGGTTACAGATTAGAGCTCGGGTAAAGATTATTGTAATGCAAACCAAATGTCACCATTACAATATTCAAATACCTGCCACAGTAACAACTGATAGAAAACCGTCGATCAGGGAACGGTGACGGCATGATAAAGTTTAGAAATCAGTTCATCGGACAAGCTAACCGCACCCATTTTTTATTTGTTTTGCGACTTCTTGCTTTTACCAAATTGCAGCAAATTTATTTACAACCTGCTCAACTTGCAGATAGGGAGGGAGGGTTAGGAAATCCCGCACTATATCCATGCATCGCCCACATGGAGTTCCTAAAAATATATCCTACATTAATATTTCCAATTCTTCCCCACTTATAATGGGGAGGGATCAGAAGGGAGAATCTCTCGGCTGGCCGAATGGTCGTCAATACTGTTCATTGTGATTTAATCCCCTGCCTCTTGTGACTGCAATATGACCCCTTGTTGGTACCCTCCGGAAGCATTAGAGCGCTGGAATGCACAGGTTGTGTTCCGATTGCGGTGCTTGGATTTGTAAGCACGTGCAAAAAGAACAAGTGGACTTTTCCCGATGCTAGAGGGAAAGACTGGATCCAGTGCAACGTGAGGAAACGTTACTACCCTGAAAGGTTAGTTGATACGCGGAACAGACTCCCATCAGAGGTTGTAGAGGCCAATGCATCAGGACTATTCAAACTTGCTTGGTATATGAGTATATCCTAAATCCAATACTGAGCCAAATGGCTCTTATCTGCCTTTAGATTCTAAAGCTGGCCATACACTAGAGCGATTATTGGCTGGATCTCCCAATTATCGGGTGATCAGGTAAATAATCATTGTAGTGTATGGCCAAGATCGATTTTTCAAATGCCAAATAAACGCACCAGAAATGCTCTGGTAGATTATTTGGTCTTCTGAAAAGTTTAATAAATATCAGGAGCAAGCTGAATGGCTCCCTATCCCTGTAATAGACGCTACATTAGAATCTACCGAGGAGGAAAGGGATCTAGGAGTCATTATTTCCAGTGACTTAAAGGTAGCCAATCAATGTAAGAAAGCAATGAGAAAGGCAAGTCAGATGCCTGGTTGCACCAAATAAACGCACCAGAAACGCTCTGGTAGATTATTTGATCTTCTGAAAAGTTTTATAAATATCGGGAGCAAGCTGAATGGCTCCCTATCCCTGTAATAGACACTACTCCATATCTATGTACAAAGCTGCTCTGTCAGCTTTGAATTATACCTTTAAAGCTGTCAGAGCAGCATAGTACATAGTAGGTACGGATCCAGCCCATTGTCCGTGCGTAAGAAGGACCGTTCGCTCCCAGCCAGTTCTGAACTGGCCTGGATCTGGGTCATAGTTATATTATAGTTATTCTCTCATATACAACACACCCAGTAGTCACTGCCTTGATGAGGCATAGCAGTCGATCCATGGAGCACCGAACACGGTGCTCCGAAAGGTGAGGAACCCCACTCCCTAAACCTAAGCCCCCCCCACCGCAGCCTAACCCTAAGTCCCCGGCGGTGCTTCCAAAATTGAATGGATGAGTATGCAAATCACATACTCGCCCATTCATCAAAATTTTCAAAGGGCTCTCATTCGAAATAGGGACAGCTAAAAACCAACTTTCTGTTGTCCCTACTTCGCAATGAGAGCCATTGCAGCGGGTACTCACAATGGTAAGAGGGAAACTAAGCACAGTAATATAAGGTAGCCCTATAGCACTCTTAAGTGCCATAAGGTACCTAAAAATGGGGGATGGGTTAGGGGCAGGACGGGTGGCCTGTAGCAGTCACACTCCTTGCATTCATGGTGGTTACACCGGTTCTGCATTTTGTACAGGTAATAAGATCATTAATTCTGACCTGTTCCAGCTCTCTTTGCCAGGCACATTGGGCTGCGTTTCACATTCAAATCAGCCTATACATAGAAACATATAAGCATATAGCCAGCATGGACTAGATCTCATTGTCTGCTTAGGTCCTGAGCATTTGCATCTAAGAAAATGTATCTGTCCTCTGCACGCAGTGACAGCAGCCTTGTGGAAGCAATGTCTATGAGGATACAGCCTATTAAACAACTGGAATGAGCTCCCAATATATATCCCACCTCCCAGTATAGGTTGAGTACTGGACAGGACGTTGACGACATCATCAGAGGTCATGGTGCTGTTGGGATCTCACAGATCATGTGGGTGTAATCACCAAGTCCTAGTGGAATCCTCTACGTCCAACTCCCAAACATAGGATGAGTTTAATCCTAATTCCTCTGTTTATAATTTCTTACAGAGAGCTCCGTTCACTTTATCCTTCATTCATGGGCATGGTGTGGTGCAGGAATAGGCAACCTGCCGCACTCCAGCTGCTGTTAAACTACAAGTCCCAGCATGCCTCCAACCACACAGGTAAACCGGATACCTAGCAAAGCATGGAAACACTTGTTCCGCAGGTTGTCTATGGTGGGTTTAGAGGTCTGAAAAAGGCTTTAGAAAGCAAAACACAATCCCGCAGGTTATCAGAACACATTTCGGAATAAGAAAGGTCAATGAATATTGATGGAGCCTGAATGAAGGAGACAGCAACTAGGACTTAGGTTAAATTGATATTGTGCATTATCAACATTGTGGAAACTGACAAGAACAAAATGCGCCAACTTTCATAGAAAGTGCATATCCATGTGCAGAAATGCGTTATAGGACGGATCCAGAGAACAGATCGCACTGGTCTGAATGCAGATCCAGTGAGAATTGAAATTGGATCCCCTACTTATTCAGGAATCTATGCCAGTGCATGGGAGGCCAATCCCATCGCTCACACGGAGTTAAGAAAGACAGACCCTACCTTAAACCTTCTGAACCGTCTCACATAAAATAGCAACAAATCAAAAATGAGGATCTTGCGCCTGGCAGAATCTGTGCTCTTACTGTATGTTATAGTACTGAATCCCCCCAGTTTGCAACAGTAACCGGTCCACTTTTGGAACCCATCAGAATTGTCTACAGAGCGAGGATTGCATTCTGATCATGGTGCTAGGGGCATAACCGTGTACAACACCCAAAAAATGGGCGTTTTCCAAAGCGTTCTGTCAAAAAAGCCTATTTTGCTGAAACCTGTATCTGGGTCATAGTTATATTATAGTTATTCTCTCATATACAACACACCCAGTAGTCACTGCTATCCTATGTAAAGGCTAATGAGGTGTGTGTGTGTGTGTGGGGGGGGGGGTCACTTTCTTGAAACATCCCCAGGGCTGGAAGTGGGAGGCTTGAAATTTATGCCTGATGGTGATTGGTCTCTCTCTTGGAACAAGTCAACATGGGGCTGGTCCAAGCTAAGAATAACTACAAAAAAAAGTGCAAATCTGCACCTGGATGAACCACGTTATCCTCATCCGTCAAAAAAATTGCAGTGCACGAGCAGCAATCTTTTCTTTCATGCATGAGCAGTGAATCGCCAATCGGTGTTGGTTGAGTATTGGGCACCTATATTATTTCATCATTGTTTCTTAATTACAGTGTTGTCCAGTTGCTATTAGCACCTATTTCAGATATGGCCCCAGATGTTTCGTATTATCACAATTTATCAGTACAACCCTGGCAACTTGCTAAATCTCCTGAGACACACAACTTTTGAAACCAGCAGACTAAACTCCCGCAATAGGATTGGATATGCCATGGCAACGGGGCTTGATTCATTTAATTTGAATTGTGTCATCATAGCTCCACCCCCTGAACAATGGACTTGGTAGCAAAAAAAGACACGCCCACTTTGGAGCCCCTATCAGGAAACTCCTAGTGGGAAATATTTAATATTGGCAAGTGTTCCGCCAGGGGAATAAGACTTTGCTGTGTTGGTTATATCTATGTGACCTGGGACTGGATCCAGAGTAACGCAAAGTGCGTAAGAGGGGTGTTTTAAGTGGAGGGCACATGGAAAGGGGCTGGGCTTCCCCTCCACCAGCCAAGGTGGGCAGGGGAAGCATTTACATTATACAGTAGGGGTGGGTCGGGAGCCCTGTTGGAACAAATTCCTTATTTGAATGGCAGTGACCGTATAGGTCAGGGTCACTGACATTCAGTAACAGATTTGGTTTCGTAGGAGCCCTGTATTACATGTTAAGTCCAGCCGCATACACAGCGGCATGGGCTTTAAAAAAAAAAAAAAAAAAAAAAAAAGCAAATTTAAGACATTAATGAATAAAATACATTAAATAAGATTGAAATGTAAGTTGTACCACTATGAAGTTTGGCAAAATCCAGCAAAAATCTCTTTATACCAAAAGGGCAAACGCCAAATTCCTACTTAAATGAAAATTATGCAACTGCAAATCCAAAGGCAGCTGTGTACAAACACCCACACCTTACTTAACCCAGCATCTGTCACAAGGTGCTGGCGTCTACTTTGCATATGACTGAATCTCCCTCCTGATAAATTTGAAATCACACCACGTCAGCCGACGTAAGCTTCTCTCTGAACATGCCTCTGGCTATCCTGTTAATACATCTGCTTACACCTAAAACATTTGTAAGCAAAAGAAATACTTTTAGCATTGTTAAAACTACCAGCAATGTACAAAACGGAAATATATTGTTTCCTCGTTGAAAAAAAATTGTCATTTTTTTAAATATGACTTCCCTATCAGAGCATAATCGTTACAATCCAGAAATAAGCCACAGAGACAGTTCACAATAACCTCCAAACTCCTGACATTACAAATGACTGAGTCAACTGCATAATCTGTAAAACTCTAGTGCAGTGTTTAAACATAATTCAGTGTAAATACACAGTGTGTCCTCTTAACTTGTCCTTTTACTTAATCTACATGAAGTTATCTGCAAATTCTTTCCCCATTCATGAGTAGAAACTAGTTTCTTATCTACAGGATACTATAGAAAATCTATTATACTTCCACACAAAAGGATTTTTTTGGAAAGCTTTGTTTAGTGAGAGGTGAGGGGATTGTGAGGCTGGAGGGGGTATAGCCAGGGGTAAACAGAAGAGGAAGGCAGGATTAGGGGAAGGAGAGAGAGGTGTGTCTGAGACAAGGGGGGCAGGTCTTGCACAGCTAGTATCTGTAAATGAGTCACTCTCTGTCACACTACAGTCACATAGAGTATGTTGGCATTGCACTGTATTGCATGCATGCTGTTTGCATGACTGTGTGACCTGCAGGATTGTACACACTGTGCCGTTCCTCTGGATGTGACTGTGGACTTGCATGGTGGTGACACAGCATCTACTGACTGTGCTCAGAAGACTTTGCCCTCAGTACAGCTTTGAACAAGCCAGTGACAACATAGCTGAACAAGGTAAGAAACGACATTACAATGAAATACAGTTACAGGGGACACAGACAAGGACTCTGATCTTGTAAAAGGTCCACTGCAGGGACAGAGTTGGCCAATTGAACATGTAAATTGTCTTGTTTTGGGTGCTCACCATGATATCTCATGAAGTTGTAATTCTGAAGTAACGTTTATCTGGTGGAACTACAGGTATCAGCATTCCTGACCAGAGATCTTAATTGTTGTTTGTGTATCAGCAATACAGCAAAAGCTACAGGTTGCTAGATATGATCTGATATGACTGCTAATATAATCAAGTGTGAGGTTGTTACTGTTGTGATGTTGTGGGAAACAGATTTAATGGGATGATATCTCTGGTCATGTGTCTTCCTACTTGTGGACACTGGTGTTTTAATGGAAAGTCGTCAACCCATTAGTTTGAGTTTTTACATTTTCTTTTGGGAAGTATCTCTCACTTTGTACTGGTGTTTTGTTGACATAGGGATTTGTGATCACTATTGTGCAAATGTATAAGCTATTGGCACAAAGCAATGCTGGCTACTCTTTCTCAATAAGCTTGACCATGACTTTTTGGTATACTGTAAATTGCAGGTAAAAGAAGCAGGCAAATGCAGTTGCATCTATGTTCTTATAAAACACAATAGCATGCAACAACATCATCATCATTTGTAGTTACTCCAAAGTCAAAATACATTAAAATACACGATCAAGCTCCACCCCCTGCTTAACAGGAGTTTGATTATGTAATTCATAACATAGAATAACATTGTGGGGCAATTGTGCGAGCACAGGAGCGATACAAGAATTTTGGAAGTATCCAGTAAAAATAAATAAATGCAAAACACACCTCTCTCTCTCTCTCTCTCTCCCTCCATCTATCTACATAGCTCTCTCTCTCTCTCTCTCTCTATATATATCTACGTTGCGCTCGCGCTCTCTCTCTATAATATCTCTCTCTCTCTCTCT
>WWET01001524.1:261473-285107 GCA_011038615.1 Limnodynastes dumerilii | reverse complement strand
CACACATACACACAAACATATATACATACATACACACACACACAAACACACATATAACCACACAGCCCTTTATACATACAGGCAAACACATATGCTTATGTCTACACATTAGTATAGTATATATTTATTTGCACAAATTTTCAATTATGCCCTCTTGTATGTAAACTGTAGAAACACACACACACACACACACACCACACACACAATTGTATGTACAATGTGGAGACACACACACACACACACACACACACACACACACACACACACACACACGGGCATCATACATGCACGTGTTATATTCATATCTGAATAACACAGATTGCCGTTTGATTATGTAGTGATAGTTTTGGAGCACACACTGTACATGATTATTTGGAAGTCTCGTTAGTGTAAAACTCATGCCTGTTTTTACTGATATGAGATGATGTAAAGTAAACATTTATTTGACAGAAAAAATCTTTTTATTCAGAGTAAATATATGACCAATAAACAAGGCATATTGTGTTATTTTGGGCTTTTCTTACAATACCCATGTAAACAGACACACGTATATGAATAATATTCACTTACATCCACTCCATAGGTGAAATAAACCCAGATTACATCAAAACCCTAAAACTCTGCTTCTGCCTGAAATCTGATGTAAATACTAACGTTGATGTCACATCATCACAAAAATAAACTTTGTCTGGCTGTGAATAGTGTGGTGGGATATTTGTGTGTTTGGATCAGCCTTAAAACCTCTTTCTTTATGATTATTTATTAGTCTGAAAGATAAAAACATCTTTTGGAATCCAGCCTCCCAACCAACACTTCACAGACTATTGGTTCCTACTGAATGAGCAGTCTGCATTGTCCTAAAATTTGGCCACACAAAATGCCTATCACCATAGTGTAGGCAACAGATGAGCTTTAAATGTCATAAAGGTCATTGTAAAGTGCAACCAAATTTTATTTGTGTCCCATCTGTGTCTACAGGTTTTGTCCCTATCTCATGTTTGTCTTTCCTTCACAGGGTGTATGTCCTGGTGACACATGGTTCTTGGACGCCCTGGAACTCTCCTGGGGCAGCCTAATCTTCCAGTCTGCCTGAAGCCAACCAATCAAGACACCAAATCCATGTCTCCAGAGCGGAAGGAAGAATGCACATGGGAGCCCCCTGTGGAGGAGCTGGAGGGAGACTCCATGTCCTCAGAAGGAGGACGAGTGACGGACAGCACTGATGATGAGGAGACCAGCAGCACGGAGAGTGCACACACTCAGGTGAGTCCTTTATCTCTCATGTCCTGAATAACAGCTGCAGATCTGCTCCTCAGTAAGACCATTAGGAATAGTAGGGGGGAGACGAAACAGTGCAAGCAGAATTAGAGTGGAGAAGTAACGTTTCCTAGTTCAGCTCTAAAGTACAGTTTAAAATTAAAACTGTTCAGTATTCGTGTGATATAAGCAAAAGTTAATTACTTTCCCTGCATCCAAACATTTTGCACCAATCAGATTGTAAACAAGGGACTATATTCACACTTAAGAAGGTTTTAGGTTCTTAATTATAAGCAACTTGTAGCAAGGCGACTCCCCTGACATGCCCCTGGTTTTCAGCTTCTTAACCAACTTACAAATGCCATAGGACTCCCTTATCTTTAGGTTCTTAGTTGTGTGCGTAGGGCGGCTAATTAGGAACGTTTCTGCCTAACTGCGCCCAGATTTCCTCTTTTAAATGCCTCCCTGCACCCAATCTTCTTACCTTCCTTCTTAAGTCACTAGGAACCTAGAAGTAATAGGTGATTCAGAGCCGTCCCGTTCTTAAGTCCTACGTAAATTGCGTATATTAGGTCACTACGTCTGCACAGTATATCCCTTCCTAAATATACGCACCTAAAAAGCCGCAGATTCTTAAGTGTGAATCAGGTTCAAGGTTTGTTCAAGTGTAAACTGTCTCCAGTTGTTGCTGTAACTCTGAGACTCTGGGTCAATAATTACATTAGAAGCTCTTCCCTGCTATTGTATAATATTCTCACACTTTGCGTTGTTGTTATTGTCTGGTTTATATTCTGCATTGTCACATGTACTGAAAATAAACATTTACATTTCCCAACGTTCCACATCATGCGATCAGTTCATTACGATTACTAGACCGGATCCAGAGCTCTGGGTCGCTGCTGTATCCACCCCCCGTGCCCTAAACTCCATATGGGCGGGGAGGTGCTTATACAGAGTTATGCTCCGAGGACCCTACCATAAGGTTTCCACACCGTCCCCATGTAAAACAGCCCTTACTGTACAATTTCCATCCCTTCCCCCGCCCACAGAGCAGACGCGCTTCCGCTTCCAGGTCTGGACGCCCCCTCCTTTCCCCCTTCGGAATACATAGCTCTGGATCCAGAATTCCGTCCTGGTTCTGCGGCGCCTGCATCCTTTTAGTGTAATATAGGATCCAGCCCCCTATATTTCCTCTGATCCTCTGTATTTTCTTCCCATTGTTCAGTTACAATGGATCAGAGTTTAAAGTACAGTAAACATTTTTTTTTTCTTTTACACATATGCCCGTCCATGCGTTGATTAATTCACATTGTCCCTTGCGACCCTTAAACACAGAGCGCCAGATCCTGAGCTAAGTATGCTAACTGATGACGTCAAATTGGCTATTTGTATTTACTGCGCAAACGCGTGCCAGATGTTACGCCATGTAACTCCTAACGTACGTACCATCAGCGTAACTACGAACAAAGGGGAGGGGGCATCAATACGAAATCTGTAATTACGCTTTGGAGACAGAGGGGGGCAGTTAAATTGGACAGTATGGGCTGGGTTTGTCCGTCACGTACGTAAATCTATTACGTATGTCAGTACTTACGCTATGAAAAGCTGTGGTAGGGTTTGGGCAGCGTTAAACAGCCAAAGTACGTACGAGTGAGGGGAGGGCCCAGGGAAGTGCACAGATATTACGCTGGCGTAAATACACTACACGTTCTAGTGTAACTGGCCCGTAGGTCTGGATTTACCCCAGAATAGCTGGGGATAGGGAGACAGGAATTGATATCGGAGTGTCTTGTTTATATCATTGTAACGCTGAACTGTATCCAGACTTCCTACAAGGGAGTGTTTAGGGTCCTGAGGTCAAGCGTCTGTGCGCATGCTGGACGTGTTTAGTGAAGCTTTATCAGTGATTTGAATATCAAATCTACTGAGCGGAGACTACAAGCTCCCTACTCCTGACCCAGGAGAGGTTCCGGTATCCAAACATCAGTATGAAATGGCACTAAAATAATCTTGGGGTAGATCCAGACCTAAGTTGTTGTTTCGCTTGTTGGCGTAGCGTATTTACACTATCGTAAGTACTAGGCACTCCCCTACCAAACCCTACCTCAACTTTTCCAAGCGTAAGTGCTGACGTACGTAAGGCATTGTCGTACGTAACGGGCTAACCCGGCCCAAACTGTACGATTTAAATGCCTCCCTCCGCCTACACGTCCTCTCGTTCGTATTTACGCTGAAGGTACGTAACGATCAGAGTTACGTTGCGTTACATCTGTCGCACGCATGCGCAGTATATACAAATTGCCAGTTTGACGTCATCGGCTAGCGTAAATACTAGCGTGCGTAGCTCAGAATCTGGCCCATTGTCTGTAGGTGTGATCCCCTTTTAAGCCCAGATGTGAAGACTCGTTAGGTTATATACTTTAGGGCAGACAGATGGAAACATCCTGCTGATAAGATGCAGATCACTGATGGCTGCAGGCAGACAGATGGAAACATCCTGCTGATAAGATGCAGATCACTGATGGCTGCATCTCTGTCTGCAAATCACATTCCTAAGCCCCTCCCACTGACCACTAATGAATGTTCAGAGTATTTCTAAGGGTGGGTACGGGGCTTGATGTCACAGATTGCATCATCAGGTCCTTGCCAGTCCCTAGCAACACTAGCGTTGGTAGGCAGGGGGCGGGACTTGAGCCCGTGGATTGCATGAAATCATAGCCTCAGGCCTGAGGCGGGAGATTTACAGGCGCTCTCGGGATACCGGGAGAACTGCCCGAATTGTGGGAGTCTCCCAGATATTCCGGGAGAGTCGGCAACCCTGATGTTGTCAATGTATAGTAAGGGTGTACCCAGGCAAGTGCACCCGACCCAGAGCCACATGCAGACATAAAAAGGACCGTGCCAATACATTTGCACCAGTGCCAGGTCATGTCTAGGTCCAGGGAGTGACCTTCTGCTGCCTATTTCAGACTCCTTGTGTTAGGATTGTGTCTGACCCTATAAACACATTGCAATGGGTCAGAAAACGCCGCCAACGTATTGTGCATGTGATCAGTCATTACTGCAGACAACAATAAAAAGAATGATGTTTTCTGTTGTTTTCTGACATTTACATTGTGCATTTCACTGTACTACCCTACTCATGTGCAACATATTTGGGCACGTAGCTGCAATGTGCTTAGCTTCTACGTGCCCGTACACTATTGTGCTGCAATTGCCAAGGGCACTGTTGTGGGTGCTGTTGGCTCGCTCACAGCCCCCCCACTTACACCCCTAGATCAACTCTCAATACGTAGAACCAGTGCATAGGTGGGCGGTAACAACCGCAGTGAAGGGAGCAGGACCAGGCAGAATGCAGGAGTAGCCAACCAGAATGAAGGGGACAGGACCTTCCAATCAGAGTCAAGTAGATTTGCCTAATCAGTGTGACTACTAGTTGGTAGTGTACCGCCCACGCAGAGCCTTTGCGTCATGCCACCACCAGTAAAAGGCATGTCCCTTAAGCTACATTTATGTCTATTGGTTGATAGTGGTGATGTATAATGTATTCTTTGCTGTATATATATCCTGGTGCAATAGCGATATTCACTATAAGCGCTACAAGATCATCAGTAAAGGAATACCTGGACCTGCAATGTGAATATCACAATCCACCCCCCCCAGCACAAACTATTAAACTGTAACCAAAACACCGCTGTAACAACAGACATTTCTTGGTATTACTGGTAATATAGGGGTAGATCCAGATTACGCTAGACGCTGTCATAAAATCGCCAATTTGTAAGTGCTGCACATGCACGAGGCAGATGTTACGCCATGTAACTCTGAACGTATATACGAATGAAGGGGCGGGTCATCCATACGACACCTGGAAATACACTTTGTAGGCGGAGGGAAGCATTTAAATCATACATCAACGGCCGGGTTAGGCTGTTACGTACGTCCGTACTTACGCTTTGTAAAGTTAAGGTAGGGTTTGGAAAACGTAAAACAACCAAAGTACGTACGAGCGAGGAGAGTGCATAGAAAATACACTACGTGATGAAACCTAACAAGCACTTAGATCTGGATCTGCCCCATATACAGTATATATATTATGTATATAGAAATATATATATTTGATGGTAATCATGCAGGGACATTTCTGTAATAATCAATTATTTGGGTTGTGGGTCTTGTATAGTAGAAGTAGGGATAAGAGAGATGGCTGTGTAAATGGGATTGCTGTACATCACTTTCTCTCTCTCCCCCCAGCGCGACGAGGCAGCTGGAAATCCTTTTCAGAGGCGGCTGGAGGCTGAACAGATGAAAGTGATGAGCAGAATCTCCCAGCTGGAGCAAGAGATCCGAGAGCTGCAGGTTCAGAGGCGGGAGCTGAAAATGGAGGTAACCCATTTGCTGCATTAGGTCCTCGTCCACCTCGTACTCTGCTGTTTACATTGTGGCCATTCCCTTGTAATGCATACAAGCACCCACTGCTGGCTAGCAAGAAACCATAATGATCCTGTATGCTACCAGAACATGTAAAACTCTGCTTTGTTATATAGAATAAAATATAGATATATATTATCTTCTTTTAGTTTACTGTTCCTGATCCATCCTTCATGTCTGACGATTTCCTTTCTCTGCCACCTTCTTTGAATAACAAACGGAGTCTATCCCGCATCCTGACAAACCAGTATTTCTAGACAACGCACCCTGGGGGGAGGAGGGACCGAAACCAGGGGAGGGAGAGGATGGCACTGCAGGTCTGGAACATCAGTCATGATACTGTGGAATTGCCACATGTATCATTTCACACGCATACTGTGGCTTCCATTCTGATTGGTAAACACAAGCTCGACGCGTGCTTTGCTAGGCACTTGCTGGAGCATGCTGGGAAATCAGTTGGCTGACAGGAAACTTGTGTGACCAAAGTCTCGTGCAGTTATGGCAGCAGTTGCATTTCTATAATCCTACCTGAAATCTCGCGTGCGGATCCGCAGTCCGTACAACAGCTGATCTACACAAAAGTACTTAAACCCACCTGTCCTGTAAATATAAATACCCCCCATCCCTCACCTTATGGAGCTTAGGTGGGCAGAAGGGATGGGCAAACAGATGTTCAAGTACACCTGGAGATTCGTATCATAACATTTATCACCAAGAAAAAAGACCTGACTTCCGCAAACAGATTGCAGACGTCGTTAAGAACTATGAATCTGGCCCCTTGTCCGTTAATTATAGAACTTGTCATTGAACCATCCTGTATAGTAGTAAAAAAAAATGTGTCTAAGGCACGGGGGGAGGGGGTCTCTCTCTTGTATGTCCTGTGTACTTGAGTCACTGACATCTGTGTATTTGGCTTTTACTAAGTGCTATGTTCTGCCTCTGGCCTTCTCTGTTAAATGCTGTTTATATAAACCGCAGACCTTTGTTTACGAAGGACTAATAAGTCCGGAGACTGTTACAAGACCTATATACAAAATGAAAACTTCATTTATTTTAGTTTTCATTAACATTTATGTAGTGACTTTGGATTCTGTAGCTCTTCTACAACTGGAATCACGGTAATAAGGCGGCACTGTGTATTATTCTAGAGATAAATAAAGGTATAAGAGGGTTCTACATACAGGCTTACAGTCTACAAAACAATAGACGATGGGGGACACACACATATTGCATAGGGGTCAGAGGGACTTCATGGAACTCTGTGATCCACTATGCTTCTCTGGTGAGCTCTGTAGGAGGTGATGATTGGGTGCCGTGGTCTTGAAGTGTTTGCAGTATGGTTCAGGAATTTGAAGATATGGAGCAGACATGAAAGTCTTATTGGGACATACAGGCCATTGCTCATCATTATGCATTTGGAAATAGACTTTAGTTGGTTCTTCATCTAAGCTCACACTAAGGGTTAAGTCTGCTTCTGTCTGCACATAACTAACTCACTGGTGCAGCCCCTAAGCCGCCCCCCATTTTTAGGTACCTTATAGCATTTAAGAGTACCATAGGACTACCTTATCTTACCGTGCGTAGTTTACTTCTTAAGAAAGAAACTATGCATGGACAATGCTTCTCCCCGCCTCACCCTCGCCCTCCCCGGCTAATCTAAATCCCTCCCCCCCACTTCTACCTAAACACTCCCCGAGGCGGCATTGCCTCTTTCTAACTAAACTACTCCATACAATGCATGCGCAGTAGGTCATTTCGTGAAAATACGCACTTAGGGCCTGATCCAGAGCTACTGGATACTAGCGACGGCGGCCGTAAGCGTAATGCACATGCGCCGGGCAGATGTTGCCCGGCGTCACTATGGAAACGCCAGATCGTAGATCCATAGTAGCGCCGTACCCAGCGTCCCTACGTTAAGGTTAGTGTAGGTGGGCGGGGGGAGCTAGTTTAATGAGGGTGGGAGGGCAGGCTAGGCGGACACACGCTCCTGTGCGAGCGTATGGCCCCTTCCTTACGCCGGCTGAAGTTAGAGTAGCTTTCAGCCGGCGTAGTTAAGAGTGAATACGCTGCTACAAGGGGGAGTGTCGGGCCAGAGCAGCGATGTTACGCTGAGCGCTACAGCGCTCGGTGTAACATCGTAACTCTGGATCAGGCCCTTAGGGCCTAATTTAATTACAAATACGCGCCGCAATAGACGGGAAAAAATTTGCGCTCCGCATTTTCCCGTCTATTACGGTAACTGATTTTTATGCGTACCTCTGTGAGGAGCACACAAAAATGTTTGCCAAAAAACACGTGGCATTAGCTCCGCATCCGAGATATTCGTGGAGCGAAGCTAATTGAATTAGGCCCTTAAGCAGCACAAACTTCTTAAGTGTGAATCATGGCCCAAATCACTATCAATTCTTCAACGTGTACTCGTGACAATGTTACTGTGCAAACAGAACCTTTTATAAGCATCAGCATTATTTATTTGCCACCATATTTGCTATTCATATCAGTCCTTGCCCTATTGCAGTTTACCATCTAAATTCCCAAACATTCAGATAAACAGGCAGACACAGAGTATTTAGTCAGTCAGTCTGTTAACCTACTAGCATGTTTTTGGAGTGTGAGGAGGGGAACCGGAGCACCCGGAGGAAACCTACATGGACACAAGAAGAACATACAAGGTAGAAGTTTGCCATTGTGCAGGGTTCCTGAAAGGAACCAATTTCCTGTAGAAGGGGTGTTGGGTGGAGTAAAGACTCAAAAATCCCCCTGAATTCCTATCTTAGTAAATACTGCCAAATAACATTGGTGTCATATCGCTCAGCAGTTACACCTACACATGTTCCACAGTTGGTTGAACAGTGTTTTGCGTTTTAACCCTGATCTGCAAAATGCGTTAGAGGAACCAGAACAATTGTTCCAAAAAACCTGATTCACTCAAGTTCAAAGACCTAAAATATGTCAACTCTAACCAAATGTGATTCTGTTATGATTTCCTCACATATTACGCGCCCATCACTATAGATCTTGTAGATACAGACTCTTCGTTGTCATATAACCCCCGAGCTCACTAGACATGAGTAACAACCCTGATGTTCTTTGCAACAGACAGTTACGGAGGTTCGCACACAAATCCTAGTACAATGGTGTTGAGAGATTCTTACCAAACCAGTGGCCTGTCTGTCTGTCGTCTCCCAAATGTATACACCATCTGAATGTTTACGCTGTGTCTGAACACGTGTACACCTCTCTGTGTGGGTGTTATGTGACAGAGAGCAACATCCTTACACCAGCTCTTTATATTCTGTATAATGCTACAGTCAGCACAGTACAGGGTCGGTATTACTCTCTGAACTATTATAATGGAGGAGAGAGTTTAAACAGAATGTTGCGTCATCTTGTCATCAGCGATGATCTTGGAGCTGGGATTCTGGGGAATCACGGAGGAGCAGGAAATACAGATGCACAATACATAAAGGTAGCCCACCATAACAACAGCAACTGTTTGTACTACTTACAATGGTAGACCTTTGTTTTTACAATAGCATATACAGTGCACCTTTGTAGATAGGACACACCAGAGAGATGACTGAGAAGAACCTAGGAGAAATGGGCTGTGCTTCCCCTCCACCTACCAAGTTTGGTGTGGTAGACCATATACATTGCACAGTGGGGGTGGGTTTTAACATTTATGTGCAGATCTGCGGTCATACGTAGCGCTGATCCACACTTTTCACTTAAGGCATAAAGCCCTCATGAGAGAGGGGAGTGACGGGGAGTTCACATCTCTCTCTCGTTCGTGTTTGTGGGAATTCTTACATATTTTTGTGTGCTTTGTAATCTGTTAGCTCTATTTAAATAACGTTAATATCTCAATTTGACATCACCCTTTATTGTTGGGAAGGGGATTGAAAAAGTTATTTTTATTAGAGACAATTGTGGTCGGTGGAGAGTTCAATTAAAGTGCGTTTCCCATTGTGTTTTCTCTGCAGGTGGAGATGGAGTTGGCCCTTTTAGAAGGGGAGCTGAGGACGGAGAGGAAAGAGATGGAGAAAGAAGAGGAAATGATTCGGGTTCTTCATGAGAAGCTCAGAGAGACAGAGAGGAGGTGGCAGGAAGAGAAAGACAAGGTGAAAACTAAAGGCCCTCTATTCTCCAGTTTGGCAGATCAAGGCTGTAGAACAGGCTTGGGCTTCTGTTGTTCTTGACCCACTTATGACTATTATTTACCACCAGGTGCATTATTTGCACGAGAGTATTTGAAAACAAGTAAATGTCATTGTATCTCACATGTTGTAAATACAACTCAATCCATGTTCTAAGCCAAAGGTTAATAAATGGGTTTTGTTTCTCCTGGCATGCTGTGACATGAAGTTATTATTAGTCAATCTCGAAGTTGTCTTCTTAAGATGCAGTCACACATTGTGCCATACACTGGCCGTTGTATATTGATACAAATAATTAAGCTTCTAAAAGTTGAGTTCTCCGTCTTGTGCCTGTAGGATAAAGAGCAGCTGCAGAACGAGAAGAAGAAAGTGAAAGAACTGGAGCAGAAGATCTCAGCGTTCCGGGCACAGTTGGAAAACCAGCCAGAGAGTTTACGAGAGCAGCTTAGAAAACAAATACAGGAGGTGAGTGTACAATTCTTTACTAGATAAAGGATAGGCGTTCGACGAGTTTATCGGGTATATCCTGAATGGGAAGGGCTATTGTTCTTTAGATAGTGGTTCTTTGATTTGAATTTTTTTTCCGGTGTCAAATTGTCTTCTATGTTTCTATGTGGGAGGGAAGTGTATGTGTATGATGATCTTTAGGAGCAGGTATGGGATGCTCCCGGAGTTATATGTAAACTACGCTTCTCTGAATGAAGATTCAGTGTACTTGCTCTCTACTTGCTGTAAAGATTTCACTGAAAAGTTGGTTCTTTGTGGGAGGGGTTATCAATTTTCTGACTGAATGTTCCGCATGGGCAGGGCTTAATAATGTATTACTCTCTTCAAGATGACTGATATGATGGAGAGTGCTGTGAAATCTTTTGAAGATTTGGAGTTTCAGCAGTTGGAGAAGGAAAGCAGCCGGGAAGAGGAGAGAGAGACCTCTCTCAGACAGATCTCACAGAGCATCTCCCAAAAGCAAAATGATTTGAACAAAAGAAAGGTGAGATTACACCATAAAATCTCCCAATGGCCCTATACACGCAAAAAACTCATCTTTAGTGTTATTCATTCAGCTGATGGTACATTTACATTCACAGGCGAGTGTGTGCCTGCAATTAGTATTTGCATTTTTTGTATCTGGACAGGAGTTGATTTTACTTGCAAACAACTGCACCTTTGTTTATTATAAATATCCAGGTTATTTACTACAGAATTTGTTGTAATTCCTTTGCATGTCAAATCAGCTGTAATATTTATAAGAAGTTTAGTTTTTATTATTTTTTCTGTACATTAATTTGCTAAATATTTATGTTACAGGATAAAGTTCTTCGGTTGGAGGAACAGGTACGGGGAGCGGAGGAGCAGGCGCAGACTGAAAGGTTACGAATCTCAGAGGAAAACACGCGGGTCTTCCAGTCTCTCAATAAGGTATAACTAGTAGAGCGAGAAAAACTGTCCAGTGTTTGTGAGCTATAAGCAAAAAGTAATTATCTCCCAGCAGGCAAAAAATAATTACATTTCACCATTCACTTTGCAAAATGGTTTGTCCAGGATTAAAGTTACTCTTTTTTGTTGTGCCTTTTAACTCTTTACACATTCTCATTGTTATTTAGGTGCTATGAAATAATATTTTACCATATTACTAAGAACTTTTAAAAGGAGGGACATTGGCGGTGTTGCCTGAAGCAGCCAATCAGAACCTAGGTACTATTATCTGACAAACTGCAGGGAGATGCAGATGTAACATTGCAAACAGTATTAGAGTTGAGAGGTAAATGTTAATAGACATACTAGAAAATGTCAGCTAGAATCTGATTGGTTGTTATGGTCAACATCTCCACTTCTCCATTCCTGCAGCTTAGTAAATCTGGCCCCTAGGCTTCGTATTAGAGACAACACACAGGTAGTTATAATGAGTCCATTAGCTAGAAATATTAGATGACTTGGTTCAGCTTCCCACCTTTGTTGCCCCCTTGTAGCTTACTGTAACTGGCAGAAAGAGGGACAACGATGGGAGATAAATACTGAAATCCCCATCAATCTCCAAAACTACTATTAAAAAGTTGAGTAGATCTGAAATGCCCTAGAAAGGTTATCTACACAGGAAAATGAAGTAAAGTTTAAATATATTATGATTTAACTTATAGCGATAAAAGTAATTAATATGCAAGTATCTCAGTTTAAAGGAAAGATAGCAGTGCCATGATATACTGTAACTTACACTAGAATGTTCATTCTCTCTCCAGAAACATTTCCTCTCCTGTTCTATTTATTGACATAAATATCCATTTTTGTGGTGGTTATGCAGTAATCCCAGCAATACATTGTGGGCATATACAAGGCTGGGTACCGGATTCACAGTTTCGATTTTGCCTATTTTTGCGTGCGTATTTTTAGGGTCGGATGAACTGCGCATGCACCTAAGGATCCTGTTCCCTCCTGTGTAACTTTTTCCACGCAAGTTACGTAGGATCTAGGCACGGATTTTTGAATCACACTTCAAAATGGCCTTTTGAGGGCGCGGTTAATGTACACACCTACTTAAGTAAATTACGCACGTAACTACACACGTAGAGTTAAGGTTGCCCTATGGACGTGTAAGTCACCAAAAATCCGCCCGTGTGAGGGGAGTGTCATGGGTGTGGCCTTGCCACGTACGTGTGTATATTTGCGTACTTTATACAGACGCATCTGTGAATACGACCCTGGGTTATTATAGTGGGCAGGAAAGGAATAAGACATGGAGTAAGGAATAAGCTGACCTGGGACATGTCTACTAGGATGGGACAGTTTCGTCCACCTTTATCATACTCAAAAGCTGTTAGTCAAATGTTATCCCCCTACACCACTGCTGCCTTTCTTCTACTTCACGGTAAACGGCCTCTGAGAATAGGAAGCGACATGTAAATGCTATATAAAAACTGCCAGGAATTAGAATTCCCATTTCTTCTTAATCCGTCAACAGTGACTATGAATAAGGCCTAGTGCCAGACGGCATCACAGCAGACATAGGCAGAGCTAAGATATATCCGCTGGGTCCTCCAGAATATGTGGGGGTTGGTCCAGAGCCTGAGAGTACGAGTAAACCAGGTGCAAGTGTAGAGCTCGGCAAAGCCATTTTGCAATGTAAGGATGCTAATTAATTAGAAGGTCTGTGAATGGAGGGAAAATACAAACTGAATTGCTTTGGAGCGGATTCTCACTTTTTGCAGTATAACATGGTTGAGCCCTTAAAAAGGTTTAAATGCAACTCTGGGTCAGCCACAGGATCGTTAGGCATCATTAATAAACCCCTTTTTATTAAAGAACCATTTCAAGCCAACAATGCTGTCACACTCAGCAGCAGACGCCGCCACACTTACCTGACCAGGAGCCGTCTGTCAGCGGCTCTCCCACGTAATGCCCGCTCTCCAGAGGTGCCACCTCCAATCGTGGTAGCCCCCTGCACAGCGTCCATTGTTGCATGTATGCAGCATAGTGTCTGGGAATTGGGCACCTGCACCACGCTTTCCAGTCTCTGGAGCAGTCCAGTCCAGCAGTCTGCTGTACCGTCATGGTTCACCTAGTTCCGCCTACCTCCTATGCACAAGCACTACCTCCGGCCTCCCAGCTTCCACTACGGTGCTAGTCGTCCTACACGCCCCTTGGAACCCGCCACTGATCCCAAACATACCCAGATCATGACAAATGCATCTTATGGACTTCCCCTCCCATACCATAATCAGAAGAACACCTAGAGCTAGCTTTACTAAACTGTGGAAAAGGAAAAGTAAAGATGTTGTCAATAGCAACCAGATTCTAGCTTTCATTTTTTCAATTACATACTAGAGAATGTCAGCTAGAATCTGATTGGTTGCTATGGGCAACATCTCCACTTTTACTTTTCCACAGTCTAGTAAATCTAACCCTTAAGGAATTCCAAGCTCTTAGGGTTGCTGACTCTCCCGGAATATCTGGGAGACTTCCGAAATTTAGGCATCCCGGGACAGCCGGCAAATGTCCTGCAAATTCCAACCCCCTGTCAATCTTTTGTAATCCCTAGAGAGTTACTAGGATGGATGGGACTTGACGACATCATCAAGACCCACCTCCTGGAAAACTAGGGATACAGTAGTGATTAACAGGAGCAAAATTGACAAATTGCATCATTAAGCCACGCCCCCCATACCGGAATCTATTTCTTCCCTCCAAGATCTCCCGGAGGGAGGAAATAAAAACTCTGCTCTCAGATAATGGTCTGAGAGACTAGGTATAATTCTTGAGTGTACAACAAGAAAAGTATAGAGGGGAATTGGAGGAATGCACAACTGATGTGTTACAACATATATAAACTTTAAAAGTTTTATTATGTATATTAAATATTAAAATATATATATAAAAAAATAAATAAATAATAAAAAGTTATGTGAAAATAAGGGAGATAAAACATAGGATGGAAGACTAAGCATCCATGGCAAATATCAAATTACCGTATATAAAAAAAAAAATTATTATATAAAAAATAAATAAAAAGTTATTTGAAAATAAGGGAGATAAAACATAGGATGGAAGACTAAGCATAAATGGCAAATATCAAATTACTGTTACCCAATTTTCACAATCTGATCCCACTAGATAGTGTGTTGATAATACTGTACAAACCTGGTTAAACAGAATGTAATATAACTACACTATATAAGTAAGGGAAACAGTCCTATTACTAACCCTACATTTTAACATAAACACTGCCACCTTTAGGCTAATCTATGGAAGTGCATACCTATAACTATTACTTAATAGATTTAACAGTTTACCGATCCAGATTCACAGTTACTTCGATTACGTAAATAAGCTACTACGCAGGCGTAGTAGCTCAATTATTAAAACAACGTATGTAAGATGAAAACTACGTAACTGTGAATCCGTTCCCCCCGTACTTTGCCACCATTTGCAAGCAGAAGCATATCTTTCCAAAAGGAATATTAAAATACAAGAATCAATGGAGAATTATTTGATCTCTGCGCCTTGCTAGGGAGAAGTTATATTTAAAGTTTTTATAGTAACCTCACTACATTGGGCTGGATCCAGACCTAGTTAAGTGCTTGAACTTAGTTACTCCTGGGCTAAACCATGTTGATTGCAGGGGAGTCATATTTCATCTGTTGCAAACAGTATTAGAGTTGAGAGGTGATGTTTCCTACCCCAAGTCTAAATAACAGTGTAACAGTAAAGCTGGTCAGTATCTGTGTGCAGTAAGCAATTCAAAGATATCCCTGCATGCAAAGAATACAATTAACTTGACTCCCCCTGCAATCAACATGGTTTAGCCCAGGAGTAACCAAGTTCAAGCACTTAACTAGGTCTGGATCTAGCAGATTATCATTTGTACCTTAATATGGACAATCTGGGATCTCAAGGTTTGTAGAGATTATAGCAATGGTTGTGAATTTATTTTCTTTCTTTCAGGAGAAGGATCGCTTGATAGCACTCAGCGCCTTGTGTGAGAAGGAAGGGAAGGAGGTCTCCCCAAAAAAGGTGAGGGGAAACAAATATATGATATTTACTTCCTATAAAGAAACCTAAAATTTCTATACATTGTACCCTTTTGAGCAGGGCGTTCTTATACCCAGCCAGTCTGCGTGTCTTGACCCAGTCTTAGTTTAGAATGATTGTTACATTTGTAAAGCGCCTTGTAATATGATGGCACTATATAAAAACATGTTAATATATATCTTTCCGAAAACCTGGGGATTAGAGTTACAAAAACCTTTAAACAAGAAAATTTCAGGTGTTGCTCCCAACAACCAATCATATTTTAGCTATCATTTTACTTACCAATGCCCTTCCATTACTTTCTTCATCACAAAAGTCTAATATCTCTGATATGTAAATATTTGATGGGAATGAGAAGAGAAGCCATGGAGTTCTGCTGCTCCCTAGTGGTGGACACCTGCATAACAAGATAAATTAGAAAAATCTTTACCAAGTGAAATATCCTCCCATCTGAGGTTGTAGAGGCTAACAAAGTAGAATGACTGAAACACGCTTTGAATAAGTATAATGATATGCTAAATCTTAACCTAAATTTATGATCAAATAGGGTAGTGTTGTCTAATCTGTGACACTCCAGGTGTTGTGAAACTACAATTCCCAACATGCTTTGTCATGTATCCGCTATGCATTTGCAGTTAAGGCATGCTGGGACTCGTAGTTTCACAACACCTGGAGTGCCGCAGGTTAGCCAACACTGAAATAGGGTCTAGGGTCAGTATGGTTTATTTTTTATTTTATTTGGGCAGACTATATGGGCCAAGTTGTTCTTACCTGCTGTCACATTCTATGTTTCTGTCCTGTGTTTGATCCTTGTCATGTCCAAAATATTCCCCTAGATGCTTCAGAGGACGTCAAGTTTGCCAAAAAGAAGGGGAAATTCTCAATTTGTACGGCAATCCGACCGTCCAGTGTCTCTCCATGGCAACAGTGAGTGGTCATGTGCTTTCCTCTGCTACCTTTCCTTAGTAT
This sequence comes from Limnodynastes dumerilii, assembly GCA_011038615.1. Classification (NCBI taxonomy): domain Eukaryota; kingdom Metazoa; phylum Chordata; class Amphibia; order Anura; family Limnodynastidae; genus Limnodynastes; species Limnodynastes dumerilii. The sequence continues at coordinate 268,770 of WWET01001524.1, read as the reverse complement.
TTGTTATGCTTGGTATTTATTATGCTTTTTTATCTGCTAAAGCTGTGGAGCATCTAAGTGATGGGAGTTCAATGTTTGTTGCAGCCTGTTTGGAGAGTGCCGGCCTGGCACTACACCTTGCCGTATCATCCAGCAGTTCCGGGGGTAAGATTGCCTTAGCCATCAGTCCCAATCTTCAGATTGCCAGGAGCCGGAATCTCCAGAGTGAGGAAAGGCGATCTAGCGGAGGAAGAGCTCCACATGCTACCAACAGACTACCTCTGACATATGGGTAAGCCTGACCTCCAGACATAAGGTGTCACACTTCCCTTGGGTTGGGGTTTTGGATGTAACCTTTGCTCATTAACTAAAACACGGAGGAAGTCCATGGAACAAGGAATAAGAAATAAATGGAATTTATTAAACAGGTTTGGAAACAAATGAATGCTGATGGCACGGTTGCCCAGTGGTAAGCTCAACAGAAGAATCTTGTAATACAAATAAACAGAACTGGATAGCAAAGCTTGGTAGCACAGTGGTCAGTTCAACAGAGAATGATAACTGGTGACAAGGAGATCAGAAATACTTGATCCAAACCTGGTATGTGGTGAATTAGCAGAATGACACTAATATCCTGCATTGGCACTGGGCGCCATGGAGTGACACAGGACCACAACAGAGGCACAATGACAGCAAAGTAATGCAGCAACAACACATTACCAGCCACTTAATGCAACAGCACATATTGCACTGGAACAGTAAACCTGTGCTGCAGGTTTAAATAGGAAGCACTGAGCTTCCATTGGAAACAATGAGCACCTGACAAGTGTAAGGCAAGTGATTGGATATCCAGCAAACAACAACCAGGTGCATTAATTAATAAAGAGAGACTGCAGCTTATGGAACTCTGGTTCAGCTACAATGCAGGAAACACTGGGGATTGCAGGGTTTGCTAGGCTGTGATGGAGAAATATAGCTGGGTCAGATAACCTCTGGTACTGTAATTCGTGCATTTTGTGGCTTAAGGGACACATCGGTGTAATGGCCATTAGCATCTCGTAGCATCATACACGGCACTTTCATTTTATATTCCTTTTTTCTTCTTTTCCCCCAGGCCCTTACCTAAAATAGCGGAGATAGAACGGCAATTACGGGAAGCCCTGGCAGAGAAAGAGCGCCTCCTGAAGGACAGGGTAAGTAATGATTCCTATATGGACAGATTCCTTACATGGCAGATTTAAGGACTAAGGGCCTGATCCTGAACTACGGTTGGCAATTTTGCTGATCTGCGCATGCATCGGGCAGATGTTGCCCGGCATAATGAATGAAAACCTTAGTGCTGGATCATGCTTCCATAACTGCAGCGGGGAGCGCAGTAACTACAATGCAGTTATGGAAGGTAGGTGGGGGGAGGTAGTTAAGTTAGGTTGTAGGGGCTGGGTTAGGGAGTTACGATCGGGTTCCCAGTGTAATTACACTCTGTTACGCTGGCTGAAGTTAGGGTAGCTTTCAGCCGCCGTAACAGTGTGTAATTACGCCGGGACAGGGGGAATGTTGGGGGGAGTGCATAAGAGCTACGCTGCCTGTACATATGCAAAGCGGCACAGCGTAGCTCTGCATCAGGCCCGAAGTGTCTAGAAACAGACCAGAATCATGTGAAAGGAGAGGTTTTTGACTGCTCTTCCTCTGTAGTGCAAACTGTTGTTCCTGAAATCATATCAATGGAAATAAAATGAGCATTTGTTTTGCGGGGCCTGGATTCTGTAAGATGTTAAAGCCGTATTGTATCCAGAAGCAATGGGGTAGATCCAGAACTAAGTTTGCCGCACGTTTACTCGCGTAGCGTATTTACGTGTGCGTACCTTCTATACACTCCCCTTGGCACACCCCTTGAATGTACGTATTTTGTCAAGATACGCTTTTCAAACCCTACCTTAACTTTTGCCGACGTAACCGCAATGATACGCACACGTATGTATGGGCAACACGTATTTACGCAGCTAAGCACACCCATACTGTACACTTTAAATACAAACCCCCGCCTACTTAACGTATTTCAGACGTATTTTGAACTCACGTAAAATTGGCACGCCCACATGTAAGTATTTACGTGACACATACGTGAATGGCCCATACGTTCACATTTACACTACGTGACTGAGCGTATTTTCTATGGTGCGCATGCGCAGTACTTACCAAAAGGCGAAACCCCCGCCTACATAATGTATTTCAGACGTATTTTGGACTCACGTAAAATCGGCACGCCCACACGTAAGTATTTACGTGACACATACGTGAATGGCCCATACGTTCACATTTACACTGACTGAGCGTATTTTCTATGGTGCGCATGCGCAGTACTTACCAAAAGGCGATTTTACGTCTCCGCCACGCGTAAATTCGCTCACAAGCGTTGTTCTAGATCTGGCCCAATGTTCTAAAGGTAATATTATATAATTGGAACAGTAATGCCCAGTATTATTGTAAATCAGTAATGGTTTGTGACCGTGGAGATCTAAACTGAGATTAGGCTTCATAATCCAACGCATTTAACCACTGGTCATATGCCATCTTTCCACTTGGCACCTTATGATCAAAAGGGATGGTTCAGATCTTCCAACATTATTATTATTATTATTATTATTATATTATTGTTTATTTATAAAGTGTCACAAGGTGTCCACTGCACAGTGAGTCAAGGGATGCACAGTATAACATACACATAAACATACACAGTACAACATACAGTATAAAATAAAGTGGTAAAGGGGTAAAACAACCAAAGTATTATGCAAGGGGGAGATAGTGCTGAGAATGCATATGAGAAATAAGACATGCAAGTGGAGGTCCCTTCCCATAAGACCTAGAATCTTAAGCAGGGTACATACAGCAGATAATCTTTCCAGTCGCCCAATCAAAAGACCGTTTCACCAGATATCTCACCAGTGTGTACTGTGCAAAGATCTCCTAATAGACACAGGACACACTTTCAGAAATCAAAAGTTATATTTCCATGATTGATCTGGAATATTAGGAGCTCCAAGAGATCAAATCAAAAGATCACAGACCGGTTCAGAGAGTTTGAGCATTTTTGGACAGTACACACTGCTAAAATATCTGGGGAAATGGTCTTTTGATTGAGTGATTGGACAGATTATCTGCTGAAAAGTGCCAGTGGGTACCCTGCTTAAGGGCTGGATTTAGATTTGCAAATGTCACATGACTTCCACAAGCTGCTTGCGGAGATCGGGTGATTTTTGTGGCAATGCACATGGCTGATATTACACAATGGATCTCCTAGTTTACGGGAACTAAGGCCTGTATTCAGAGTACCGGACGTATAACATATACGTCCGGTGTTTAGCGTTTTTTACTACTGTACATGCGCGGTAATTTTTCATCGTAATCTACTTATCTTTTTCTTACATAGATTGCGTAAATGCGCTTTACGCAATCTACGTAAGAAAAAGAAACGTAGATTACGTTAAAAAATTACTACGCATGCGCAGTAGTAAAAATCGCTTAACACCGGATGTATATGTTATATGTCCAGTACTCTGAATATGGGCCTAAGTTCTTTATGATAAGATATCCGTCTGACAGGGCAGCATTTGAAATTTGTTTGTCTAATTCCGGCAAGAGAGCCAGGGATAGGCATATTAATGAAGTGCCGCGGGTGGCGGATGCAGATCCCTGTGGAGAAGTTAAGGTAGGGTTCTGGACATGTAAGTGTCCAGACGTATGGAACATGCAAGGAGGTCTGGCTCAAATCCTAAAGGGATAACATTACGCTCAGTATATTTTGGTTCATAGGTGAAACAAGGCAATGGTTAAGTTGTAGCAGCCTGTATTCACCCCCCCGACNCCCCCCAACCCCTTCCCCCCCCCCCCCGATGCAAGTACAAATAATCAAGGACCAGATTCTGAAATGCTATTTTTTCTGTGATCATAAAAACAGATGTTCAGGGATCTGCAATCACAGGCCCGCAATATCCACGCGTCTGTGTGATCTCGCAGCTAGCCCCTCCTCCCTGACTACCCCTCCTCCCTGACTCCTGCATACAACGAATACAGCGCTGAGGGTCGTCTGTACGGTACATTGTGGCCCGTATTCAGAGTACCAGACGTATAAAAAAGATACGTAGATTACGTTAAAAAGTTACTACGCATGCGCAGTAGTAAAAATCGCTAAACACCGGACGTATTTGTTATACATCCGGTACTCTGAATACGGGCCTGTGATACCAAAACGATTACCACCCGCCCCCTGTCAGCAGGATTTCTAATCTTCTGAAGTCCATATAGGTCAGAATGTCTTCCTACAAATGCGCGCACTTGTGCAGGAATCGGTCAGTAGATTCTGAGGATGATCATGTATTTGCATACACATCAGAAGCTGAATGGCTTTTTAAGACTATGTGTATTGATGTAACTAGGGTGCATGGTACGGTACTAATTCACACGGCGCTGAACCAAATCCACAAGCTTGTGTTTTTCTTTCCCCACTTTGCATTGCACCTGAACCTGTCTTTAGTACAATGCTGTCCGCTCCCTCTAATACCATGTCACATGACAACTTACTGCCTATCATCACTCAGCACCACGCACTCAGCTGTACCTAGCATTGCACTATAAGCCTGATGACCTGGCTGTCACATGACCATTATGCAAGTACTTCTGCTTTTCAATGCAAGCCTCAGTCACAGACTCTTTCCTCTCCCCACCACTCCACTGCAACGTCTGGGAGCTGCACGGAACAGGTATCGATAGGGTGTCAGCCTCCCTCTGTGTATGTATGCACACGTCCGGTCAAGAGGAAGGTGGGTATTAGGTCCATATTCTAAATGACATCTGTTTTGTATATGTTTTGAAGACATAGAAATACAGTAAAATGTTATAGTGTGACTGGGACTTTAGCATTCGTTAGTGGAACTGTCTGGCAAGCTCTGTCTTAACGAGACCTGACAAGCAAGTTTTTCATGTTTGTTTTAGACTTGAGCAGATAAATACAGATAATTCAGCAGAAACAAGGCTTATGTGTCTCACAAATCTCAATGCACAATATTAATTGTATTTTAGAAGCCTGCAGAGGGAATGGCATTGATGAGCAAAGCAGATTGATCAGTGTACTTTAGTACATTATGATCTATTGTTTTGTATTAATTATTAGCCCTAGTTTCTGTACCACTCCTCCTGGCTGTAACTAGTGTCTGGAGCTAGATTACTCTGCAGGCTTATCCATCCACGCTAAAGCTGGGCATACACTAGGACGATTATCAGTCCCAGCAGGGGGTGGCCCGATAAAAGGGAAGATTTCAAGCTAGGGAAATGTCCCGTTATCGGCACCATACACCTCTCCTGCTGGGACCGATAATTGTAGCAGAAGAGAGGGGGGGCCAGGCTCGGTGCTGCGGCAGATCTCTGTACAAAGCTGTGGCTTCGGCTGATCCCTGTCTGTAATACTCCCTGCAATAGATGCTGTTGTATATCTATGTACTATGCTGCTCTCACAGCTTTGAACGTATAGAGCTATCAGAGCAGCTTTGTACATAGATATGCAGCAGCACCTTTCAGGAATAGGGAGCCATTAAGCTTGCTGGTTGGCTCCCTTAAAATATCTGGAGCTGGCCACTAGCTACAGCGATTATTTGCCCGATCACCCGATAATTGGGCGATCGGGCCGACAATCGCTCTAATGTATGGCCAGCTTAAGTGATCGTAAGGGATTCTGCTCCATCCATCTCTTCCAAAAGAGGGACGGGGGTCGTTTGCAACCCTCTGGGACGAGGGACATTGTTCTTTTTAACCTACTATAGTACAGCTGAATGCGTCTCCTTTTTACTTGGTTACTACTGCCGTTTAATACACACAGACCTGGATGGGTTAAATGGAGTTACATAACTTCCGCTTTGCTATGCCAGCTGACTCTTTAAAGGCAAACTGACTGCGTTATCTTTATTAAGTGCAAAACGGTGGTACTGCTTGGAAAAATTGTTAATAAACTTATAATAAAATAAGGTTTCAGATATTAGTTGTAGATAACCACAGATACCATTAAATGCTCGTTCACTCTCTCATTATCTCCTATCTTGATTATTACAACATTCTTCTTTCCGGTCTGTCTCTCTCCAATACAGTCCATACTTAATGCCACAGCCAGACTCATCTTCGTCTCCAAACACATTGCCTTCACCTCCCCTTTCTGTCTATCTCTACGCTGGCTTCCTGTCCCTCCCTCCACCGCTCCCTACCTCTCCTCCCTTATCTCCATCCACACTACCACCTGACCTGCTGGTGACCGCCACCTTAACTCCAACCTGCTCACTCTTGCATCCTAGACTTCTCCCGGGCTTCCCCTCTGCACTGTAACAACCTACCACAACCTATCAGGCAATCCAGCACCCTCCAATCCATAAAACGCTCCCTCAAATCCCACTTCTTCAGGGTAGCCTACCCTTCCTCCACCTAAGCTTACCTGTCCTCCCCATCTTCATACCTGTGTCTCCTGTTTGGTCACCTCTCTCACTTAGCATGGTAGGTTTTATGAGCAGGGTCCTCCTCCCTCCTGTCATCACCCCTCTACCTTGTCCTCATTAATTCCCACCTTCTCTCTCTACTGTCTCTCTCTCTCCTTATTTATCTGCTCCTACACACATATCCAGCATCTTTATTTTACATACATATTGTTCTGCATTTTTGTACTGTATTTTATTTTTGCATTGTTCTTGTATCGTATTCCTTATTTATTTGAACTTGTAGCCTGTCTGTTAATTGTTTTGTATATGTAACTGTTACCTTTGTACGGCGCTGCAGATACCGCGGGGCACCTTATAAATAAATGTTAATAATAATAATAATAATAGTTTTTGTGGAGCTAAAGAACTCTGTTGATTGGATGGAATGTGCAACAAATAAATAAATAAAGATTTTAGCATTTCTGTCCTCCAAGAAAGCCTGCCATCGATTCTAAAACAAGGTTATAGTATTGTTATAGTATTGGGCTGCAGATAACATTACCATAGGCTGTCCCAAGGGGATAAGGGGATGTGTATATTTTACGTTACCTGTCTCATCAATTATTCTTATGCTGTCATAAATTGTAGACCTCCCCCAGCAGGTATCAAGCACACAGACCTACTGTGCTCTCTACAGAAACAGTCTAGACAGGCTATTCATAAACACAAGCCGTGTAACCAAGACAGATCTACAATGATGCATGGGGAACAAAGGAGACTGGTTAATCAGGATGTTTGCAGTGTTAAAGCATGGCATAGTTATTGTGTGTGCAGGGGTTTGGCTTCTATGGGGCCTGGAGCTG
>WWET01001524.1:247536-261459 GCA_011038615.1 Limnodynastes dumerilii | reverse complement strand
GGGCCGGGAGCAGGGGGGGGGGGGCCTTTACACATGGTATTAAAGCCGGCCACACATTAAACCAGATCTTTAAGTGATGTGGACTTTTCCGCACTGGTGAAAATATGCATTTGCATATATAAGCAGTGGAACAGGGCAGGATGCGTATGGTAAATACGAAAAGAGGTTGGGGGGGAATGTTGCTAATTGTACTGTAAAGGCTTGGCTAAGCCCTTATCTACAATCCAGATTTCGGCACCATCCTCTCATAAAATCCTAAGGTAGTGCCCTGAGATCATAAGTCCCTTTACCTCCCCTCACGTTGGACCTGATTCACACTTAAGAATCTTCTTAAAATAAGAACTTAAAGTCACTCCTGAGCAAAACCATGTTGTTTTCGGGGGGAGTCAAGATAATTGTATTCTTTGCATGCAGGAATACATCTTTGAATTGCTTGCTGAGATACTGAGCAGCTTTACTTTTACACTGTTATTTAGACTTAGGCTGGGAAATATCACCTCTCAACTCTAGTACTGTTTGCAACAGATGAAATATGACTCCCCTGCAATCAACATGGTTTATCCCAGGAGTGACTTTAAGTTCTTATTTTAAGAAAATTCTTAAGTGTGAATCAGGTCCTTTAACGGGACTTAGGATACAGCGGAACTCTGAGCGCAGCGGTTTCTTAAACTTTGATCTGAACCACTATATACTGTCCCCAGTGACTTGTGCAATGCTCTGATAACTGGGGACACTGCATAGTGCATAGTAACCATACACTTTTCAATAACTAAGATGCTCTTTCCAGGTGGCACTTTTAAACTCATTGTTTTCAGGGCTGTTTTGTTGGTGTTTTGTGACCGTCTTTACTTTCCCTCTAACAGAAATTGTTGAGCTTCCTTTAAAAATTTTTACTGGGCCAACGACAAAATAGTGCAGCAAAAAGAGGCTTCAATCCATCAGAGCACAGTAATAGTGATAGATGGGGTTTGCAACTGACTACTGACTAAGTTGTGATTGGCTAAGCAGCTGATTGGCTAAGCTGTACATTTGAGCACCACTGTGGGGGATCCTCGACTCTTGAACACACAAGCCACCGTAGGGGTTTAACTGAGCAGTGGGTTGTGTGTTCCAAAGCGACTGCCCGTGTGAAGGCCCCTTGCTCACTACCCGGTGCTAAGGAATATCTGAAAATATTGCATCGGGGACTAGAAACTTAAATAATTACGGATTTGTCTGTTTCAGAGTTAATATCAAGAGCTAAAAAGAGGAGCAAATCTATACCTCAGCAACACCATGGTTGAAAGGGGGATTTATAATGTTCAGACAGGATTAGAGTGCAGAAATGATGCTTCCTAGCTCAAATCTAAATTGTATTGTAAAGCTAAAAGCTGCAACGTATTTGTGTGCAATAAATGATCTCTTTCATACTTTGGCCCAGATTTACTAAGCTGCAGGTTGGAAAAGTGGAGATGTTGTCTATAGCAACCAATCAGATTCTAGCTCTTACTTTCTTATTACATACTAAAGAATGTCGGCTAGAATCTGATTGGTTGCTATGGGCAACATCTCCACTTTTCTAAACCCGCAGCTTAGTAAATCTGACCCAAGGAGTTTTTGTTACAGTTAAATGCAGTAATGACTTCCTACAGCGTTCTGTGGCTGAATACCCTAATGCAATATATCATTTTTTTATTTGCTGCAATTGGTGTTTCCTGTGGGCCCTACACCCCAGGGATCCAAGAAAAGAAAGCTGTGAAATGCAGGCATACAAATCTCTTTTTCTCTTGCTCTCATTTCAGGAGGAGAGGAGGGCAGCTAAAGAAATGACTAAACGTCTAGAAACAGACCAGAATCATGTGAAAGAAGAGGTTTTTGCTTCCCCCTCTCCTGTGGTACAGTCAGTCGTTCCTGAAATCACTGCAGAGCCTGTAAGTTCACTACCCCCATAGCCACACTTGGATAATCTGTGGTTTACTCTGTGTTCTAAAACTATGGTTTCAGCCAATAGGATGTCAGATCATGTTGAGTTACCAGTCTTATAGCTTTACTAATTCTGTGATAGTTTACGAACAATTCCCTGCTTTTACCCACAATGCATCGGTCAGCAGCGACCCCTAATGGACTATGGACAATGATTCTGAGACACACCTACAAAGGTTGTGATAAAGTTTGTGATATTGTTGCAGAACATCCACCTTCTGCCTATTATATGCTATTATAAGCTTGTGCATGTGTTTTCTGAGCATGTGTCAAACATTGTAAGCTATACCACATGATCAGACAAACATGAAACTCGGGCTTTGGTCTATTTAATGGTATACTGTCTTACCATATCCATGAACACTGGTCATTTATATCACTGAGGTGGCCCAGATTTACGAATAGGCTCCATATTGTATTGGATCAGCATTCACGGCATTTACATTTTTATCATTGATTTTGTGGTTGTGTGACAATAAATGTGTTGATTTTATCTACTGCTCGTCTCCTATCTCTAGATTGGTGAATATGCTGAGAATAAATAGCGCTGTGTTTATATTTGTTTAGTCTTTCTTTGGGTGAGTTTGCAAGACTCCCCCCTCACAGCTGCTCTAATTTATGCCATTTACCCCTACGATGTATACAGAAACATCTTGTTTTTCCTTATTGTGATGTATATTAGCCTGACCTGCACAAAGCTAACATCTTATTGGCTTACTGATGCTCGTGTATGAGAGGTGATCCAGCGTTTTAGATTGCAGCCCATTTTGCCCACTCTGCAAGCTTAGGGCTGCAACAGAATCCTAATGGATCCCCCTGAATCGTTTACTTGGAGAGCTGTGCACATAGAAATGTTATTAAGCTACACTTTAGCTGATACTAAATACCAAGCAAGTGAGGCAATGGTGTTAGAGTTAAAATAATGGAGGGATCACCCGAACAGTGTTATTACCTTTTTATTACCATATTGTTTCAATATTTTTAATCTGTATTATGCTTTATTTTGTATTTCAGCCTTAGAGAGGGTTGTAAATACAAAGGACCATTCCAAATATTGGGCCTGATTCAGACTTAAGAAGGAGCTTGAAGAGAGGAGAGTTACACCTGGGTAAAGCCATGTTGATTTTAGGGGGAGTCAAGTTAATTGTATTCTATGCATGCAGGAATATATCTTTGAATTGCTTACTGCACATAGATACTGGGCAGCTTTACTATCACACTGTTATTTAGGGATAGGGATAGAAAACATCACCTCTCAACTGTAATACTGTTTGCAACAGATGAAATATGACTCCCCTGCAATCACCATGGTTTAGCCCAGGTGTAACTTTCTCTGAAATTAATTTTCTTCCTGCTTTTCTTCAACTGGAAACAATAAAAAAAAGATTTATTAAAAATAAATATTATATTATCTTATTGTCCATGCCACATGTGTTGAAGAGGATTACCCTGTTAAAACGTTGCGTTTTGATTTGATTATAGGTTACAGCCCCCCCTATGTCCTCCCCGAAGCCACCCCTTGACCTCAGGTCTTACCTAGAGGCATCAGGACACAGTGTGGAGACCTGCCCGCAGGTTAGAGTCAGTGCCATGTGCTGCAAGGGTTATCTAGTGAAGATGGGCGGTCGGATAAAAACATGGAAGAAACGATGGTTTGTGTTTGACAGACAGAAACGGAGGCTGGCCTACTATGCAGGTAACCGCAATTTTATCTCTCTGACGCCAGCTGCCCTAATGCCTTATATTGGTCAGATCCTAGATACAGAGTTAAACTCGGTATATTTGTAATCTAGACCAGACCTTGTCCATTTGTGGACCGCCAGATGTTCAGAACCAACATAACTCTTACATTACGTCATGACTGGAGAACCTCTCAGAAGTGTTTACTAACCCATTATTTTTTTCTCCACCTCCACATTTATTATTATTATAATAATTATTATTATTATCAGGTCTTTATATAGCGCTATCAGATTATGTAGTGCCTTACAGGGAATATTTAACATTCACATCAGTCCCTGCCCCATTAGAGCTACATTTTAAATTCCCAAACACAGACATATACAGTCAGACTATTAAACCAATTAACCAGTATGTTTTTTGGAGTGTGGGAGAAAACTGGAGCACACAAAGGAAACCCATGCAGATACAGGGAGAACATACAAACTCCACACAGATAAGGCCTACTCTGGGAATCAAACTCATGCTCCACTTACACTGTATATTTTTGCAGACAAAGAAGAACAGAAGTTGAAAGGAGTCATTTATTTCCAGGCCATAGAAGAGGTTTATTACGACCATTTACGAAGTGCTTTTAAGGTGAGTAACCTTGTGTATATGTTCCATACTCTGCCAGCTTGTGACAGAGACAGCATATCTCCACATGGGAGTAATCTGGAGAATCCTGACCAGGTTTTAGAGCAGCAGCAGAGAAACTGGGTGTGATCAGGCTTGGGCTAATCAACTGATATAAGTGTTTCAAAGACAGAGGGATCAGGACTCTTGATGGTGGACTAGCTGCCCAAGGGTTGGGGTATGATAGGGACCACTGGAACACCTAAAGAATCGTGTAAACTATGCTGTGACACTTGTAAGCTGCACTACAAGAACAACTTGCTGTTGGTGATGTTGCTGACCTGTTATGCTGTCTGCCTGATAGAAAATAAAAGAACTTGACTTTATTTCCTCCATGTGATGTGCTCCTCTGAAGACTTGGTAAATATTTTTAAACCAGTGCTGTACACATTCTGGTATTTTATTATTTAAGTAGCATTATAACAGGACCGACATTTCAATCGCTGTGAAGCGATTTTCATCAGGGCAATAAGACAGCAGAAAGAGATAATTATTATGCACCCCCATTATATAGTTTCAGACCTTAGTGCAGCCCCTCATATAGTTACAATCCTTAATGCACCCCCATAATATATTTTCAGTCCTTAGTGCACCCCCATTATATAGTTTCAGACCTTAGTGCAGCCCCTCATATAGTTACAATCCTTAATGCACCCCCATAATATATTTTCAGTCCTTAGTGCACCCCCATTATATAGTTTCAGACCTTAGTGCAGCCCCTCATATAGTTACAATCCTTAATGCACCCCCATAATATATTTTCAGTCCTTAGTGCACCCCCATTATATAGTTTCAGACCTTAGTGCAGCCCCTCATATAGTTACAATCCTTAATGCACCCCCATAATATATTTTCAGTCCTTAGTGCACCCCCATTATATAGTTTCAGACCTTAGTGCAGCCCCTCATATAGTTACAATCCTTAATGCACCCCCATAATATATTTTCAGTCCTTAGTGCACCCCCATTATATAGTTTCAGACCTTAGTGCAGCCCCTCATATAGTTACAATCCTTAATGCACCCCCATAATATATTTTCAGTCCTTAGTGCACCCCCATTATATAGTTTCAGACCTTAGTGCAGCCCCTCATATAGTTACAATCCTTAATGCACCCCCATAATATATTTTCAGTCCTTAGTGCACCCCCATTATATAGTTTCAGACCTTAGTGCAGCCCCTCATATAGTTACAATCCTTAATGCACCCCCATAATATATTTTCAGTCCTTAGTGCACCCCCATTATATAGTTTCAGACCTTAGTGCAGCCCCTCATATAGTTACAATCCTTAATGCACCCCCATAATATATTTTCAGTCCTTAGTGCACCCCCATTATATAGTTTCAGACCTTAGTGCAGCCCCTCATATAGTTACAATCCTTAATGCACCCCCATAATATATTTTCAGTCCTTAGTGCACCCCCATTATATAGTTTCAGACCTTAGTGCAGCCCCTCATATAGTTACAATCCTTAATGCACCCCCATAATATATTTTCAGTCCTTAGTGCACCCCCATTATATAGTTTCAGACCTTAGTGCAGCCCCTCATATAGTTACAATCCTTAATGCACCCCCATAATATATTTTCAGTCCTTAGTGCACCCCCATTATATAGTTTCAGACCTTAGTGCAGCCCCTCATATAGTTACAATCCTTAATGCACCCCCATAATATATTTTCAGTCCTTAGTGCACCCCCATTATATAGTTTCAGACCTTAGTGCAGCCCCTCATATAGTTACAATCCTTAATGCACCCCCATAATATATTTTCAGTCCTTAGTGCACCCCCATTATATAGTTTCAGACCTTAGTGCAGCCCCTCATATAGTTACAATCCTTAATGCACCCCCATAATATATTTTCAGTCCTTAGTGCACCCCCATTATATAGTTTCAGACCTTAGTGCAGCCCCTCATATAGTTACAATCCTTAATGCACCCCCATAATATATTTTCAGTCCTTAGTGCACCCCCATTATATAGTTTCAGACCTTAGTGCAGCCCCTCATATAGTTACAATCCTTAATGCACCCCCATAATATATTTTCAGTCCTTAGTGCACCCCCATTATATAGTTTCAGACCTTAGTGCAGCCCCTCATATAGTTACAATCCTTAATGCACCCCCATAATATATTTTCAGTCCTTAGTGCACCCCCATTATATAGTTTCAGACCTTAGTGCAGCCCCTCATATAGTTACAATCCTTAATGCACCCCCATAATATATTTTCAGTCCTTAGTGCACCCCCATTATATAGTTTCAGACCTTAGTGCAGCCCCTCATATAGTTACAATCCTTAATGCACCCCCATAATATATTTTCAGTCCTTAGTGCACCCCCATTATATAGTTTCAGACCTTAGTGCAGCCCCTCATATAGTTACAATCCTTAATGCACCCCCATAATATATTTTCAGTCCTTAGTGCACCCCCATTATATAGTTTCAGACCTTAGTGCAGCCCCTCATATAGTTACAATCCTTAATGCACCCCCATAATATATTTTCAGTCCTTAGTGCACCCCCATTATATAGTTTCAGACCTTAGTGCAGCCCCTCATATAGTTACAATCCTTAATGCACCCCCATAATATATTTTCAGTCCTTAGTGCACCCCCATTATATAGTTTCAGACCTTAGTGCAGCCCCTCATATAGTTACAATCCTTAATGCACCCCCATAATATATTTTCAGTCCTTAGTGCACCCCCATTATATAGTTTCAGACCTTAGTGCAGCCCCTCATATAGTTACAATCCTTAATGCACCCCCATAATATATTTTCAGTCCTTAGTGCACCCCCATTATATAGTTTCAGACCTTAGTGCAGCCCCTCATATAGTTACAATCCTTAATGCACCCCCATAATATATTTTCAGTCCTTAGTGCACCCCCATTATATAGTTTCAGACCTTAGTGCAGCCCCTCATATAGTTACAATCCTTAATGCACCCCCATAATATATTTTCAGTCCTTAGTGCACCCCCATTATATAGTTTCAGACCTTAGTGCAGCCCCTCATATAGTTACAATCCTTAATGCACCCCCATAATATATTTTCAGTCCTTAGTGCACCCCCATTATATAGTTTCAGACCTTAGTGCAGCCCCTCATATAGTTACAATCCTTAATGCACCCCCATAATATATTTTCAGTCCTTAGTGCACCCCCATTATATAGTTTCAGACCTTAGTGCAGCCCCTCATATAGTTACAATCCTTAATGCACCCCCATAATATATTTTCAGTCCTTAGTGCACCCCCATTATATAGTTTCAGACCTTAGTGCAGCCCCTCATATAGTTACAATCCTTAATGCACCCCCATAATATATTTTCAGTCCTTAGTGCACCCCCATTATATAGTTTCAGACCTTAGTGCAGCCCCTCATATAGTTACAATCCTTAATGCACCCCCATAATATATTTTCAGTCCTTAGTGCACCCCCATTATATAGTTTCAGACCTTAGTGCAGCCCCTCATATAGTTACAATCCTTAATGCACCCCCATAATATATTTTCAGTCCTTAGTGCACCCCCATTATATAGTTTCAGACCTTAGTGCAGCCCCTCATATAGTTACAATCCTTAATGCACCCCCATAATATATTTTCAGTCCTTAGTGCACCCCCATTATATAGTTTCAGACCTTAGTGCAGCCCCTCATATAGTTACAATCCTTAATGCACCCCCATAATATATTTTCAGTCCTTAGTGCACCCCCATTATATAGTTTCAGACCTTAGTGCAGCCCCTCATATAGTTACAATCCTTAATGCACCCCCATAATATATTTTCAGTCCTTAGTGCACCCCCATTATATAGTTTCAGACCTTAGTGCAGCCCCTCATATAGTTACAATCCTTAATGCACCCCCATAATATATTTTCAGTCCTTAGTGCACCCCCATTATATAGTTTCAGACCTTAGTGCAGCCCCTCATATAGTTACAATCCTTAATGCACCCCCATAATATATTTTCAGTCCTTAGTGCACCCCCATTATATAGTTTCAGACCTTAGTGCAGCCCCTCATATAGTTACAATCCTTAATGCACCCCCATAATATATTTTCAGTCCTTAGTGCACCCCCATTATATAGTTTCAGACCTTAGTGCAGCCCCTCATATAGTTACAATCCTTAATGCACCCCCATAATATATTTTCAGTCCTTAGTGCACCCCCATTATATAGTTTTAGACCTTAGTGCAGCCCCTCATATAGTTACAATCCTTAATGCACCCCCATAATATAATTTCAGTCCTTAGTGCAGCCCCATCATAGTTTCAGTCCTTAGTGCACCCCCTTATTATAGCTTCAGTCCTTAGTGCACCCCCTTATTATAGATTTAGTCCTTAGTGCAGCCCCATCATAGTTTCAGTCCTTAGTGCGCTCCCTTAATATAGTTGAGTCCTTAGTGCAGCCCCCAATAGAATGTCACTTACCCTCTCCTCCGCGGCGCGCTCTCTGCATTGTCAGGTGGTGCTTGCAGTGAATACAGACGCTGATGTGACCCCAAGGTCGCGTCGGCGTATGTATTCACCGCACACACCACCGCTGTGATGCCTGCTACCCGCTGTGACTCCTGGAAAAGGAGTCCAACGGGGGGAAAAAAAGCAATGGCGTTTTGTAGGACTCATGCCCTAAGGCTCCAATTGCGCACACATCAGCTGGGCGCCATTGGAATCTGGGGCACGAGCCCAACAAAACCCACGCTAGTTACGCCTCTGGTTTACTGGCACCAGTCATCATTATTTTTACCCTTAAAATGTATTTCCCCAACTTCTCTAATGATTGTAATATGATATATTGTGTTGTGGAAGGCCCACGGGTGAATCATGATCACGGTAGTGGTCTACTGAGGGGACCCCCATTAAAAGCATGGGTTCCTATTTTATTACTGTTGGGCCAGATCCAGACTTGCGACTGACAGGTCACTTACGCACGAAAGTTGCGTAAGTAGCCTGTTTTGACTGGAGGGCGCATGTTACGCTAGGGTTATGATAGTTCCGTACGTCTCATTTGCGTACAAATGGGCTGTACTTCCCCTCCGCCCGCTAAAATGGGCGGATGGAAGCATGCAAAATTTACAGTGTGGGAGGGGGCTCCCACACTGGTGCAGAAAAGCAGTCGTACGGACCGCTGAGCACTTTAAGGCAGGCTTATGGCAGGGTAATGGGGGAGTGACAGGGGGTGTGCACTCCCCTCTCTCTCTCTCGTACGGACAGACTCCGAACGTGCAGGGGTCTGGATCCGGCCTGTTGTTATTATTTTAGGAGTAACTCAGATTTGCCCCATTTGTGGTATTTGTAAATAACCTGAAAATGACAGCGTTTCTCTCTTTTATCCCCTAGAGTCCACACCCCAAGCTGACATTTTGTTTAAAGACCTTTGAACGACTCTTCTGTATGGTGGCCCCAACCCCAGAGGCCATGAGAATCTGGATGGATGTGATGGTAACCGCTGCTGAAGAGAACTTGAAGTACTGAAGGGAGTTTTGTGAACTGTGCAAAGACTTTGAAAAGGAACAAGGAAGATAATCAAATAGAGGAAGACAGAATCATAAAACCGATGTGTTATAAAAAGTACAAACTAGTGAGAGAAATGTTACAGGATGATAAAGAAGGGTCCTTTATGTATAGCATGTGAAACATATTTGACTTTTTACCCAACATTCCCTGGAGTACATAGCTTGTACTCACTACACTCATCCACATCTCCTTGTTTGTGTTATCTAAACAAGCGACAGATCTTTGGAGCTTTGTATAGATTGGCATTTATATACATGTATCTCCAGTGAACATTTGTTAGCAATTTACTTCAGGTTGTTTATAGAGATTATACAACTGTTTATTTGCTTTACATTGTAAATAACTAAAAATGCCTGTGGCTTCATACACCAGAAAATGTTCGTAAGCCTTTGTGGAGCTTGAGAAGGATTGAAGTGCACCTACACAAAATGGTGGCCTCAGGCGTGTGGAAACAGTGAACTTTAAAGTTTGGATGTCTGGATACTTAGTGACCTAGCTGCTGACCAATCAAATCAGACTGTGTGTTTGACGTTTGACTATCTGCAGCCAATGTTAAGCCTGGAGAGAATAATATTCATGAAGAATGTACAGAAAACATGAAGAGCAATAATATTAAGAAGAACAATAAGAACTTGTTAGCCAATATAGATGCTTTGACTGAGATCACCGAGCTGCCTTTTCTAAACCTTGCCTACAGATGGAGCCATGTTTATAAACTGACTGGCAATTTAAGTCTTGAAATTGCATACAATAGTATGTAATTCATAGGTTGGGGCCAGGGATTTATCAATCTGGCCAAGGTTCCGCAAATTATTATGCCATTCTACATGTATAAAAACTATTTTTTTGGTTTGGCCCATTACACACTACATACCAGAATGAATGGACATTAGCTGTCTGTATTGTACAAAAATGGCTATAAGGATGCTATAATGACAAGGAAATGGACAGAAAAGTATTTTGCTGCTCATTTTTAAAGCTGTAATCCACAGTGACCAATCAGATATTTCCTTGTATCTGTCTATTACAAGTCAAAGGGTAACGCAAGATCTGATTGGTTGCTATCAGATATTTTCCTTTATTAGTCTTGTACATAATGATTGGTTGCAATCAGATGTTTTTCAGACTCATTATTTGTACATAATATAAGATCTGATCGGATGCCTTAGATGGCAGGATTTTGGTGCAGTAAATTTTCATTTGCTACATTGTTTTAATTTTAAGATTGCTGCTGATAGGAAACCTATGAAAATATGTTTTGGCTAGCTTGCATCTTGTTTGCTGGCCTTGGAGATAGGCTTGCAGAGTATTGATTTGTATTATGTCAGTTAAAATATAATATTTCTATAGGATTCATTGTGTTCCTTTTGCCTAGACACAACGGCCATTTTGTGGTCTGAATCAACCGTCACTGAATTTAGTCTGTCCATTTATTAGGAACTGGTGACAAAATGGAAACATGAAGCATTTGTACCTCATACTGAAGTTCAAAATGCATCATAACTGAGGCATGAGGTACACTGAGGTACATATTCTAAGGAATGTCAATAACTAGTGTCCTGTATATTGGAATTGGTTCTGTTTACAAAATGACTCCTTTCTCTGTGTATAGCTTGTGATACACATTATTGTAAATGAGTTTTTCGGTCCCTCTATGTAATGGAAGGTTTAAGTAAGTTCAGAACAGACATTTTGTGTTGTCTGTGTTGGATATGAAGGGTATAATCCTTTCCAACCTCTTTTTACAGTGTTCAGGATTGTATGTAAAATGTGTATATTTAGGGGTACTTTTCTCTGGTGAAGGCGGCTGTGTATGCTTTAATAACAAATGCCACATTTATTTTATTTATTATATTTTAAACAATAAAACCATGTTGGATTATTTTAGGATTTGTTGGATATTTATTATGCTTCGTTACACATTATTATATTGCAGTGTTTCTCCATTGGTATGGTAGCTAGGAGGAGAAAAGAATGGGGGCATGGGTTCAACTTCTAAGGAACCCATACTGGCTAAAATCATCATAAAAACAACAAACTCCTATAAAAAGGTTATATTTCTATCTTTTAATATTATACAAATATACAAAGGGAAACTATAATATAGGGCCAGAATTACTAAGCTGCAGGTTTGGAAATGTGGAGATTTTAGCTAACATTCTCAAGTATATAAAAAGAAAGTGAGAGCCAGTATTGTCATTGTGTGCTAAGATTAAAAATGTATTTGACTGCCCTTGAAATGAAACATGGTTTACATTTCCACTAATTTTCCTCTTATTTCCAAACTCTGGATCCAGTCCAAAGAAAGGAGGTAATTACTAAAGGTTTTTGAATGTTCCTTAAATAAAGGATAATTAACTATTTTTAAACCACAGATGAATCTTTTCTGTTCCCATGTTCTGTACCTTTATATTATTGTCTAGTGTAGCCAAAAATATACAGCTTACAAAATATGAGGTATACTTTATTATCCAGTACATTCAATAATAAAAGAATTAACGATATATATTATATAATTGTAAGATGATATTATTTACATTGTATATTATGCTCTATCACCAATAACACCAAATGCAGGTTTGGCAAGTCTTCCAAAAATACTGAATCTTGAAGCCAGATTTACTAAGCTGCGAGTTTGGAAAAGTGGAGATTTTGCACATAGCAACCAATCAGATTCTAGCTGACATTCTGTAGTATGTCATAGGAAAGTGAGAGCTAGAATCTGATTGGTTGCCATTGGCAACATCTCTACTTTTTCAAACCCTCAGCTTAGTAAATCTGGCCCTTGGTCTAAATGAAAGCAGATGGCTTAGGAATGTTATTTACCACAAAGCCTACATAAAGTAGGAAAATAAGTGCTGCTGAGTTAGTGGAGATGGGGCTTAAAGATTCAGTTCTGTTGGCAATGCCCTCAGCTTAACAGTGCTATGGTCTCCTGGAGGGGGAGGTAGCATAATGTTAAAGGCAATCAGGCATATCACTTAACTTAAGCAGGGATATATGGTCATGGTAGTCCTTAGTGACTTCTAATATTCTTTAATCACCATTTTGTCTTTTGACAAATTTCCACTCTAAGCGACTCGCTTTCAGATTACTGGACTAGCACATGACCTGGTGCTATGATATGTCATGAGGTAAGCCCAGAAAAATGAGGAAGTTTTATGTGATGGTGAAGTAATGAAGAAGTATTGCATGATTAGAGTATATTACTGGTAATTAAATAAACATGTTGATTAGTATTACTAATGGCTCTGATTCACACCAGCAGAGGCGTAATTGCCCAATTTTTTAAACTGGGCATGCATAATCCGTGTGACTACGCAATCTACGTAGCCTTTAGGCACATAGATGAACTATGTGTGGTCTTTAAAGGCCGCACATAGTTTATTAGGTAAGAGGAGGCGTGCACAGCAGCCTCCGGGGGGAAGTTAGATAAAGTGTGTGGGGGGAGGGATGTAAATTAGGCTGGGAGGGAGGGCTGGGGATTGTCCGTGTGTATTTTCCCTCCTTAAGAGGAAAAATATGCATGAAAAATGATTGGTGCCTATGGCACTCGTAAGTGCCATTAGGCACCAAGAAACGGCGGTAGGGGAGGGGACCGGAGAGGTAGGTGCCGATTTATGTGTATGAGTCGCATTTAGACTTAATAATAATGGGCTGGATCCAGACCTAGTTAAGTGCATGAACTTAGTTACTCCTGGGCTAAACCATGTTGATTGCAGGGGAGTCATATTTCACCTGTTGCAAACAGTATTAGAGTTGAGATGTGATGTTTCCTATCCCAAGTCTAAATAACAGTGTGATAGTAAAACTGTTCAGTGTCTGTGTGCAGTAAGCAATTCAAAGATATATCCCTGCATGCAAAGAATACAATTAGATTGACTCCCCCTGAAATAAACATGGTTTAGCCCAGAATTAACTAAGTTCAAGCACTTAACTAGGTCTGGATCAGGCCCAATGAACGTATTCAAACCTAACAATCTTAGGAGATTTATACAAGTCGGCCAGTTCTGTACTTTCAGGTTGCTGTCCCACTGAGCATGACTTCCCTGCACATAATCGAATAAATGCAATG
>WWET01001524.1:235869-247526 GCA_011038615.1 Limnodynastes dumerilii | reverse complement strand
GGAAATGTGGGGGGGGGGGCATTTAAATTGTACAGTATGGGCAGCGTTATGCACTTCCATCTGTGCATGCGTTCCATACAGTAAGCACATAGATCCGTGCAGAGAAATGAAAGCAGGGTTATGGACACCAAAGTCAGCTAAAATCCATCTATGAGATGTTATGGGAGCGCATCGGCCTCTTCCATGGGGATTTTAAACTCCATGGATGCAGATTTTATCATTTAAGTCAGGATCTGGCCTAATGAGTCACATTTAAGTCTGGATAATGCAGCATAGAACTAGAGCTCCCTCTGAATCTCTTATTCTAGGATTGGATGTCATGAAAATATAAGTATGGATCCTGCCTATTATGTTCATGTTTTAACCAGGTAACAAATTAAATAATGTGCAGTAGTACTAATGAAGACCATAAAATCTAATTAGTGAAACTTTTCATCCTGGAAAACACTTTTTTCTTTCTTGTATTCTTCTTATACATCAATACTAAGATGGTGATAACAGCATCAGTTTCCAGTTACTGGATTTGCTTCACAATGATCCCATCCTTACTGCACAATTTTGCGATTCCTGGCATTACATTGTGGGGACTGGAGCTATTAATCCATGATTGACAGTAGATGATGTTATCGAGGCATCTGCCCCCTCATCTCCTTATAGGTATGAGCAAGTTGTAGTTCTATCCAAAGAGTCTGGGAAAGGTCTTGACAATTGTGGAGCCCACCTGTAACCCACTTAGAAATTCTGGGACAGTAACTAAGGTCCGGATTCACAGTTACATAGTTTTCGTCTTACGTACATTGTTTTAAAAATTGAGCTACTACGCATGCGTAGTAGCTTATTTAAGCTATCTATGTACCATTTCTGTATGTAGATTGCGTAAGCGCGGTCTACGCATGCGTAGTAGCTCAGTTCTTAAAACAATGTACGTAAGAGGAAAACTACGTAACTGTGAATCCGGACCTAAGTATCTATGATATAGTAAATAAAGTATACACAGTAAAGGTAATTCACAGTGATAAAGCATTTAGAAAGACCAGTATAACTTGTGTGTACTGTATAACATAAGACAGGGTACTGGACACTTAAATGTCCAGAACTCCGCGCTTACTTTCAGATCAACGTGTGTACGCAAGTCGCACGCAAATCTGAGACATTAAATATTATTAATTGGCATTCATTATACAATATTATCTATTTTGTAGAAATTCAAGGAAAGTAGTAGAAAACAGACACTTAAAAGGCTAGAGGTAGCAGTAAATGATCACGAAAGCAAAACTAAGATGAGAATAACCCATGGTGAGTAGGTCAGACGTATAGCTGCGTTGGGAGGATAATTGGAAGTACGTGAAGCCATTGTGCTGTTCGGAGCATGCAACACTTTATCTTTAGGCATGGTGCTATGAGAGTGTGGTTGTGTGGATGTAGAATCGATTTGTGGTTGTGTGGATGTAACGTTGATTTTTGGTTGTGTGGATGTAATGTTTATTTGTGGTTGTGTGGGTGTAATGTTCATTTGTGGTTGTGTGGATGTAATGTTCATTTGTGGTGGTGTGGATGTAATGTTGATTTGTGGTGGTGTGGATGAAACGTTGATTTGTGGTTGTGTGGATGTAATGTTGATTTGTGGTTGTGTGGATGTAACGTTGATATGTGGTTCTATGGGTATAGGGTTAATCCATGGAGGTGGGGCATCTGTTATGGGCAATTCATTGCTGTCATCGGTAAGGAGTACTAAGAATGGAATGTCTCCCATCTGTTTATTATCGGAGAGGTCTTTGTTGCAGTCATCCCCTGAGCAGCAGGCACCTATGAGTTCATAGTATGCACTTCCATATGTGAGAGACTGCATTGCACACCGATATTTTATGGAGCAGCTCTTGATGGGTATGATTGTTGCGTCAGAATCTGGGTAGAATAAATAAAATAATTGAATAATACAATTGATTGGCGATATGGGTAAATGTTATGCAGGCACTGAAAAGTAACATGCTACAGATTATCCTCAATGCCTAAGGATTTATGGGCCATATTCACACTTAAGAGTGAAATAAGTACGCACGGATTCGCAAATATACGCGCCTAAGTGGCAAGGCAACACCCATGACACTCCCCTCTTACCTAAGGATTTTAGCAGACTTCCGCAACCATAGGGCAACCTTAACTCACCGTGTGTATATTTGTGCTTAAGTTGCTTAGGTACGTGCGTACATTCCTAACCGCGCCCATATTAGGCCATTTAAATGCCCCTTCCACCCACTTTTACTTAACTTTCTACTTACGGAGGACTGGCACACCCCTTTGTATGCATCTCACTAAGCACGGATTTGAAGTCCGTGCCTAATGGATTTCCATCCCGAAATCCTATGTAGCTTGCGTAAAAAAGTTACTATGCATGCACAGTTTAACCAATCCTAAAGATATGCACAGAAAAAGCAGCACTTTCTTAAGTGTGAATACGTCCTATCTCATTAGTGTCTTGTCTGAGTATTGATCTGGTCCAATGTGATTTTGTGTGTACACAGATCTGGAGAATGAGGATATTGAGAGCTCTGATCCTGCTTGTCTTGAAGGCTAGACAGCTTTTATGAACCTTGCTTCTCTGTTCTACTGTAAGATTCCATTTGCATATAAGATATTGGAATCAAGAAACTTAAAATGTTTTGTTTTTATGCAAACTCACTAAAAGTATTTTGGGGCTGCTAATTTATTTATTAAAAACAGGATAAAAAAAGGTAGGACTTGCATTAAAGGGGTGGAGTTTTATTAGTACAGCATAATGGAAGAGTTTCATATGATTAGGGGTAATTAATCTTAACTTACTTTGTTTTGATTTCCTGTTACTTAATGTTGGGGAGTTGACATAAGGAGACAATATAATAATAGGTGAGATATATAGACCCTTTCAAGTTAAACTTGTAAATCTTCAGAATCAGAACCCTCTACAACACCTTCAAATATTCTACAAAACCCTGAATCAGTCTGGAAAATCCTCAGATATTCTATAAACCCCTCAGACATTCTACAGTACCCTTAGACATTTACCGAACCATCAGACATTTTACAGGATCCTCAAAACTTCTACAGTACCTTTAGACATTCGACATAACCCTCACCCATGCTACCTTTGGACATGCTACAGTACTCTAAGACATTCTACAGAACCCTCACACATAGAGCAGAACCCTCGGATATGCTACAGAATCCACAGACCTACAACATCCTTAGACACACTTAGCTATGTTACAGAACCTTTAAAAACTCTACAAAATTCTCATACGTTCTACAACACCCTCAGGTATTCTACAGTACCCTCAGACATTTTACAGTACCCTTAGATATTCTACAGAACCCTCAGACAGGCTTTAGAACCTTTAAACATTCTACAGAACCCTAATACATTCTACAACACCCTCAGACATTTTAAGAAAACTCTCTTATAATCTAAAGGATCCTCAAAACTTCTACATGACCCTCAGACAATCTGCACGACCCACAGCCATGCTACAGAAACCACTGACATTATCCAGAACACACAGAAATTGTACAGAACCCTCAGCCATGCTAGAGAGCCCACAGACATTCTACAACACCCTCAGGCACCTTTAGCCAGGTTACAGATATCTCAGACATTCTAGAGAACCCTCAGACATTCTGTAACACCCTTAGGCACTCTACAGAACCCACAGACATTCTATAACACACCCAGGCACTCTACAGAACCCTCAGACATTCTATAACACCCTCAGGCACTCTACAGAACCCTCAGACATTCTATAACACACTCAGGCACTCTACAGAACCCCCAGACATTCTATAACACCCTCAGGCACTCTACAGAACCCTCAGACATTCTATAACACCCACAGATATTCTATAACACCCTCAGACATTCTACAGATCTATCAGACATGCTATAGAACCTTCAGACACTCTTCAGAACCCTCAGATACTCTACAGAACCCTCAGACATTCTATAACACACTCAGACACTCTACAAAACCCTCAGACATTCTATAACACCCTCAGACACTCTTCAGAACCCTCAGAAATTCTACAGAACCCTCAAACATTCTAAAACACTCTTCAGAACCCTCAGACAATCTATAACACTCTCAGGCACTCTACAGAACCCTCAAACATTCTATAACACCCTCAGACACTCTAAAGAATCCTCAGACATTCTACAGAACCCTCAGATATTCTGAAACATCCTCAGGCACTTTACAGAACCCCCAGACATTTTATAACACCCTCAGATATTCTACAACACTCTCAGACATTCTACAGATCTATCAGACATGCTATAGAACCCTCACACACTTTACAGAACCCTAATACATTCTATAGAACCCTCAGACATTCTATAGAACCCTCAGACACTCTACAGAACCCACAGACATTCTATAACACACCCAGGCACTCTACAGAACCCTCAGACATTCTATAACACACTCAGGCACTCCACAGAACCCTCAGACATTCTATAACACACTCAGGCACTCCACAGAACCCTCAGACATTCTATAACACACTCAGGCACTCCACAGAACCCTCAGACATTCTATAACACACTCAGGCACTCCACAGAACCCTCAGACATTCTATAACACACTCAGGCACTCCACAGAACCCTCAGACATTCTATAACACACTCAGGCACTCCACAGAACCCTCAGACATTCTATAACACCCTCAGGCACTCTACAGAACCCTCAGACATTCTATAACACCCTCAGGCACTCTACAGAACTCTCAGACATTCTGAAACATCCTCAGGCACTCTATAGAACCTTCAGACATTCTATAACACCCTTTAGGCACTCTACAGAACCCTCAGCGATTCTATAACACCTTCAGGCACTCTACAGAACCCTCAGACATTCCATAACACCCTCAGGCACTCTACACAATTCTCACACATTCTATAACACCCTCAGATATTCTATAACACCCTCAGATATTCTACATATCTATCAGACATGCTATAGAACCCTCACACACTTTACAGAACCCTAATACATTCTATAGAACCCTCAGACATTCTATAGAACCCCCAGAAACTCTACAGAACCCACAGACATTCTAAAACACCCTCAAACATTCTATAACACCCTCAGACAGTATTCAGAACCTTCAGACATTCTATAACACCCTCAGGCACTCTACAGAACCCTCAAACATTCTATAACACCCTCAGACACTCTAAAGAATCCTCAGACATTCTACAGAACCCTCAGATATTCTGAAACATCCTCAGGCACTTTACAGAACCCCCAGACATTTTATAACACCCTCAGATATTCTACAACACTCTCAGACATTCTACAGATCTATCAGACATGCTATAGAACCCTCACACACTTTACAGAACCCTAATACATTCTATAGAACCCTCAGACATTCTATAGAACCCTCAGACACTCTACAGAATCCACAGACATTCTATAACACCCTCAGACACTCTTCAGAACCTTCAGACATTCTATAACACCCTCAGGCACTCTACAGAACTCTCAGACATTCTGAAACATCCTCAGGCACTCTATAGAACCTTCAGACATTCTATAACACCCTTTAGGCACTCTACAGAACCCTCTGCCATTCTATAACACCTTCAGGTACTCTACAGAACCCTCAGACATTCTATAACACCCTCAGGCACTCTACACAATTCTCACACATTCTATAACACCCTCAGATATTCTATAACACCCTCAGATATTCTACATATCTATCAGACATGCTATAGAACCCTCACACACTTTACAGAACCCTAATACATTCTATAGAACCCTCAGACATTCTATAGAAACCTCAGACACTCTACAGAACCCACAGACATTCTAAAACACCCTCAGACACTCATTAGAACCCTCAGACATTCTACAGAACCCTCAAACATTCTATAACACCCTCAGACACTATTCAGAACCTTTAGACATTCTATAACACCCTCAGGCACTCTACAGAACCCTCAGCAATTCTATAACACCCTCAGGCACTCCACAGAACCCTCAGACATTCTATAACACCTTCAGGCACAGAACCCTCAGACATTCTATAACACCTTCAGGCACTCTACAGAACCCTCAGACATTCTATAACACCCTCAGAAATTCTACAGAACCCTCAAACATTCTATAACATCCTCAGACACTCTACAGAACCCTCACATTCTACATAACCCTCAGACATTTTATAACAACCTCAGACACTCTTTAGACCCCTCAGACATTCTATAACACCCTCAGACATTTTTCAGAACCCTCATACATTCTATAACACCCTCAGACACTCTCCAGAACTCTCAGACATTCTACAGAACCCTCAGACATTCTATAACAACCTCAGAAACTATAAAATATAAAACAAAATAAAGAACTTGCCATGTCCCTATTTGAATAACCTCTGAATAGTTTGACCTAGAAAAGTCCAATATTATTTGAAAATCAGACCACTTTTTTGAAAGTCCCACCAAATTTTCTGCATTTGAGTGTAATTGCAAAATCATTTAGATGACATAATATGACATTTACCTACTGACAACGTGAAATTTCCATCAAAGCAGTAGCTGTAGGTATTATAGCAGGACGCGACAGGAGAGTTGGATGGTGAGCAGTCTGATCCGGCTTTTCCAATACAACTATAGCATTGCTTTTCATTCGATGCATAAGTTATGTTATCTGCAGTACACAACAGCATAATTAATGGGATAAAACTGCAGTGTTCTGAACAAATATAGCATGAACTAGAAAACAGGTTTATCAGGTAAATAACTATACTACTCATTAACCCATGTATATTCCTAAAACATAGTTACATAAGCATTAGATGATTAAATTCTCCTTATAAGAGAGTGCTGGAGAGTTTTTCTTAATTGTAACAAGACATGAAAGTTTTGACAACACAGTAGTATTAGTAGTAGTAATAGTAGTAGTATAGTAGTAGTAGTAGTGTAGTAGTAGTAGTAATAATAATAATAGTAGTAGTAGTATAGTAGTAATAGTAGTAGTAGTAGTAATAATAATAGTAGTAGTAGTAGTATAGTAGTGTAGTAGTAGTAGTAGTAGTAATAATAGTAGTAGTAGTAATAGTAGTGTAGTAGTAGTAGTAATAATAATAGTAGTAGTAGTAGTATAGTAGTAATAGTAGTGTAGTAGTAGTAATAGTAGTAGTAGTGTAGTAGTAGTAGTATAGTAGTAATAGTAGTAGTAGTATTAGTAATAGTATTCCCAGCTTTATGCCTCATAATATTATACATAAACTACAGAAGTCTGCTAACATCCTCACTGGTTTATATGGTGCTGGATGTCCTTAGTGGCCTTGCTTTACTATACAACCTTGGCACGAAGGAAGATTTATTCAGCAGAATAATTTCCCTTCACTCTGATTGGCCAATTCAATATACTACCTAGACCTAACATCATTTTGGTTGTATTTTCCTTTACTTTGATTGGGTGATCAGAAACAGACATAGTATTGGGGAAAGATCTTCAGATGCTTCACCTCTCTCACCTGGGACTGTAATGTAACTGCTGGGGAGGCTGGATAACCATAATTGCCATTTAAACCTTCTTCTTCCTGTCTTTGGATCCACCCGTGCTTTGGCAACTGTACCACTTTAGTTTAACATTCCTGAATTGAACGGGGTTGAGACTTGGGCTGTCTTGCAGACAGGGACATTTCGGAGGTTAGCATGTACCTCTTTGTTATACTTAGGAAAGCATATAGTGCAAGCAGCTTGTACAAAGTAAGTGAGAGCTAGAATCTGATTGGTTGCTATAGGCAACATCTCCACTTTTCCAAACCCACAGCTTAGTAAATCTGTCCCTTAGAATTGTAGATATCTTTATGTAACCCCATCTCACAGCTCAAAGAGCATCTGCTATCCGGATGACTGTGAGATCAAATTAAAATTAGCATTTTTTAACTGTAGGAAATATATGTAAGTTTTAGTGGGGAAAAACAAAAGATATTTTTATTACATACAAAGGGCCGGACCCTGACCTATGTGCGCCTTACGGGTGCGCAAGGTCATTACGTGTGCGCGCCCCCTGCTCCCCGCTACAGGTAGTAAATCTGTAGCGGGGTGAGGCCTTACGGCTGCATACCTGGTCAAAGCAGGGCTTCACCAGCCCCGTCCCCTCATTTACATGTGTATCTCCACCTAGACGGTGGAGATAAGACTGTAGTAAATGAGGGGACAGCCCATTTCCTGTAACAGCCGGCGTACATAACATACATTACGTACGCCGACCCTTATGGTCAGGGACGTTTTAAGAAGTGAGGGGGGCCCTTGTGCAGGATATGTACATGGGCCCTCCCTCCCTACCCTGAGACAGGACTGTCCCATTTCGCGGACCTCAAAAGGGGTGGACCCAACTGTGCTTTAAGCCCCGCCCCCTTCCCAGCCCGTGAATCAGGATAGTCCCACCGCAGGGGAAGTGGGGCTCATTCGGCATCTATTTCTTTCCTCTGGAAGATCTTAGAGAGGGAAGAAATGGATGCCGAATGGCTCCTATTCCCCCGCCAACCCTGGGTGCAGGATGAATGCCACAGGGCCCCCTGTTCTGAGGGGCCTGTGTACACTGCACACCCTGCACCCATTATAGATACGCCTATGCTTACGGCATTATAAGAATGTTGCGTGCATGCATACAACCTTCTAGACAGGGGAATTACGTATGCACTGAACGTAAATCCCCTGTTGTACGGACCCGAGGATTGAGCCCAAAGAGTATATCTCTCTTCCTAATATTTCTGTGTCCTGTACAAATAGCATAACGTGACAATCATTTTGTACTGTCACTACTATGTTAGTGGTATACACACTATTCATCATATAATGTAATAATTACCATCTGGGGCAAGTTGATAGTCTTTTATATCCATGTTTGTATTGCACAGGCTATAGTTGCATTGTTGAACTTTTATAAACACAGACATCCCATGGAATGACATGGTTTTATCCAGGTTTATTGAGTCACCAAATCCACAGCCTTTCTTTAGGATTATGTGTTCATCGTGGCCTGTGGAACGACAAAACTTGCTTAGTATTCCAATGCAAACAAATTTGTTCAGCAACTTTTGCAGTATATGGAAAATACGAAGGCTCTGGACTTCGACTCCTTGCATTCTCAGAGGCAGAGGCATAGGTGATACCCGGCCAAACATAATGTTACTTTCAAAACACCTGGGGCTCGATTTACTAAACCGTGGAAAAGATAATGTGGAGATGAAACCCATAGCAACTCATGAGATTCTAACTTTCATTCTCCTATTACATACTAGAGAATGTCAGCTAGAATTTGATTGGTTGCTGTTGGCAACATTTCCATTTTTCTTTTTTGTAGTTTACTAAATCTAACTCCAGGGGCCAGATTTACTAAGCTGCAGGATTACTAAAAGTGGCAAAGTTGCCCATAGCAACCAATCAGATTCTAGCTGACATGTTCTAGTATGTAATAGGAAAGTCAGCTAGAGCTAGAATCTGATTGGTTGCTATGGGCAGCATCTCCACTTTTCCTTCGCTGGGTAAATATGGTGTTCTGAAAGTTTTCTATTCCTGTCCTAAGGTATTATTCTATCCACCAAGACCGGGCCCCATAATAGAAGGCATTGGAAATTAAGGGGACAGTAAAAGTGCTGGCATCCAGGTGCTAGGCCGGAGGTGGGCACTTCTCCAATTTAATGGAGTCCATTATCTTCCCTCCCAGCCCAACAGTCCTTTGTTTAATATCCTAGACCCAACTCTCTGTCTCCTCGCTTGTGTCCCCGACTCCCCGCAGTCAGAGGCCCGTATTCAGAGTACCGGCCGTATAACATATACGTTTATTGTTTAGTAATTTTTACTACTGCGCATCTAATAGACCACATTTACGCAATCTACGAAAGAAAAAGATACGTAGATTACGTTTAAAAATGACTACGCATGCACAGTAGTAAGAATCGCTAAACAACGGACATATATGTTATACGTCCGGTACTCTGAATACGGGCCAGAGTGAGCAATCCTCAATGGCTGCATGGCAGATCCAGGGAGTTGGGGGTGGGGACATATTCACTAGTTACACTGTGTAACTAGTGAATATCATACACTCCAACATGACCCCTTCCACTAGGTACAATATACTCTGCACCTGAGCCTCCAACTGTCACTCACCTGGTTTAAATGACAACTGATATATAAAAAACTATTTGTCTCTTCAAAAAGGTGGTTACCATAGTAACTAACAGTTGGAAACTGAGGAGCAGAGTATTTTGTACCTAATGGAATGGGTCCTGTTGGAGGGTATGGAATATGAATCGCCGACCCGCAGCACCCCGGATCTGCCATGCTGTTCGGCTGTCTCCTGGCTCCAGTACTTTGCAAGTTAGCAGGCAGAGTGGAGGCATTGGCAGCCAGGTTGGACCAGCAGCAGAGCAATAAAGATGGATTTACACTTCGCACCCTTCTCCCTCCTCTTCTCCGCTCCCTCCTCCCTCAGACTCAGTCAGCCGTGATGTTATAACGTTGGGCAAGTTATGACGCCATTATGTCATGGGAAGGGGCACCAAAAGTTATCTTGCCTCCAGGCGCCTGGGCAGGACCTACGCCACTGATAGGTCATTTCCTTCTAATGCAAATTACACACCTTTATTCCCATGCAAAATGAGACTCTTGCGTGTAAATAATACAGAAACCACACTGACCCTAACAAACTATACAGAATGCATATCTGGAGAAGCTACAATTGGGACCCAGGCAACAAATATAACTGGAGTATTTCCCCAGGAGCCAATCAGGCAACTGGAACAGTACATACTTGTCTGTATGGCACTGACGGTCTCGAGGCACGCATCTATACCTGGGGAACAGGACACATTCACAGCATTCTCTGGCAAGCAGCCTCCATCACCTTGATCTGTACACGAGTAACATTCAATGGACTGAGAGTCAACACCTAAGGATGGAAAATAACGCAGGTCATATATACCCATATTCTTGGCAACCAACATGATACATTATAACTTACAGAGTTATAACCATGGGGCAGACCCAGACCTATGGCCGCCGTCTTTTTTACGGTGGCCGTATGCGTAAGAACGCCATTTCTGCCGTTCTGCGCATGCACCGGGCTAATGTTTCCCGGCGTAATCAGTTTATCAGGGTGCCCTTGATCGGGCGTCTGTAAGTACAGCGTAGTTATGGACGAAGGGACGTGCAGCACTGTAACTATGCTGTAGTTACGGAAGGTAGGTGGGGGGAGGGAGGGAAATTAGGAAGGGAGGGCTGGGTTAGGGGGTTATATTTAGTTGCCCAGCGTAACTACCCACTGTTACGCCGGCTGAAGGCTACCTTAACTTCAGTGAGTAAGCACTCCGGGACAGGGGGAGTGCTTATGAGCTACGCTGGTCGTACTTACAAAGCTCTGGATCAGGCCCCGTATTCTTACCTGATAATACTGGCAAACCTCCGTAGGCTACGTATGGAAGTCTGCTTAAAAATGGTATTGTGCTGTACCATTTTCTCTGCAACGGGGTACAGCCGACTGATGCTGCGATCCGTGTGGATCAGAGCCCCCAATACGTAATAAATACACAAGAGTGGTGGGCAGAGGCATGGCAATCTTACAGTAAGCCCTTACGTACAATGCAGTATTATATTAAAAATGCAG
>WWET01001524.1:221574-235843 GCA_011038615.1 Limnodynastes dumerilii | reverse complement strand
AGGAATGCTTGAGGTCCTGCTGGCGTATCCACAATCCTGCTCTTCCACTTGCGTGGTTGGGATCACAAATTCCATACAGTAGCCTCCGCAGCAAACTCTACCGTACAAAATTTCAGGGTAAGTATGAATCCGTTTCTAAGGGCTGGATCCAGAACAATGTCCATCGCCCATAATACGTCCGGCAGATGCCGAAAATAGCTCCTGCGCATGTGTAGTAACTAATTTACGTAATCTACGTATCGTTTCGTTACTTAGATTGTGTATATGTGGTCTTTAAGACCGCATATACGCAATCTATGTAACAAAACGAACCATAGATTACGTAAATTTGTTACTACGCATGCGCTGTAGCTATTTTCGGCATCTGACGGACGTATTATGGGCGACGGACGTTGTTCTGGATCCAGCCCTAAGAGAGTAATCTGATTGCGCAGTGTACTGCATAAGGGATGTCAGTGCATTATCATGTAGATTGGTCTTTCACTTCCATGGGTAACCTACATCCTACCTATCAACTTTGTCTTTGCTAGGCTAGTACCTGTAAATACTGTCCTCCAGCATGGGACTTGACTGGGCTTTGAGACAGGGCACCAATTATCCATCAGTTTGGTTCCATGTAGGACTAAGGTTAAGTCAGAGGGCCATAAGTATTTCTCTACTTCAGTATTTTCTCCTAGACTAAAATGTTCAATCAACCCTGGACCCGGAGGGGATGAAGGACCATCAAAGCCTCTTATGCTTACAATAATTTGAAGCTCTGTTTGGGACTAAGGGGCATATTCAGAGATCCGTTTTTGCGGGAAGTTCCGTGCGTATTTTTACGATACGATGAACTGCGCATGCGTAGTAACTAAATTTACGCTATCTACGTTGATTTTACGCACGGAAGTCCATTACGCATAGACTTGTGAATCGCACGTGGGAAGATCCGTACGGAGGGGCGTGGTTGTAATCCGTCCAGAAAAAGATCCATGTAAGTGGGGGTGGGGGGAGGCATTTAAATGACCATTTGAGGGCTCGGTTAGTTAGATACACACGTATGGAGGTATTATATGCTTGGAAATGCACAGTTAAAGATAAGGGTGGTCGAGGCACTCGAAAGTCACCGTCAACCCGTCTGTGTGAGGGGAGTGTCATGGGTACCTTGCACCGGCCGTGCGTATATTTGCATACTTTAAAGAAACGGATCTCTGAATATGGCTCTAAGCCTTGTAGGCAGTGATTCTTTCACGGACCATGTGCCAGGTGATGAATGCTTTGGAAAATGGATTTGAGGTCCTCATCAAAATGGTAGCGGATCTCTAATCGTTTGCATGTTCACACGCCCATAACTGAATAGGAAATTCCTGACACTTCCTAATTATGTTTATGATGTATGGTTTAATAAAATATTCCACCTAGATCTTAACCTAAAATTTTCCAATCCCCCCCCCCCACTTCTTTCATATTAATATGTCAATTATTGCTTAAATAGGCTGATGGCTTGAAGGACATTGTGTGATTCATTTTATGCAAGCACTCTGGCAATTCAATATGCATTAGTCACATTTGCAGTTAAATCCTGTTTTTCTGCATAATACACAGAGTCTGTGACTATGCAATCAGGAGGTGTTTACAGTTGCATCCCGTACCCAGTAGAAGCTGTAATATTCCTGATAATGATCCCATACAGACTTCTGTTTTGATTCAATGGGATCTCTGAGTTAAAGAATAAGAGAAATGTGTTGAAACCAGGTTTCCTTATTCACACATCAGTTTTGTAGCATTGTACCCATTCCTTCTTACCAGGATGGAGAGAGGGAATGCAATTACTGTACTTTGACTAAGAGGGAATGACCACTCTTGAAATTATGCCACCCCTCTGTCAGAAGTGTCATTGATTTTAGGCCGCAGAGAACATGTGCAGTAGAAAAAAAAAGGGCCACAATCTGATTGAAACCCATTGAAGATTGGGAAACAAAGTCAGTAATGGTGTAGGGTGGCATTTCTTTGGGGGGGCCGCACATCCCTCCATTTGCTCGCCAGAGGTAGCCTGACTGCCATTAGGTACCGAGATGAGATCCTCAGACCCCTTGTGAGACCATATGCTGGTGCGGTTTCATCTGTGAAGAGCACAGGGCGCCAGTGGCAAATTTGCCAATCTTGGTGTTCTCTGGCAAATGCCAAACGGGCTGTAAGTACAACCCCCACCTGTGGACATCGGGCCCTCATACCACCATGGAGTCTGTTTCTGACCGTTTGAGCAGACACATGCACATTTGTGGCTTGCTGGAGGTCATTTTTCAGGGTTCTGGCAGTGCTCATCCTGTTCCTCCTTGCACAAAGGCGGAGGTAGCGGTCCTGCTGCTGGGTTGTTGCCCTCCTACGGCCTCCTCCACATCTCCTGATGTACTGGCCTGTCTCCTGGTAGCGCCTCCATGCTCTGGACACTACGCTGACAGACACAGCAAACCTTCTTGCCACAGCTCGCATTGATGTGCCATCCTGGATGAGCTGCACTACCTGAGCCACTCGTGTGGGTTGTACACTCCGTCTCATGCTACCACTAGAGTAAAAGCACCGCCAGCATTCAAAAGTGACCAAAACATCAGCCAGAAAGCATAGGAACTGAGAGGTGGTCTGTGGTCAACACCTGCAGAACCATTCCTTTATTGGGGGTATCTTGCTAATTGCCTATAATTTCCAACTGGACAGTTAATTGAAAGTCTAATCAGTCTAATAAGAACTACTGAGGAGGCTGGAAAGAAGAATGATTGGAGGAGAGCTAGAGAGAAGACATGTGTGGGGTAGAATGATGGAATACATTAGATACATAATAAATGTCCCTTTATATTATTAGTGTGTTATTTATTCATTTATCAAAATATGGTTGTTGTGTGTAAAATAAAAAAAATTATTACAAGCATAGTTTGAACTTACAGTATTACCAAAATAAATATATTGCAGAGCAGGGGCCCCCACAGGAGAGTTCCCAAGGGCCCCACCAACCTTAATCTGTCACTGACAATGGAAAAGATAATGAATGATTTTACGATATCTGGGTGAGGAATCAGGTCTTATAAATACATACAAAATAATGATATTCTGTCATTAAATGAACTTATGGTAATTTTTTTTCACACTTGAAAGCTTACATAAGATCATAAATGAGAAAACTATGATTAAAACATTTGTTTGTCACTCCCAGAAATTCATCTTCTGCCCTAGGTTAGGGTGTATGTGACCTTCATAAAACTACATACTTGTAATAGAGATTGTGGCCATGAGCTAGTGCCATTACACTATATTTAATAAAGCCGCTACAAAGGAAATGTGAATGTGTTGCCCCTAGCAATAATTTAGATGCTAGATATGATAGTTAGAATCTGAAGCACACAGCATTGTTCTTCAGATTGGAACTTGTGTGCCTACATGGCCCGTCCAATGCTCTTAAAAGTGCCCATATGGAAGACAGCTATAGAATATAAAATGTGCTGGGGCTTGATGAGTCCAATGGGAAATTAAATTTCAACCTTCTCACAGTTATTAATAAAGGCTGGATCCAGACTTACATTTTTCAGATTTTCTGTGTTGCTGTTGCTTTTACACACTGTGCTTGTGGGCCAATTGATAGACTGACGTTTTTTTTAAACTATATTTACCCTAGGCCCTAGTTAACCCTCGGTTTAGTTTAAGATTTTGCATAGATTGTTTAAATGATCTGAAGTATGTTTAAATTACTCTATTGTGTTATCCTCTACTAACTCAGACTGGAGGGTATTCCACTTACTCTTTCGTGAAGTTGTTTTATGCACATTTCCTCTAAACCTATCACCCTCCAATTTATAAGCATGACCTTGTATGCTAATATAGCACTCTTAAAACTATATTTAATAGCTACATTAAAAATAACAATGGGTATCGGTAGTGGTGTGATAGGTGTCAAGTCCGCAGAGAAGAAACTGCACACAATATCAATGCTTGTTTTTTTTGTTTACTAAAATATGAAATAAAGTTATGAAATATACTTTTGTTCAATTGTATATTTTATCAAGTTTAAAAGTCTAAAAGACCGCATATACGCAATCTACGTTTCGAAACGATACGCCAAATACATAAAATAGCTACTACGCCTGCGCAGTAGCTACTGTTTATTGAACTACGTCCGTCTATGGAAGACGGACGTAGTTCTGGATCCGGCCCAATATGCCAAAATACAGTTTACTCCGTCTCTCAATGCAAGTTCAGTGTCTCTCCTTTATTACTCTAGTACCAATAGTCTACTGCAGCTCTCCTACTGTCTTTCCTCCATCTCAGCTCCTCTTTTCTTGCTGCCTGTAAATCTCTTCTCCGCTCACCACCTGTCAGATTCTCTCCCTTCTCTCTCTGCCTCTCTGCCTTTAGCTCTCGACCTCAGGACCTCTGCTGCTCACCGCTTGTCAGATCTTCTCCCTTCTGTCTCTCTCTCACTGTATTTAACTCTCGATCTCCGTCTCTCTGCCGTCTGTAAGCCCCTCACCCAGCACCAATCTCAAGCACACCTCTGCCTTCCCCTGCTCTCCTCACACAACTCCCAACTGAACATTTCTTTTCGTTTACCCGCCTTTTTCCTTTTCTTTCCTCGCGCCCCTGAAGCTTCTAGGCTGCCTCGTGCCTGAAGCGTCTCTCAGTCAGCTGGTGGTTGCCAGGCAACCACCCACGTGCCGTCTCCACTGTCCTCCCTGCGCCTGCTACACCAGCCTGAATAGCCCCTGTTTTGGGGTATTACATTTTTCCCCACTAAAATGTTGCTTGTCCTCATGCAACTTATCCATTACTTAAATGTTATGAAATACAACTATTCACAATAAAACACATTATCCATTAAACATTTCATTTCTCAATAAGGTGAGTAAAAATACATTCTCTAAAGTTTATTCTCGGTACCGTAAAGGTAAAACACCTTTGGTACTTCTTTCAGACCTTCTAACTACTTGGTTAGGTATACTTTGAGAAATATCAAGAGCAGAAGAGACATCAGTTTCATTCTCTGCGGACCTCTCTGCTAAGGATTTCCGGGCTGCCCTATCCATCAGGCACAAGGGAACCGGGCCACACATAAAGGTTAACAACTCTATAGGGTCATGAAATGGGACACTTTCGGAATATCTCCATCCTCTATCACCAACTTGCAAAGGTGTAGGCCATACACCCGCATTATAGCCTCTCTCTTGTTTGTGTGCAGCCTCCCTTCTTTTCTCCAAGAATTTGACTCCCGACGTGTTCTGAAACAGGTGTGTTCTCTCTCCTTTAGCTGCCCTGCGTGGCCTCTGTTCAGCTTGAGAAATTGATTTGGATTGGTAATAAGCTGCACATTTCTGAGCTGGTGGAATAACAGCTGTAGAATAGCTGGATGGTAATGGCTGGTAGGGATTGATCACTGGGTTGGGCCCGGACCTGATGCTAGTCATCCTCCGCCTATACTTTTTCGCCAAATAAGCCTGTCTTTCCTCTTTACTCTGTGCTAAAGCAACATACAAGGGCTTGATAGCTACAATTCGCCCATTCATTTCAGTGATTGCCTTGGTTGCCTCCTCTGGTGATGAGAAGCAGACGAAACCAAATCCTTTGCTGTGTCCACCTTCCATCATAACCTTAGCACTGATAGTTGTACCAAAGGGTGAGAATTCTTGGCGCAGTCTCTCATCATCAATACTAACATCAAGGTTTTTAACATAGAGATTGACACCCTTATACCTGGCGATTCGGTCCTGCTTCATTTGTTCAAACTTTCGCTTGAGCTCTATTTGTCTCTCCACCTTCTTCTGGGCTCGTCCTACATAAAGGGCCTTGCCATTCATAATCTTGCCATTAATTTCTTCCACAGCTTTCTGTGCATCCTCGTGTCTCTCAAAATTGACTAAACCAAATCCTTTAGATTTCCCGCTCTCGTCAGTCATCACTTTAACACTGCGGGTGGGTCCATATTTGCCATACATTTCCTTAAGGCGTTCATCATTCATGTCTTCCCCAAAGTTTTTTATATAAATATTGCTGAACACTTTGGCTCTGGCGGAAAGTTCGGCTTCTCGCTGAGACCACTCCGGCGACAATGGACCTATTGTTGGGACTCTTCCCGAGGGTCGGTCCCTTGCCTCAGGATCTCTTTGTTTAAAGGGTCCTCCTTGTGGATCAAACTGATCAGTTGAATGCCAACCCGTCTCCCTCGGAATGCTCCACCTTGACCAGTCCCTTCCAGCATTCTCTTGTCGCCATCACTTCTGTCGAACATCACCTAATTCTTGACTCTGACTAAGCTCTTCCAATTTGCCACTCATCTTAGATAAATTTAGAGACAATTCTTTCAGACGTTTATTAATAACCCCGATCGGATCCGTCCCAACCGGTACCTGAGCCTGTTGGGTGATCATGTCTTTGTTTTCTAGATTATCTGCCTTTGCTATAGCTTTGACTTCATAAAACATATCCTCCTCATTTTGTTCCACATCCGTATTTTCCCCTGTGTCATCCCCTTAATTAAGTCCCAAAATTTGTAAAACGTTCTCTTTAAATTCGGAAAAAGATATATCCCCCTGCTGTTGCTTCCACATTCTTAATTGAGAGCGAACTGTCTCCCCTTGAGCTCCCTCTATAAATAGGTCGATTAACGTTGCTTCAGCCTGTTGTATCTCACGAATATTCAATACCTGCACTGCCTTCATAGCTTCCTGCAATGCTAATGCATACTCCCTCAATGTTTCCTTAGGTCTTTGTTTTCTTGCATACAAGTGACTTTCTAACTGTGCCACCGTCTTAGCATCAAAAATTTGCACTAGTTTTCTAAATATGTCTTCCACTGTTTTTTTCTCTTAACCTGACCATGCCTTAACTTCCCTCAAAGCCGCACCTTTCAACTGCCCCAACAGAATTTCTACTTTCTGCGTCTCTGTCAATGGATATAACCTGAATATCGACTGCATTTTATACTTAAAATCCCTAAACGTACTTGCACCCGAAGTGCGCACGTTCCCTGCATATGTAGGCAGCCATGGGGCTCCGAAATAATATGGCATCGTGATCGGTGATGCCATTGCTGCAGCTGAATGTTCCTGACTAGATGAAGCCTCTACTGACATTGAGGACCTCTGACCCGGGGAAGCAGGCAGAAGTCTCCAAGTGGATGACGAGGGGGTCTGGGATTTTGACATATTTAGAATACTAAATTCATTTAATTAAATTAATCAACAGATATCGTATCCTGTTCGCGGACGCCAAACTAATATACACCTTCCTTTAAAAAATTCCACCCTCTTGCATCTGGTTATACCCTTTGATATATTTAAAATCTGCTATCATATCCCCCTGTCCCTTCTCTGCAGGGAATATTCCAGGCAGACTGGTGGCCGCTCAAGGCCACTCAGCAGTTCCTTTTTATTTGAAGTAAACTAGGACGTTGACAGTTATGTGTGATAATTACAAAGACAATGTCTAGGATGCTGTATTGGGTGGTGATCACTAGGTTGCTGTCTGCAGGAATAAAACTAGAGGTGGGCC
Source organism: Limnodynastes dumerilii (assembly GCA_011038615.1). Lineage (NCBI taxonomy): Eukaryota > Metazoa > Chordata > Amphibia > Anura > Limnodynastidae > Limnodynastes > Limnodynastes dumerilii. The sequence continues at coordinate 228,331 of WWET01001524.1, read as the reverse complement.
ATAGGGGAAGTCGCCCAGGGCGCAAAACCGAAGTAGGGCACCAGTGACCATTTTTAAGGTTATACTGGTTACTAATCCAAGGTTAAACATTTCTCCTTTTTGTCCTTGGCGCTATTTCTAGTTATGGTTCTGGCTGACTGTATTAGGTGGTGGTCACTATGTTGCTGTCTGTATTGGGTGGTAATCACTAGGATGCTGTCTGTATTACGGGTGATAACTAGGATTCTGTCTGTATTAGGTGGTGGTCTCTAGGATGCTCTCTGTATTGGGTGGCAGTGACTACTTGCATTGTATAGAGGTCATTATAAACTTATTTTTTGTATTGTGATTTACTAGTCAGTAGAAGTTGTATTTGATTGCAACTCTTTTACTTAACACTATTTCTTGTACTTGGACAATAAATATCTCTGCCCGCATATGATATATTTTCACTGCTCTAATTAGGGTTCTTTATTCTGTACTTACCAAGTTTACAATGTCTATGATTGATACTGCCCATATGTGGCCTGATGCAGATGTTTTCTTCAGGGGCCACTTCAAATTCCTAAGCCACCCCTGCTTCTATGTTCTAAGCTCTGACCAAAAAATATTATGACAGCTATATTTAAGAGCAATAATATTCCAACATATTTGATATATAATTGATGACCTACTTTATAAAACATAGGAACCCCACATAGCAACTTATCAAAAGTTCAGACCTGAAACTGGGGCTTTATGTGATTTATAGGTTTGGGCCCCCTTTCCCAACACCATTTGTAAGAAAGCTGTAATAATGAACTAGTGTGAACTAGCTCCTCTTAGACCACAGTACCAAAGGACTTAGCCGAGTTTGCCTACTGTATCTTCTAGCTGTGGTTGAGGCATGCACTGACACTGGGTTTAAGTTTAGCATCTCTGAGCTAGGCTCAACGGCTTGCCACTAAGGACTCTATCTTGTATCTTTAAGGTTGAGACAATGCTCCGCGTGGCGGAGACGTAAAATCGCCTTTTGGTAAGTACTGTGCATGCGCACCATAGAAAATACGCACAGTAACATAGCGTAATTGTGAACATATGGGCCATTCACGTATATGTGTCACGTAAATACTTACGTGTGGGCGTGCCAATTTTACGTGAGTCCAAAATACGTCTGAAATACGTTAAGTAGGCGGGGGTTTGTATTTAAAGTGTACAGTATGGGCGTGCTTAGCTGCATAAATACGTGTTGCCCATACGTACGTGTGCGGATCACTGCGGTTACGTTGGCAAAAGTTAAGGTAGGGTTTGGAAAGCGTATCTTGACAAAATACGTACGTTCAAGGGGTGTGCCTAGGGGAGTGTATAGAAGGTACGCACACGGAAATACGCTACGCGAATAAACGTACGGCAAACGTAGTTCTGGATCTACCCCAATAAGCCAAAGATACTCGTGACCACAATAAGATATTTTGCTTGTAAAACTCTGTTCGATCTGTAGACCAGGGTCCAGATCCAGGCCTTCACACGCGTTTCATATGTAGAGGTCTGATAGTCCGCAAGAGGGTAGCGAACCTCCTATGTCACCCTCTCACCCCTCTTAGGGGCGAACTTTGCAGCACTTACTCTGCCATAGAGCAACCTTAAGTCTCCTGTCCGGTTCAAATGTTGCCTGGATCCCCTAGTGTATGGAATTGCATTCTGTACACCAGGAGATCCGCAGCGCGACATCTGGGGCGTGCATGCATGCGCAGATGTTACGGTTAGGCTTACTTACATAACAGGCTTGTGCAAGTAGTACAACTTAAGGAGGTCTTAATCCTGTCCTGTTCTCTAAATTGAGAGGGGGCATCATTATCAGCATCCAGACTGAATTTGCCTCTCAACTATATTCTGTTCATCTACCATTGAAAAGAGCAGAATTCATTGCAGACAGAGCTTCATCATAATGATCAATGACCCTTCTGTGAATCTTATGGGTCAGTTACACAGAAATTTTGGGCAACATAAAAAACTATAAAATGACTGTAAATAGAAATAGAATATTATAATTTCATTCTGACCTGCTTTTTCATCTATTGCCTATAAATACATATACACATAAAAACTTGACATATCTCACTTCAATAAGCTAATGACACCACAACACAAGCATTGTTATAAATTACATATTGAAAATACACTTTTAATTTGCTCAAGCTTAGTAGGGTAAGAAAGCATGAGAAAAGTTCCAAAGGGGACAAAGGAAGATGGTAATCAGGTCAAAAATGGTAGAGAACAAAGCATATTTGGATAATAATCCTAAGCATAAAACCTACGTAATAACCTTACATTGCCTCTATTAATGATCAAAGAAGGCTGCTTGCATTGTGCCATAAGTGTTGTCTATCATTAGTACATAAAGACACCTCACCTTGTAGCACCAGAGGAGAGAGCAGGTAAGCGACTGCTAGAGTGAAAGCTCTCCAATCCAGGCTAGTTCCCCACTTCATCCTCAGTCCTGCCTCGATTCTTGTCTTTTAAGAGAATTAAACTGGATGCATCCTGTCAGCTTTATAAACTTGTCTTTCTGTTTATTAGGAATATTTGAATCGGGTCCAAAAGTCATAGATAGGGAAACACCCATCAAAACATTAGCTCCAACACTACAACCTGAGCAACAAGCCAACCTTTCCCTCCAGTACCTGGTAACATTACAGTCATTCTGTGCTTAGTATTGTCATTGCTATTAATCTGACCAATTACATCCTCAGTGCTCAACCCAATGCTCTCAAATGATACTATTAAATTACTAAAGCCCCAAGAAGGGCATTTTTTCTATTGTATGTTAAATATACCATAGATCTTGAGGTATGTACAGATATATATATATGAGTGCCTCAGTCCTGTGTTCAGCATCGCATCGGCTCCAGCCGCAGTCTCTTCTCTACAAAGATCCTGAGCGTGAGATACACCTTGTGCTTTGCTGACCGCTACAATATTTGTTATGTGTTAATCCTACTCTCGGTCTGGAGAGACCTTTTTGGTACGAGTACTGAGAGGGGAATATTTTATTGTCCTGATTAAAAGTCTTTTATTGCACTATGGAGCGCTCCTTTTTCTCTTTTTAAACAGAAATTCTATTGGACTGGAACAAAGGCCAGTTTTTGTATAAAGGAAGCAGCGGTCTGATTCTAGGACCTAGTGCAAGAGCAATCTCTCCAATTCCCTGGAAATTATCTGAAACAGGGCACCGTGAGCGCACAATCTTTTGGGTATATATATATATTATATTATATTTATTTCTTATGAGAAACAGCTTCTGTTTCCTCATTAGCTCATTGAGCTGCGTATTAAAACGTGCGGTTTTTACTTAACACGATAGATAGGAATAGGCGCACAACACGCTTATTCCCCTGTCCATGGTCAATTGAATGCGGCCCTAGGATTCTAAGAAAAACTCCCTCACCTGTCAATGGAAAGAACTGGTTACTATTTATAACAAGGGTACACGCGCTTCCAAGAAAGCTTATACATATAAAGGACTCTTTCATAGAAAACTATTCATCTATTTTTCCATATATTTGGTACTCTTAAGTGGCCTTCAGGGTCTGCTGCTGCGTCTACGATCACAGCTAGTTATATAACAAAAGCACTTATTAAAACCCTAATTTAAAAACTCCATGTTTTTCATGGAATGTCCCTGCTTAAGATTTCGCTATTGGCCAGTACTGTTCAGAGCACAATGACATCCTCTTTCCATGATCTGCTGGGCCACGGTGAGAGGCTAGGCATTACGGTCATCCAGATTGGTAAAAATATGTTTGAATTACACAATAAAGCCTTGTAATTGCCTTCCTGAACTCTCCAAATCCATGTTGAAGAGTAGTTTTTGGGCAATGTTTGATTTCAATTAATTTCCAGTAACCTTTCCTGGCTTCACTTTATTAAACTATATTAAATTCATTGTATTCAACCGGACCACTACTTGTATTAATGTAAACTTAAAGTGTATAAATTATATTGCATTATAAACCGTCTAAGACTTGCTTGGAAAAATTCAGTGCTTATCAGAACCTATAAAACCCAGCTTTTTCCATGGTTAATATAGCGCTACATACTCTACTTATATATATATATATACTTAGCTGTGTGTGGCACTCCTCACTCAGTGAGTATTGCACCAGTGCCCTGACAGGATCAGAGTCCTAATATATATGTTTGCAATGTCTAGCACTAGGTGTCTTCATAATTCTCAAAAAAACAGACAGAGTCAGCAATTGAGCATTATGAAGACACCAAGTGCCGGACATTGCAAATCACTTTAAGATTTAGCATTTTGGATAGTGCTGGTTTAGTTGCTAACCTTTGTTGATAGATATATATATATATATATATATATATACACACAAAACAAAGGTTAGCAACCAGACCAGCGCTATCAAAAAATGTATATGTTTTATATTTTACAGCAAGAATTAGCTAGCAACTAAGAATTTGAGCTTTAGATTTTATAAAGACTCCACCCAGAGATTTAGTTCTCCAGAGCATGCCAAAATATAAACAGTACAGTGAGTATCCAGAATTTATTTTGCAACATAACAGGCTGTTTATTGACAAAACAGGGATTAATTTAACTACAATTCTGTTGCTGCAGACATGGTTTTCATAACTTTCAATACAACCAAAATATTGGGCTGGATCCAGACTTAAGAAGGAGTTTGAAATTAAGGACCAAATCCAGACCTGATAACGTCATGTCACTTACGGACAAGCTAAAGTGGTCGAGGGGAAGCATGCAAAGTGTACAGTGTGGGAAGGGGCTCCCACACTGCTGTGGATCAGCGGTCATACGGACCGCTGGTCAGTATCTGTGTGCAGTAAGCTAATCAATAAAAAATCTTTGCATGCAAAGAGTAAAATTAACTTGACTCCCCCTGAAATCAACATGGTTTAGCCCAGGAGTAACTTTCCCCTCTTAGGGCCGTATGCAGACTACCGGTCGTTTATGTTAGCATTTAGCGTTTATTCCTACTGCACATGCGTAGTACATTTTATCTTCGTATCTTTTACTTACGTAGATTGCGTAAGGAAAGATAGGGTCTATATATTTTTGGTTATGAAAAGAGTAGTTATCCAGGCAAACTACAACAACAACAGCAACAAACTATTAAACAAAACTATTACACAATTTTGTCTGGCAAAAACGACAATAAACTTCAGGCTGGTGCCCCTATTGTTCTTTGTTATTTATGATACAATTACATTCTTCATCATTTCAGTGCCTAGAATGAATCCGCTCTACTCCGCCCATGCTTTCTCACTCATTGGCTGTACTATCAATGTATAAAAAAGCAGTGAGTATTGCCTTATAGCTGGATTCCTTCCAGTAAGACACAGGGTTCTGTGCATGCTCTGTCATGCATAGATTTCAAGATGTGAAACCACTTACGGTCTGTGACCTCATTTCGCTCAATTATGCTATTCCCTAAACACACCTATGTGTTTTCATATATGCAGGCCAAATTGTAGAAAGCCAAGAACTTCCTTGTCCTAAGTCCTAAGACATGGGGTAAAATAAGCAGAGAGCATCTGGGAAAAATGAAGTTGTGTTGAGAAGTAGAGGGAGTAAAAATAGATTGGGTTCAGGCAGGGGGTGGCCTGTGGCCTGAGATAGCAATGGAGTAAGTTGCACATTGCTGGAGCTCTGATAAATATCCATTAAATCTTTATTAGTGACTTTTCACCCTTTAGTCACTACTGATGAAGCTCCTGAGAGCTTCCTGTTCTCTGCTCCTGCTGGGTCTGAGAAGCCATTTTGGATTTTCTCCCTCACTGCTGCCTAACCTATGACCTATGAGCATGGAAAAATAGCAAGCCGCAATCCCTGATGTTACTGCTAGCTGTATGATCTACTTCCAACTACCTCCTGAACCAGACTCCAATAACCCTGAACAGACCCTGTCATACTTTCCCTGGAGTCAAGCAAACTCCTAGGGCCATATTTACTAAGCTGCGGGTTTGGAAATGGTGAGATGTGGCCCATAACAACCAATTAGATTCTAGCTGACTTTTTCTAGTATGTAATAGGAAAGTGAGAGCTAGAATCTGATTAGTAAATCTGGCCCTTATACTTCAATAAACACTAGAATTTTCAAGCCTGTGCTCAGTACCTGATCTACTACTGTTCTTACTATACTTACTATGTGCTGTCAATACTGTGTCTGCTGTTTGCCAAGTCCACCAAACACCCCTTTCTCAATTAAATACTCCCAGGCCTGTACAACAACATGTCTCAAATTTTCTCTTTCATCTTCTAAATCATTGCCATTAGGAAGGAGAGAGGGGGGTTCATCTTCAGCCATCACACCTTTTTATCCTCATATCATTACCTTGGAACAAGTTGTGTTTGCCAACAATGGTGTGGATAATAGCTGTTTGATGAAAGTGTTAGAGTGCAAACTGATATTCTTTGCAATGCCAAGAGAAGTCAAAACCTGTATCTCCACCTTGGAGGATACTACTTCCTCCCTGGTGGAACAAATTGCAGGTGTCTTCATTTGGATCCAAGCTAAGTGATATACAGGACAGGTTTTGCTTCATGGGTCTGTGATGTCCATGGAGGGGTCTACTTTCTGATGGGCATGTAACAATGACATTGTCCCAATATCTGTTATATCCATTAGAACTGTAGGAATATGACGTGCAGTTTATTGCCTTGGCGTGGTATCCTTCAGAAATGTGATCAGACCCTTCTGTAGAGCCTGTGGAAGACACAGAATACACAAATCTGAAATTACCCTTTGGAGACAGGGAAAGA
>WWET01001524.1:191388-221560 GCA_011038615.1 Limnodynastes dumerilii | reverse complement strand
GGAAAGAGGTGGGGCTGGTGCAGATGAAAGTGCCTTTAAAATTCCTGAGGTGAGACTATAGATTTGTTGGGATTTCAATTTCACTATTGATGACATATACCAGCCTGTTGCCAGTCCCAGCACAAACGTATCCTCTGCGTAAGGGACCTCTTTCTGCATTTTAACCCTTTTATTTGATTTGCATTATCTTGTATTCCATTTTGTTATTATTTATTGACTATAAGCACTGTGACTTTTTTTCCTTCCCCAGCTGTGACGACCCAGATGGGACCTTTTGGTATTTAATACGTGGGTGCACGGCCTGGAATCCTACAGAGATTCTGAAGGCAAGTGGCAAATTGTATATGCAACACTGGGATAGGCTTCAATTTCCAAGAGCCTGGAATCTGTTTATGTTGGGTTTACAAGAAAGGCTTAGTAAGGATCTACAATTGTATATTAATTGATTGCACATGTATGCAAAGGTTTGTATGACCCACACATGTCTCACACCCACTACTTCCCTTGTTGGAGACCTGCCTGGCAGCACATATCTTCCATCCCAAGTAGCCAACTTAAAATTCATTGTATATGGAACAATGGCCAGAATCCCCCTAGACCTCATCCATATTCATATACACCAAAATACAACCTGGTATACTTAATGGTACATTAATATGAGTGGCCTATATTAAAAAAAGTCCCGTTCTGAGTGTTACTAGGCTGCTTCATATGTTGACCTGCATTGTATATTTGGGAAATACTGTATTACTGTTTCATTTTTTTTTATACGATCACCAGATTTTGTGACTAGGCTTTGTTATGTATGCCTTATATCTGTAAAGCTCAATATTAAACTCAACTGACTATGGAGGAGACTCCTAACTGAACCTTAAATCAAAATCTTAAATTGAATCTAAATCTCCTCTATTTTTATGCTAGATTAAAAAAAAGCACTTAGCATAAATGACCCAACCTGCAACATAGATTATATAGGAAGAGATCTCTTGTTTTAAAGTATTCCTATCTCCTGTATCTGGTTAAGCCTACAAATATGTTTCAAAATCTTCTATCAGATCCCACCCCACCCTGCTCTGTTCCGGAATATAAATACAGCCTTCATCATTATAGTTCTGGTAAGATGATATCTGTCATATAGGGCTATATTTACTATCTAAATTTTTGGGTGATAATGGCTGTTTTAACCCTAAAACGCTCATTATCACCTGAAAATGAACTTTTTAAAATTTACTAAGCTGCATTCGCCATGGCGCTAATAGCTGTTATTAGGGGGAGGAAAAGCGGGGCATGTATGGGGAGACCGCTGGGATAAAGGAGGATGCGGTCATTTAAAAAAAATAAAATAAAAAAAAATATATTTTTTTTTAAAAACAAAAAACATAAAAAAATAAAGAAGAACATTAAAAACATAAAAATAACATTAAAAAAGACAAAACTCACCTGTCTGGGAGACGCATCCGACTTAGAAGATTCCAGCCCCGATATGAAGACCCTACGCATGCAAGTCCGACTGTGAAGTCTCTGCGCATGCGCATGGGCTTTGAGCGTACCAGCTTCGTCCCAATTTGGTCATCGACCTCTGGCATTGTCTGTATACCCTTTGAACTCTCGACCCTTGACCATGTTCCTCTCTCCTCATCTGCCGAATCCATAATTTGTCAACTTGTTGAAGATCTTCACAAATAAGTAACTAAGAACACTTCATAATTACAATATCTGGGCTCTTTGAAATGCATCCTCCTTAACAAAACGTCTAACATTTCTTTCATCATATCCAGATAATAAAAGTTCAGCATTCCTCTATTACTAAAGCAAATGTTTGTATTTATGGAATGACTGTGATGAAGGAAAGCTTGCAATGATGTAATTACCTAAAAGTACTATAACCAAACCTTCTGAATTAGTTACAAGAGGAGTAACTGGTTTGACTAATGCAATCCATAATTCATTACTGATGACAAGCTGTGTCAGTTCTGGTGATAAGTTGAAAATGAGACTATTACAGTTTTATAACAACACAATTAAAATAGTAATTAAAGTGAATTCCAGACTATCAAAATGCTCTGATATAAAGGCTTAGAGCCAAAATAATATACACTGAACTGAGATATCTGGAAATATTAAATGAAACCATTGAGTTTCTAAGTTATGTCAACACTTAGCACTCCAGAGTTGTGAAACTACAACTCCCTGCACACTTCAACAGCAGAGGTATAACTGATAATAAAAGCACAATGGGCTGGATCCAGACTTAAGAAGGAGCTTGAAATTAAGGTTTGTATTCAGAGATCCTTTTATAGGTACATTTAAACTGCGCATGCGGCATATAACAATGACATTGTTCCCTCCGGATCTGTGATGTAAAAATACGCACTAGGAGAATTTAAATAAAAATTGGCGGAGGGAGGCATTTAAATGAAGGAAAATGGCGCAATTATCAAGATATGCACGAATGGAGCACATATACGCACGAGACTGCACACGGAAAGTTACAGGTGGTCTATGGAGGTGTAAGAGGGGAGTGTCATGGGTGTGAGGGGGTTTGGCACGCCCGTGCGTATATATGGGGCCCGATCTGGACACGGCTCTCTAAATACGGTCCTAAGAGAGGAAAGTTATTCCTGGGCTAAACCATGTTGATTTCAGGGGAAGTCAAGTTAATTGTACTCTTTGCATGCAGTGATATATCCCATACCGTACAATTTAAATGCCTCCCTCCGCCCACAATGCGTATATTCGCCATAGGGTAGGCATGTCACGCCCAATCGTACGGAGTTATGTATAAGTTACGTACAATCAGAGCTCCGATGAGTAAAAACTGCCGAATGCGGAAATTGGCTGTCATTATTAAGTCTAGATCAGGCCCATGGACAGGATCCAGACCGGGAACACAGATCAAGGCTTCCGTGTAGGCAAGATAAGGCCACTTCCTTTGCCCGCATGGCGTTACAATAGCTCCTCTCTGCCTTTACAGCTTTAACACATCCTCAGTTATTTGTTCCCTGCCCTGGGAATGTGGCAGTTTAGCAAAAAGCTGTTCGTGTTGTGATCTTAGCAGACAACGTCCCCTTTTCAGATGTCAAGTTGTATATATGATATATATATATATATATAAAATATCAGGATTAATGAGAATAATGAGACCAGCAAATGATAATAATGTTATAGGTCCATCTGACCCTGCCAGAACTCTAAGGCCCATATTCAGAGTATCCGGTGTTTACCGATTTTTACTACTGCGCATGCGTAGTAATTTTTTTTACGTAATCAACATATCTTTTTCTTGCGTAGATTGCGTAAATGCGGTCTTTCAGAGTACGTCCGGTACTCTGAATACGGGCCTAAATTTTGCTGGAGACCTTCAATTTAGAAAACAGAATCCCGTGAGATGATCTTACAATAAAATGGAGTGGGAGCTTTCATTCCGAGGTTTAGTAGGTTCCGGAAAAACTGCTCCTCCCCTTCCCAAAGAAAAGTATTTCGTTATTTACGGATATACAGAAACTGCCAGCAATTTTTAATTAGCCTTTTGTACTACACATGAACTTTGATATGGAACAGCTATTTATAAACTAAACCTCCCAACTGTCACATTTTTTTACAGGAGTGTCCTGATTTGCGGGCTACAAAAGGAACAGAGGTTATTAAAAATGGGTTGCATGTGCCACGACGTACACACATTTTAGAAGTACACGCTGCTGACAGCTAATTGTCGGCTGTGTGTATTTTAGAATATGGCTCCATTATGAAAATCCTGCCGCAGGCCCACCACTGAACCCTACGGTGCCCGATGCTACGATGACTTAGGGATAGCCTGTGGGGAAGGGAGACTTAGGGATAGCCTGTGGGGAAGGAAGGCTTAGGGTTGGGCTGCGAGGAAGGGAGTCTTAGGGTTAGGCTATGGGGAAGGGAGACTTAGGGATAGCCTGTGGGGAAGGGAGTCTTAGGGTTAGGCTATGAGGAAAGGAGACTTAGGGATAGCCTGTGGGTTAGCAAGGCTTAGGGTTAGGCTGCGGGAAGGGAGTCTTAGGGTTTGGCTTCGACGTAGGGAGGGGTACGGTTAGCTTAATGGAAGGGAAGAGTTAAGGTAAGAATTATCATAAGGGTTGGGGAAATTGAGAGTGGCACTAACCTGTCAGCAGCAGAGCAGGAAGTTTCTGAGGAGCTCCGTCTTCGTAAATGGGGTGTTGAAAATGGCCTTTCGAAAAAGAACCATTCCCAGCGGCGATCCACGTCCATTAAAAATAGGCAGATAAAAATTAGGTTTAAGTTGCTACCTAGAGAGTGAGACTTTAATTTTTTTTTTTTTTATATGAAAAAGCTGTAATACAGATATAACCTATTGTTATACTGTATACGTAATTTTGTCAATTGCTAATTGAATTGGACTGCAATGTTTACACTATGTGTGAATGCAATATGACGAATGAAAAATGGGCAGAGTTCTGACCAAATATGGTCATTTGTGAGCATAACTGGGCGGAGTTTGGTCAAAGACAAGACTTATTTTGTCCCTTTTTGGGGGGGGATTCTCAAGGTTGGGAGGCATGATAAACATAAAAATAATGCATGCATAATAAAAGCAATCATGTCCCTTTATATGCTGAATTTAAGTTATAAATAAGGTAAGAAGTCATATCATAGTAGGCAAGAACAGAATTTCTTTATTCCATGGTTCATAGTTTCATGAGATTGTCTTAAAGTATATGTGCAGAATTAGGTAGATTTTTAAAAGCCTAAAATATTTTATACAACTTTATTACACCCATGTGTGTACAAAGTTTCTAAAAATGACATAGGGCCAGATTTACTAAGCTGCCGGTTTGGAAAAGTGGAGATGTTGCCCATAGCAACCAATCAGATTCTAGCTCTCACTTTCCTATTACATACTAGAGAATTTCAGCTAGAATCTGATTGGTTGCTATGGGCGACATCTCCACTTTTCCAAACCCGCAGCTTAGTAAATCTGGCCCATAAATGCATTTATTTAAACTGTGTCTGATTTTAAACTATATTGTTCACAAATCTTAGAGAGAGGGATGTAGTTGTTTCTGCCATTGCCCATTTTCAACAATAATGCAGTCAAAAGTTTAATTTCAGCTGAATAAATGCTGATAAGTTTTCAATGCAAAACGATTTCAATACGGAATAGGTGACACGTTAAATGGTCTTATTTAAACAAGGTACCCATTCTGGTTAGGGCTGTTGCGTGTCCCCGCTGCGAAGGCTCGTATTGCGAATTAGGGACAGCCGAAAGCTGTTTTTCGGCTGACCCTATTTCGATTGCGAACCCTCTCAGAATTTTTTTTTTAATGAATGGGTGAGTATGCGATTCAGAAGCACCCCTGCCAGGGACTTAGGGTTAGGCAGCGTGGGGAGGACTTAGGGTTTGGGTTAGGGAGAGTGTTAGGGAAGACTCACCTTTTGGAGCACCGTGTTTGGTGCTCTGGGGATCGATTGCTATGCCTCATCAAGGCATAAGCAATCATTATCCCAGCCAGTTCAGAACTGGCTGGGAACGAACAGCCCTTTTGAAATAGGGCTGTTCGCTAAGGGCACCCACACTCGGTTAGGGTTAGGCTAGAGAACAGGAAGAGTTAGGGTTAGACACCAGAGAGGGGGGGGTTAAGGTTAGGCTTAAGATAGGGAAGGTTAGGGCTACAGTATGAGAATGGTTAGGGTAAGGTTAGACTGCAGAGAGAGAAGGGTTACTGCTAGGTTTAAGGGGGTGGGAGTCTCTGCTTAAAACGGCCCTATTTCAGTTGGGAATTGGCTGGGATATTGATTGCTCATTCCTCGATGAGGCATAGCAATCGATCCCCGGAGCACCAAACATGGTAAGTGTAAAAACTACCTCAACCCTTCCCCTAATTCTAACCCTAACCCTCCCCTCCCTTCCCTGCAGCCTGACACTAACTCTCCCTTCCCCACAGCCTGACCCTCACCCTCCCTCCTCTATGGCCTAACCCAAAGATCCCCCTCCCTGCAGCCTGACATTAACCCTCCCTTCTCTATAGCCTGACCCTAACCCTCCCTTCTCTATAGCCTAACCCAAAGATCCCCCTCCCCGCAGCCTGACACTAACCCCCCCCTTCTATGGCCCTAACCCTTACCATCCCTTCCTAAGATCCTAACCCTAACTCCCTCCAAGACTAAAAGTCCCCAGAGAGGTTACTCATCTCTCCGGAGCTCGTGGCGGGTCTGCGGCGAAAATGAATGGGTGAGAATGCTAATTACACTTTTTATTATTACACTTATCTTATTGTTCTAAATGGTTTTTATACAAGAAACTCTTTAATATGGAAAATGTAGTTCTCTTAATGTTCTAGGACATGGAACAGATAAAGGCAATCTGTGATACTTCAGATGTTGGGAAACTACAAGTCCCATCAAGCTTTTCAGACATGAAAGAAAAAATAGATTGATGTGCAAGGCTTAAATTACAATATTACAGCATATTAGAGGATTGACATATTTTCCCTGAGTACTGACACAGGAATTCTGAAAACACGTTATCATGGTATGGGAGAAGTAGTGTTCGCTGGAAAGCACTGCAGGGTGCTGTTATTACATATCTTGGAGAAGGGTTGCAACATCCATTCTTGAGTATGTTCACAGATATTCTCAGTCACACAGCCTTGTAAGGTGGATGTCTGACAAGTTCCTATAGACACAGAAACATGAGAGTGATTATATAAGCTATCTGTCCTAGCTAAAGTCTCAAACCCATCTCAACATAGGTGTATCTATAATGGGTGCAGGGTGTGCAGTGCACACGGGCCCCTCAGAACAGGGGGGCCCTGTGGCATTCATCATGCACCCAAGGTTGGCAGGGGAAGTGGGGCCATTTAGCATCTATTTCTTCCCTCTGGAGGAAAAGAAATAGATACCGAATAAGCCCCCCCAGGACTGTCCAGATTCGCGGGCCAAAAATGGGTGGGGCTTTTAGCACAGTTAGGCCCACCCCTTTTGAGGTCAGTGAATTGGGACAGACCTGTCTCAGGGTAAAGAGGGGGGGGGCACCAAATCTTGCACAAGGGCCCCCTGACTTCTTAAAACGCCCCTGCGTCTCAACACCTGTTCCATTCTCTTTGTATATTTACAAATGTTCACAATGTCAGCTATATCAACTTTATTTTATTGAAAACTGCATCAGACATCACATGAACTAGAATTATTCTATGCGATTATTGCAATGTGCAAAATGTATTCACCAGTCAATTTTAAAGTGCAAGGAATTCATTACTGTGCTCTTGAGTATGTTACATGGTTGCAGACGTTTGCAAATGAATATCACAGAGATTGTGATAGCACTATCAAGGCCCTGCAGCAAAGGGGTGTGTCCTGTACAACCAAAAGGGTGTGTCCTATGAATAGCTCCACCCATGGGTATGTTTAGTGCTGTCAGGAAAACTATTTCTCAATAAAAGTGACAGCATCAGTATTTAATGTAAAAATTGTCAGTGAGTAAATACTTTCAGTGTTATTGTGGAGACTGTGAATAGGATCCGCTGACTAATTCATCTTTATAGAAAAGCTAAAAAGTAGGTGACACAGCAGCTGATTAACAAGAGGCCAAAATGTATTTTTAATTTCTGTCTCCATTATAGAAGTCATGAGCCCTGATTCGCACTTAAGAAGCTGAAGTGCGTATTTTGCCAAAATGACCTACTAAGCATGTATTGTAGGTCACTTACGCAATCTATGTACCAGTTAGGTAAGTAAGCAGTTTAGTAAGAAGGAGGCGTGCTAATGCTGCCTTGGGGAGTGTTTAGATAGAAGTGGGAGGGGGGAGGGTTTAAGTAAGTTAGGTATGGATTTGTCCTGAATTTGTCCTGAATCTGGTACTGGATTAATATTAGTTGATCCCTATTGGACATGAATGTCATTATCTCCATTCGACTCCCCATGAAATGATGGACCTCTGAGCTATTGGCTTACATAATATATTGCTGAAGATTCATCTGCCTTTTGAGGGACATAGAGCCTGATCCAGACCTCTGCTCATGAAACGCTCATGTGCGTAACGTACTTACACCAGCGTACCTACGATGGGCACTCCTCTTGTTTGTACTTACTTTTGCCATCTTACGGGCAGCAAACCCTACCCTAGCTTTTCTGAATGTAACCACGGGTGACCGTAAGCTCCTTGCGTAATTATGACGCTTAGCACGCCCATGCTGTACGATTTAAATGCATCGCCCTCCCTTTGTATTTACTAAAATTGTATGCCAGGCACGCCCCCTCGACCGTAATTATGAAGGTGGTACGCTCAAGGCCCATACGCTAAGAATTTCTGAGCACGCACAGTAAGTACAAATGGCTCTTTTTATGCTTACGACCATCGTAAAAACGCACACGAGCATAGGTCTGGATCAGGTCCAATGGAACTATGGGCCAGATCCAGACCTACGTTCGGTTTACGTGTCTACGCTTTCGTAATTACTATGCGCTCCCCTCGGTCATACGTATTTATGTCATTTTACGCTTGCCAAACCCTACCCTAACTTTTCCAAGCGTAACTGCTGTGGCTGAACGCACTTACGCACCTAAGCACACCCGTACTGTACGACTTAAATGCCTCACCCCGCCTCCGAAGCGCAAACACGGGTGTCATATGGCTGGCACGCCCCTTTGTTCGTAGCTACCTTGTTAATCGCAGTCTTGTAAATACGTTCAGAGTTTCTGGTCATAACATCTGCCACGCACATGCGCAGAACATGCAAAGCAGCGTTTTTTACGACTACGGCGAGGAAAAATACGCCAGTGGTCGTAGCTCTGGATCTGGCCCTATGAATCTACGGTTATTGTTGAATTAATGGAGAAGCTTAAATTACATTTCTGAACATGTATAAGATGTATAATTGTTAGATAAGAAGAAGATGTGGTTCATCCATACAGCCATAAGTTCATAGCTTTAAGATATTCACTGGTAAATCTATGCAGGTGAAAACACATTGGCAATACCCACACACTACAATAGAGTACAATGTTATATATAAAGATTTTGCATAGGACATATACATTGTGGGCCGTGTTCAGAGATCCGTTTGCAAACGTGATCGCAAATAAATGCCCACCAAAACCCCAGTCACTCCCCTCGCTAATCTGTGCTCTCATAGACTTACACTTCCATAGACCACCTCTATCTTTCCGTGTGCATTCCCATGCGTATATTTCCTCCGTCCATGCGTATCCTGATAATTGCGCCCTCTTCCTTCATTTAAATGCCCCCCCCCACCCATTTTTATTTAAATTCTCCCGTGCGTATTTTTGCGTCGCAGATCCAAACGTATTTACCAACATGTGATTCACAAGTCCGTCTGGGAGGCACTTCCGTGCGTATAGTCTACGTGAACTACGTAAATAAACATATTTTAAATGTACCTAAAAATACGCACGGAACTGTCCGTGAAAACGGATCTCTGAATACGGCCCTGTATGAATATTAGTCAGAGTGATGTTGTAATAAGTCTCGACTTCTCTAAACAACACAGAACATACCAGAAAGGATGTATTTTCCCTTAAAGTCTAGACATTTGTTCTCAGAACCTCGACACTTCACAGTACCATTGGCCACACAGCTCTCCGCACTTAACATCTGGCACGATGGGCACTCAATACCATTCTCTGTGTTGTTCTGAGGAAGAGCTGAGGAAGTGAATGACAAAATACTTTCAGTGCTTGGCTTTTTTTTTTTATTGTTTAGAAAAGAATATTTAGGAAGTGGGGTGTTGCCCTTAGCAATGAATCAAATTCCAGCCATTATTTTCCAGAATCTGATTGGCTGTTCTGAGAAAAGGAACCAAGGCCTCATAGGGCTGCAGGGACAAAAACGGCAGGCAGGGACCCAGCTTTACATCAGAAGGTTAGGAGTTAATAGATTTGTTTCGTTAGCTTGTTATGATAGGCTAGGTGGAGGTGAGTCATAGGTTTAAGGGGTGGGTTTAGGTTAGGGATGTATAAGTTGGGGGCGGGATCTGAGGGTAGTCTCTTCAGGACAGATTCTTTCTCCCTTAGAGTTTATTAATTTAAGTATGTTGTGTTTCTCTCTCTAACTTTTTCTTCCAGAGGATGCATGGTTGGGGCAGTAGCAGTGGGGCAGTCAGCAAAAAGTTTGTTGGCACATGGGGGTAAGTTCTTGTGGGTGGGGGGAATTGGGGGGGACCGGTCTGGCAACAAACACAACCCGGTTGCGATCCCAGAACATTATGCTTTAGCGGTTTTTGTCCACTAGGAACTGCCACCTTCCAGTCAGTTGGGACGGGGTAAAAACAGTGTTCTTGCTGGAAGACCGGTCTCGAGGGAGCTCCGGGTTTAAGGGTTGATTTGGTATTTGTTTGTTGCTAAGTATTGGGGGAGGGGCTGAATCCCCATCTGCTATTGGGCCACCTATTCACTAACTGGTTGCAAAAGATTATAGTCAGTAATTCTAATTGGCCGAAATCAATAACCTATTTGCCCTTTTTTAATCCAAGCTATGGTGTCATTGTGGTATTTCGGTAAGGTGTGCCTGGCTGGGTGATGTATGGAAGGGTGCTCTGCCGTTTGCCGTTTTAGGCCTCCACTTCTCTTAAAGGTCTATACATGATACAACTATAACTGCTAAATACAATCATAATGCCCTCTAATAGTCATCTTACCCTGTACAGTCTGATTGTTGCAGTAGTCAGTATCACAGCAGTAAGACACAAAGTTAGTCTCAAAATTCCTTGAAGTTACACTAAATGGAGTTTTGCACGACTTTAAGTTTATAGCACAGGTTTTTGTGACAGAGTACGTTGTGTTTCCATCTCCTGTTAGGAAGACATAAGTGTAAAAACATTATTCACAAAGTTCAATAAGCTAAGACAGTGTTGACATTGTAAGTATAGACCTTGCAGGTAAGTACCAATGACTGGTCCCACATATGCGGAACATTTAGCAAAAGCATAGATATCTCCTTAATGGGGAAACATAGACTGGGCTGCATATAAAAAGCACTTGGCCTATTCAGTTTGTAAGTCAATGTTTATAGAGCTATTCTTAACCAGACATATTTGTTTCTCTTTCATCTTACTAATGACCAATATCTTTGCTATTGTTGCATTTACACAGCATATATACAATAACTCATTTCAAATATATTTTATTTCTGGAGATAGAGGAGGTCATGCAATTAGCTGGCAAGCTATCAGAGATGCATGTTACCAGAATTGCGCACCAGCACAATGGCTCAGTGAGAAGCATTTTTGTCTCACAGCGCTGAGGTCATGAGTTTGATTCCTGGACTAGGCCTTATCTGTGTGGAGTGTGTATGTTCTCCCCGTGTCTGTGTGGGTTTCCTCCAGGTGCTCCTGTTTCCTCCCACACTCCAAAAACATACTGGTAGGTTAATTGGCTGCTGTCTTAATTAACACTTAATTAATAAGCGTTAATAATAATAATAATAATAATAATAATAAAAAATAATATCCTGACTTCAGATCCTTATGCAAGTGAGAAACAGTGGAAATCTTTAGGTAGGGGTCAGGACTTGGTAGGTTGGGTATTGGCAGCACTATGACAAAGTGTCAGACAAAGTCTAGATCCAGTCAAATTATGAGTAACTACACCTGCCAGAAGCCATTGCACCACGCAGTGCAAACCAGAAGAGTGGTGTTTTATGCTGCAACAGTGTATAGTCTGTGTGGTTAAGGAAGGAAGACCCAGTGACAACAACATAGATACAAGTTGTTGTTTTTCTACGAACAAATAAAGAAGTGGCTGCAAAACAGCTGCTTGGTTGCTATTTCTGCTACTTACTGAAGAATGGTACCCAGTTGTGTAAACATGGAGGAATGTTAAACAAGCTTAGTTGGCTAAGAAGCCTGGTAACAGTTGAACAGTAAAACAATGGTATTATAGTCAATTTAGAAAATAGAATCTTCTACCTAAAGAGTAATTCTGGGTATGAAGAATATGAGATCCAAGAAGGTAGACATAATGACTGCATGGGGAAGGGGCTTGATGACACAGTTTATGCTAATTGCATCCAAGGCCACACACCCTGGGAATGAGGGCGGTGCTTGATGACGCAAATTACGCCATCAAGTCGCACCCTGTCCATAGCCACACTAGAGAGAGCGGTGTTGCTAGGCAGCAGGGTGGGACTTGAGGTCGTGGTTTGCATGAAACCACAGCCTTAAGCCCACTGTGGGAGATATGCCAGGTCTCCCAGGATAATAGGAGAACTGACAGAATTTCTAGAGTCTCCTGGATATTCTTGGAGAGTCGGCAACCCTGGTGAATGTGTAAGAATAAATATACGAATATAAGAACAGAAATTGCGCTATGCCTGGCTGCAGGCACCCAATCCCCAAGGATTCCCTTAATCCCCAAAGTAACTCTGAAATATGTATAACAGAGGGGGGAGAAGGGTGCTAGCAGCAATGGAGCACTTCTGTGATGTTGGCAATTAAAAATGTACCACACTATGATCTATCTACCGATGAGTAAGAACGTCCATTTCATCCCATGATGATCCATTTAACCGGAAATGTCATATGGTAAAAATAAAAATAGATTTATTAATTACAATCAACCATCAATCAAATATATAAAAAATTAGCAAACAGACAGCGGGTGGTATATGTACCCGGAATGGGGCCGAATGCGGTATCGGGAGTCCAATTGATGAAAGGCGCAGTCCCGGGATTATGTTTGTGGTCTCGACTGTATACTGGAGGCTCCTTGTCCCAGGGAGATGACGTCCCTCTGCTGTCGCTGAGATGCTGGGTCTGGACTGACGCGTTTCGGGCTGTCCTCCAGTATATGGTCGAGACCACAAGCAGAATCCTGGGACTACGTCTTTCATCAATTGGACTCCAGATGCCGCATTCTGGGTACATATACCGCCCCCTGTCTGTCTCACTAATATACATATACTAGCAGTAGCGACAGCTAATGGGAGATTTTAAGGCTGAAATGTTTTACTTACCAAGCTTTTCGGTACCCACTATTGTCATACATGTTCCACAGGTCACTATGTTCCCAACGCAATCCAGCCCAGTATGGTTAGTGCATTCCATACATATTATGCAGTTACCTGAAGAGACAGAAAGCAGGGGAGTATAATGTGACACAATCATTTATCTTCCTATTCAGTAATAATAATAATAATAAAAATAATAAAAAATAACTTTTTTTATTGTGTGTGCCAAAAAACATTCACAGTAAACTGCACATGATTCATATTCATTACAATCTATGTGTGCAGCATATATTTTAAATTTCTACTTATTTTATTGCCTTTTTTTTGTGTATTACCATATAAAACAAGGTAATAATCTATTTGTTTCCTCGTTTACGTTATAGGTTTCCCACACTATAATTTGAAAGTTTGGTAAGGTAGACAGGAGAGGGCGCCATTAAGCTAAGTAAAACACAACTAGAATACTGTGTTCAGTACGGAGGCCATGCAGCTGATCCAGGGTTGGGTGTAACAGCTAAAAAAATAATAATAATTTTAAATAAGCAAAAAGTATTTCATTTGCACAACTCACATTGCAACATGGTTTGTCCAGTAAGGACCTAAATACATTAGAGACTGCGCAAAGAAGGTAAATGATGAATGAAATGTGTCACACAACATACAACGAATGACTAGAGGAACTAAACATGTAAAACTTGGAGCAGAGAAGGGAGAGGAGGGATATGATAGCAGCTTTCACATTTATCAAGGGTTGTGACCATGTACAGGGAGGTGGAATTTTTCAAAGGAAGAGATATGGGCTCTATTTACAAACATCGTTTTCATATGATACAGCCCGTTTTCGTGTGAAAATGGGCTTTATCATATGAAACCGAAGAGTTCCTTATTTACAATGCTATCATCGCCATGGAAACCATGGTGACGATCGCATTAACCCTCCCGATCGCCAGCCCGCTCTAATGAATGCGGGCCGGTATTTACTAAGTGTCAGCGCGGATTTTAACAACCCGCACCGACACGTTAAAGAACGCCATCTGAAGATGGCGTTAGGGTAAGTATTACAGCGGTCTCCCCATGTAAACCCCTTTTCCTCCCCCTAATAGCTGTTATTCGGGGGAGGAAGAGGGGGTACATATCGGGAGACCGCTGGAATGCAGTTAAGTAGAAAAAAAAAATTTAAATCTAAGTTAAAAATAGAAAAAAAAATATTAATAAAATTCTATCTTATAAACATATTCAATAAAAGAAAACACAAGAAAATACAAAACCGAAGCTTCAAAACTTACCTGACCAGGCGCGCGCTCTAGAAATTTTCCCAAAAGGCATTTACTGCGTATGCGCTGGGACTCCAAGGCCGAACGATGTCAGCGAAAGGCTCGCTGACCATCGTGGGACCTCGCAGGAAGGGTAAGTAGTAGTAAATACTTGCCCTGATCCTGCTAGGCTTGCTGTGAGGCGCAGCGAGCCTGGTTGCTATCATTAGCGCTTAAAGCGCTAATGATAGTAAATAGAGCCCTATATAACAACATTAGGGCATGCGTATAGATAAATTGGGGGGAGGGGAAGTGTAGAGGAAATGTGAGGAAAAATTTCTTTACACAAAGGGTAGCTGATAAGTGGAATAAGCTCTCATCTGAGGTGGTAGAGACTAACACAGTAGAACAATTTAAACATACTCAAAACCCACTTCTTCCAGCTAGCCTACCCTTCCTCCACCTAAGATTACCTGCCCTCCCCATCTTCATCCCTGTGTCTCCTGTTTGTTCACCCCCTCTCACTTAGCATGGTGAGAGGACTCTCCTCCATCCTGTCATCACCCCTCTACCTTGTCCTCATTAATTCTCTCTCTACTGTCTATTTATCTCCTTATTCATCTGCTCCTACGCACATATCCAGCAACTCTATGCTCCATACATATAGTTCTGCTACTTTGTACTGGATTTTATTTTGTAACTATTGCCTTTGTACAGAGCTGCAGATACTGTTTGGTGCCTTATAAATAAACGTTAATAATAATAAAAATAAATATAAGAATATCTTAAATCTTACTCTAAATTGAGGCTTAAATAAGGGTAGTATAGTTTAAATAGGCAATTGGGAAGACTGGCTGGGCCATTTGGCTCTTATCTACCGTCACTTTCTATGCTTCTATATTAGTGTTGTTCAAAGCCGTAAATGTCAGTTTGGCGTAATGGGATCATGGGATAATGGGATCATCAGCAACGGAAACGTTTCTGAATTCATGCAGATAAATTCTCAAGTATATGGAATTGTCTTTATGCTTAAAGATATGTATATTAGGATATGTGGGAATATCTGCTACAAATAACTCCTTTATGTTTTTATGTTGAAGATTTCGTGAGGGCCCTAGACAGTTATTAGGTATCCATGTTTTTCATCAAGGAGGAGGAGGACTGGTTACAAAATAATCACTCAGGTTTTCACATTTTAGATAAAAGAATGAATTTGTGCAGTGACCCAAAGGGGCTCATCCAGCGGTGAGCGAATGCCAGCAGAACAGAAGAGCACACAGAACAGACCCGCACGCAGCTTGAACCACAGTGGCTTGCATGAAGGGCGTGGCATGTGAAGGAAGAGGGGGAGTCACCGAGTGAGTGTACACCCAATCACAGAGCTGGACACGGACACAACTCAGGGTTATTTATGTCACCATTCCCAGGTCATGTCTACACCCAAGAGGCTGTCACTCAAAGGCCTATTCTGGACCCATGTACTAGATTTTGACCCTTTATAAACAACACTAATGTTATGAAATTGCTGTTGATGTATAGGGCAAATATTTTATATAGTTTTCTTTTTATGATAATAATTTTTTATTATTTTTTTTTTTTTTTTTTTTTTTTTTAGTAAATGACTAAAATGATTTATTTTAATGCATCGTGAATAAAGTTCTCACACTATTTATAACCTTTAATACGGTGTTTAATACAGTGCAGCCGCCACTCCTGCAATCACCATAATAGAGCTGCTTAGCACTGAGTGTATGAGCACTGAGTGCGGTTATAAATACACTGCCAGCATTGAGAACTCAGTGTTATCCTCTTCAGGCAGGAAGAAGGGTGGCCGCCCCATAAAGACTCACATCCTGTCCCCTTACTATGCAGCCCATGTTAGTCTACTTCTGCCCCTGCTTTGGGCCTAAACGCAATGGTTTAAATTTCGGTTTCTGGCCCCTGATCATGGAACATTAGGCTTGTTCTAGACTTTAGATCATTTTACTACACAAGGGTACCTAAGATACACACTACTAAGTATAATGCGCTCCCCTCGCATGTACGTAACTTAGCTGACTAATGTGTTCAGAACCCTACTTTGACTTTTCCTTGCGTGTCTCTGGTGGTACATAAGAGCCTAACCCAGTCCATACTGTACAATATAAATGCCTCCCTCCATCCACAATGCATATATTCGGCTTGTGTAGGGATGTCACGCCCTGTCATACAGAGTTACATACAGGATACGAACGATCAGAGTTACAATGCGTAACATCTGCTGTGCCCATGTGAAGTGCGTTCCCACAGCCAGTTTTACGCATGACACCTGCATAAATTGGTTGACGTTATGAAGTCTGGATCAGGCCCTTTGTGTTTAATGGTAATACAATATTACTCTCAGCTAATGCAGCAAGTACACAATTTATCATTACAGCTCCATCAAGCTATCAAATTTGAAGTAACCAACATGTTAGGTATTTGGGTCCACTATAAGCAAAAAGCCCAAGGGGCTAACGTGTGAGTATTGAATATTGGGAGTTAATTGCTGGAACCTGAAAAACATATCACACAAGGATTGTGGTCCCATTTTTGTGTTTTGAATATATGGTATTGGTATTGCTGGAGAGGCAAATTCATGCAAAGCAAACATAAAAATTGAAGGACCCAGTTGGATAGGATTCGAAGGGAGGTGCTGGTTTCAGACAGACATAAAACCCAAAGGTGCAATAGTGTGAGCATAACTTACACATCTCTGCTATCTCTCACGTTTATGGAATTACCACATGAGGAGGTTGTTTTCCCTCTTTTTTTCATATTTACACTATACTAACCTGGAAGCACATGAGGTCATAACTAAATCAGAGGGTATAAGAAAAAAAAAACTATTTTTAGTTCAATTTCTTTGAACTTTTGAAACTCTGAAATAAGATGAGTATTGAATATATCAGGTTGCGTGGTATATATGAGCGCCACTGAGTTCTGAGTCTGATATATCTGGCCTATTTACAGTCAGTGATTTTCTAAAAATAGATAGATTTTTTTATAAAATGCTTTTGGAAAAGATCTATTTCTCCAGAAAACAGCATAACATTTATATGTTATAAATTCCTTATTGTATCAAAACTACTGCACCACAGGATTGAAGGAGGAGGAGCCTCCGGTCCTGAAATCATCATTCAACACCCTACCTTGTCACTGTGTGTGCCCATTCAGTCCTTGACAACCCTTTGGAACCATTGTGGTCTCACCTGCAGTAATAGATGCTGAGATGAGGCAGATGGTGATCAGGAGGTTGCTCATGTTGACTAGACCTGGCAGCTTCTCTCTCTGTTAGGATATACTGTAGCAGCCTCTGTTGAGCTGATAAACCTTTGTATTTATACTCAGATAAAAGGGAGGGCAATATAATTTTTACATTTCAATTATTTTGTTTCTCTATATAAACACCACTTGCAGAGTACATTCAAGGCGGATTCCACCAAAAGCCTATATAATGATGGCTTGCACCAGGTTTAATTACTGTTTGCCTGATTAGATCTGTGATGCAACTTATAAGAATGTAAAATAGGGAGAACACAAAAGATGGAAAGTTTGCAAAATAGATCTTGTTGTTATTATTATTATTATTATGCACTGTGCAGCAACAACTTCTTTCAGTCTCCAAAGCAAACCATAAATATTTAGTCATTATACCATGTACAATTGCATAGAGGTGCTATTATGCCAAATAATGGGTAAGCCTTGCTAATGAGGAGCTCCTATTTATTCATAATCTTAATAACCATAATTGATAATTAATAGCTTGTCCTTGACTTTTTATTATCATCATCACTTATTTATAAGGCACATTATGTCCGCAGCGCTGTACAAAATACAGTACAGACATACAGGGTAGAGATGGACAGCATAGTATATATTAAATACAATATGACTTTAAAAATATCACAGAAATACAATAAAGTGAAGCAAGCACAGAACGCAAGACAAAATGTGAGGTGTCAAGCTTGAAAGATCAGGGAGCAGGGGCTAGAGCTCAGTGAAAGGTTGAGAGGGAGCCACCAGGTGGGGATGGGGTTAAAGAGTAGCCGAGGGGGACAAGAGGGTATGAAGTGAGCTAACACACTATGTGGGAGGGAAGAACTTACAGAAAACATAAGGAGGGGAAGAAAGTGGCTGCTTGTGTGAGCAGAGTAGAGGGGAAGGAAGGAGAAGAAGGGATAGATGTAGGATGCAGTGAGCATGGCTAGCCTGAACAGGTGCGTTTTGAGTGAATGCTTGAAGACCTGCAATGTGAGGGAGAGTCTTACTGAAGAATAGAGGTCATTCCAGTGCAGAGGTGCAGCACGGGAGAAGTCCTGGATACAGGCATGAGATGTGGTGATCAGTAATGAGGTCAGACAGTGCTGGTTAGCAGTACAGATAGGGCGGGAAGGGGTGTGCATGTGTTGATGATGGAAGAGAGGTAGGGAGCAGTGTATGAGAAGATGGTCTTAAAGGTGAGAGTAAGGAGTTTAAAGAGAGGTCTGAAGTGGACAGGAAGCCAGTGGAGGGTTTGACATAGAGAGTTCGAGGTAGAGTGGCGTGAGAGGAAGATGAGCCTGGAAGCAGCATTGAGTATAGATTAAAGGGGGGCAAGATGGGCGAGTGGGAGACCTATGAGGAGGAGGTTACAGTAGTCGAGGCATGATATGACTAACGAATGGATGAGGATTTCAGTGGCTTCTTTGGTGAGGAAGGGATGGATGCGAGAAATGTTGCGTAGGTGGAAACGACAAGAATGAGAGAGGGCACGGATGTGTGGTATAAAGGAAAGTGAGAAATCAAGGATGACACCTAGGCAGCGAACATGAGGGGGATGAGGAGACAGAGGTATCACCAATGGTTATGGTGATGGAGGGGTTGAGGAAATCCTAGGTGGAGGAAAAACAATGAACATTGAGCAGTTCCTTCCTACTTGCGTTTTCACATATTCAGCTTGAGGAAGTGTTCGGCCACCCATGTGGATAGGGATGCAAAGCACTCAGAAATCTTAGATAGAAGAGAGGGGTTGAGGTCAGGGGAGGAGAGGTAAATTTGAGTGTCATCAGCATAGAGGTGAAGAGTTGAAACCAAAGGTGCTGATGAGGTTACCCAACGAGTAGGTGTAGAGGGAGAAGAGGAGCAGGCCAAGAACAGACCCTGGGGAACACCAACAGGGAGCGGAGGGTGGAGGATAAGCTAGGGGTGGAAACAGAAAGTGTGGTCAGAGAGATAGGAGGGCAGAGAGCAATGTCAGCGAGACCAAGAGCGGAAGGTTTGAAACAGAAGAAGATGGTCAATGGTGTCAAAAGCAGCTGACAGATCAAGGAGGAGGAGAATGGAGTAGTGGAGAAGGGATATAGATTTGTAGCTGGAGGGGGATGTAGGGTCCAGATTAGGTTTTTTTGAGAATGGAAGAGACAAGGGCATGCTTAAAGAGGAAGGGAAGATACCAGATGGGAGGGAAAGGTTGAAAAGGTGGGCTGGATGGGAGCAGACAGTGGGAGAGAGGTGTTTGAGAAGGTGTGAGGGAATAGGGTCCACAGGGCAGCTTAAGGGTGGTGAGGATATTAATAGGGAGTGAATTTCATCACTTGTTGTAGGATGGAAAGAAGAAAACTCATGATAATTGCATAGAAGGGGGCAGGGGTGGACAGTTGGGGGAAGCAGGGTGGAGGAGATGTCATTTCTGATAGAGATATTTTTGTATGAGAAGTAGAAGGCAAAGTTGGAAGCAGAGACAGAAGGTGGGATGGAAGGCGTGGGCGAAGAGAGTGTTAAAGGTGGCAAAGAGGCGATGGGGGTTGGATGCTTGGGAGATAAGAGATCTGAAGAAAATTTGCTTGGCTTGGGCAAGGACAAAGCAGTAAGAAGAAATGATGAATTTAAAGTGGAAGTCAGCAAGGGAGCGAGATTTGCACCAGAGTCGCTCTGCGGTCTGGGAGCATGTGACCTGAGAGTGCCATGGCTGGGGGTTAGGGTGGCAAAGGGAGATGGAGGAAGGGGGACAGGCAGAGTCAGAGACATAGGAGAGGGTGGTATTGTAGAAGGAGGCGGCTTGATTGGGGCAGGAGAGAGAGGTATAAATACAATAGGAGTAGTAGGTAAATTAATATACAAAAACAGGAATAATATAGTAATAACAATGATAAAATTAATAATGAAAAGTTGAAGTCTGGATGTAAATATACGGTTACAACACTAAGATACGTATAAGAAATAGATAAGATATAAGTTAAATTAATGTGAATAGTGAACTAGCAATATAATAACAAAATAAAAATAATAATGATTAGTAGTAATAATATTTGTGCAACTGTTTCCGGGTTCCAAACCCACTCATGTTCGCAAGCTGTTTCACTTATGATGCAAGCTACTACAATGAGCTATATAATATGACGTCTGGAGACCATCCCAGAACATTATTATTGTAATGCTTGGCTGGTTTATACCTGTTCTCTCATTACCAAGACATTACGGCCAACAAAACTACCGCTCCCCATTTTTTATTTTTTTATTTCGATATTGTAAATTTTGCTGAGATTAACAATTTAACACAGACCAGCTGCCTGACACCTAAACTCATTACATGGCCAAAGCCACTTGACCCTTTTCCAGCATTTAGCCAGAATGACAGAGCTATATGACCATGTCTGCAACTTGCACTTATTGCATTGCCGTCACAAGAGTAGCCAGTTTTGCACTAGGAAGCAGGTGTGGAAGTGTCTCCAAGAGTGAGTGGCTCCTTGAGTTTCCCACCTAATAGTCACCCAAGCCAAAATGGCCTACTTTGATGCATCAATTAACTAATTAGGTTAATGAGGTTTAGAACAATCAGCAGGTTAACCAAGTCCAACTAAAGTGATCCAAGTAAAAATAGATTATCTACTGTACATTTGGTCACAGGGGATGGACCTGGGACAGGTTGAGCCAACCTAGACTGGTTTAGTCATTTTACGGCATACTACAATGGACCAACAACCTTATATACATGGATCACTGTAACGCACAATATTTCCTGTAATTATGTCTCCCTTTGTTCTTCAAGATTGAAAGCAAATTCTACAGTTATACTTTCCTTTTTAAACCCTCAGTTACAATGTATTTAATTTAATTATGACCACCTTCCATCTTTAGTTATATCCCATTATTAGAGGTGATTTTAGAGACTGGATGCAATATACACTTAGGGACGGATCCAGAGTTAATGGTTAAATCCACATGTTGGGCCCTCTATTGCGGAATTGTACGTAAGGATTAAGCTAAGCCCTTACTATATATAACTTGAAAGTCTAGTCTAGGTTCAGAGGGACCCCTGAAATCCACTGCTACAGACACTATTGAGGTATGGGGCCCCCAAAATCTGTTGCCAGGCCTGGTCATGCATAACCCATAACCCATAAGGAGTTGGCCTGTCTCCCATGAGAAGAACTCGATGGCTGTGTTCTATACAGGTCCAGACACAGATAAACCGTTGTCAATCCCCGCTAAGAAAATCTGTTTTCCGAAATTGGGACATCCAAAAGTTCAGATGTCTCTATTTCGAATAAAGTCGATTTTCTATTTTTTGGGGTTTTTTTTATGAATGGGTGAGTATGCTGTTCGGCCTACTTCACCCATTCACTTTCACACTTCGACATCCCTCTGCCATCGCTGGACCAGGAACAGTTGAGTAAACTCTGTGCAGGTTAGAGGTTAAGGTCAGGCTGCAGGAGATGGTGGGTTAGGGTCAGGCTGCAAGGAAGGGAGGGTTAGGGTAAAAATTAGGGAATAGAGGACAATTTTTTTTTTTTTACAACTTTTTGGACCAGGGAACTTTCGGTGCTGTGTGGATCGAGGCATAGCAATCGAAATCCCAGCCAGTTTGTAACTGGCTGGGGAGAAAACAGCCAATTCGAAAATCGGCCGTTCGTACTGGAGCCCCACACCCGAGGTAAACTAACTTTATCAAGTCTCAATCCAGCCCTTAGATGTATAATTGAGAAAAGTGGGGAGATAAGCTCTAAGGTAAGATTTAGGATAATTTTGGCATTCCATGCAGAGACATTCCAGATCATCACATATAGCTGGATCTCCTCAATAACTTATTCAGTACACTTCGAATGTTCTGTTGCTGAGACTTATCATTATATAAAAACAAAATTGCTGAAGACAGTAGTCAAGTACAGTTCCCTAGAAGTTGTCAGTGAAATAACATCTCTTAGCAGAACCACCTACTCCCACTACCCGTTGGAAAAATATACAAAAAAAAATACACCACCCTCAAACCAAAGTTTCATTTATCTAATGACAAACTGTATTTACACCGATTAGCAAGAAACCATGCCACTTAAGTCACAAGTGTTCAAATTAAGAAGAAAAATCACCGGGCACTACATAGATAATCGGGGGCCACTTCCCAAATCAATAAGGGAGGTGCAGAAGAGGAAAAAGAGTACAGACAAAAACTGAGAACTATGTTCTCAAAATAGTCCTCTTATTTTGCACTCTGGGTCTCCCAAAATAGTCATTATGAGAAATAAAGTAATGGAAACATTAAAACATGTAAATCTTTATTAGAAAAATAGTAAAAAAAATATATAGATACGAAGGCGAAATAATTAAAACCTAAATATGACTAACAGTGGCGTAGCCACCGATGAAACTGTTAAAAACAATAAGAGCCACAGTAAACTTTGCCATGTGCAATAAATGCCCTATCTGTAAGCACAATCTAATTCCAAACGTGGAGTGGTGGGGACCAAGTGCCCCTTTACAATTAAATAACGAGAGACATATATATAAAGATGTGTATAGATACTGCCACTAAGGCTAATAATCAGTATAACTGGTGAATTCACCGTCAGTACTCTGGAATATTAAGGTAATTAATGGTCCTGCTAGTAACTGCAAAATATGTCTTTCATACAAATAAAAGGCCTTCCACACTGTGGCAGATAGTATATACCAAAAGTAATTAAATAAGTCTTCTATATTGTATATATTCTGTGAACTACCCCTATCTCAGTACTTGATACTCAATACTAGCTGAATAGATAACCAAATAATTAGCAACTGTGTTGCCCAAATGATCTAGGCACAATAGCCCTTAATAAATGTATCTATATTACCAAAAACATTTTACAGGCATAATAGCCCATTTGAGTCCTTTAATATACACTGTAAAGCAGATATCTCCAACTAGAGGACAGGGACATTGTAAACAATACATAATGTTGTTACTCTTACAATTGATGTAATCTTTAATCATAAATTTTACTCCCCTTGGGTCTATAATCGACTTGGTGGGTTTCATATGGACGCACACCTTACATTTACCACACGGATGAGAGCCCAATATATATGGTTTAGTTTTGATTGGCTTAACCAGATGGCTCCGAGTAAGTTTGTCCTTAAGATTAGGACTTCTCCTTCAACTCATCTGGACTCTATCCCCCAGGTCTTCTGATAATGTCCTATCATTCAGTAAAATGAACCAATGTTTCTGGATGATGGACTGTATTTTCTGCCATTCACTGCAAAAATCTCCTACGAATTTGATGACATTATCCCCACTTGGTCTCATTCGTTGTTTGTTATAGAGCAGAGAGGAGTGATCGGTCCTCCAAGCCTCTGCTCTGGCCTTTTTGATGAGATTCTTACTATATCCCCTTTCAATAAGTCAGGTAGTGAGTTCTTCTGCTCTGGATCTAAAAATGTGGTCACTAGAACAATTCCTGCGTGATCGCAGGAATTATGCCTTGGGGATACCTCTGAGGACTGGGGGAAAATGTGAACTGTTAAAATGTAACAGGCTGTTTGTCGCAGTGGGCTTCCTGAAAAGATCTGAAGATAAGGTTCCATCCGTATTTACAATGATTCTGATATCCAGGAAGGTGACCTCCTTCTGGCTCATCTCCATGGTCAACTTAAGGTTGAGTCCATTGTTGTTAAGACATTGGATGAACTCTACAAACAATTTCTGCCATACATCCCATATGATCAACACGTCATTAATGTAACGTGCCCATAACGTGAGGTACTGCAAGTAGTTGTCATACTGATCTCCCATGACTACAGTTTCTTCCCACCAGCCAAAGTATGTATTCGCATACGTGGGGGCACACGCTGCCCCCATCGCTTTGCCCCGGCGTTGTAAAAAGAATCTCTCATCAAAGACAAAATAGTTTTTGGTAAGTACAAATTCCAGCAGCTGCACCAGCAAATATTCAAAGTCTGACATGCCCTTCTTCCTCAGGAAGTATTCCACCGCCCCTATACCATGTGTGTGTTCGATACTGGTATAGAGAGACTCTATATCACACGTTGCCAACCAAGAATTTCTGCTGAGAGTCATATCATATATTTTCTTAAGGACATCTGAGGTGTTCTGTAAGTAGGAAGGCAGGGCAGTGGCAAACCTCCTAAGGTGAACATTCAGAAATTTGCTGGCTTGTTCAATTAAACTGTTTATGCCCGATACAATAGGTCGTCCCGGTGGGCGCTGTTCACACTTACTTGTACACTAGTTACACTAGTACACTTGTACTTTGGGTAACATATAAAATGTTGGTTTTTCCACAGTTAGAAATTGATGCTCAGTTTTATTGATAGTGCCCCGCTGGAATGCCTCACCAATCATCACATCGTATTGTGCTTTAAAGCGGGCTGTGGGATCATTTGGGAGTTTGATATAGCAGTCCTCATTGGCCAGTTTTTATAAGCCTCCTCCATGTACATTGTCCTGGGCCAGAGGACAATGTTGCCCCCTTTATCAGAGTTCTTAATAATAACATCATCCCATTGTTGTATATCTTTCATGGCTTTCATTTCATCGTCATTCAGATTAGATTTTTTAGGCTTGCAAGAGATTCTCTCATTTAGTGCATCTAAATCCTTAGAGGCCAATTTCATAAAAAGAGATAATTCAGGACAGTTGTTTTCTTACAAATAACCCTTCCATCCATGAGGACTCTTGTAATAAATCTTCCAAGTTATTTATGGCCATTTGTTCCTCCTCCGTGAGATCTACGGTCAGATTATCACTAAAAGAGGGAGTATTATCTACCGGCAATTCTGCCTGGGAACCAGAGGGAGTGGGTACATTATGGATTCTCTCTACTGAGAAGAATCTTTTAAGTAATAATTTCCTTACAAATAATTTAAGATCTTTTTCCCATAGGAAAATATTCATATGAGATTCAGGTGAAATCATATGGGATGGTCCGCAGAAATTGTTTGTAGAGTTCATCCAATGTCTTAACAACAACAGACTCAACCTTAAGTTGACCATGGAGATGAGCCAGAAGGAGGTCACCTTCCTGGATATCAGAATCATTGTAAATACGGATGGAACCTTATCTTCAGATCTTTTCAGGAAGCCCACTGCGACAAACAGCCTGTTACATTTTAACAGTTCACATTTTCCCCCAGTCCTCAGAGGTATCCCCAAGGCATAATTCCTGCGATCACGCAGGAATTGTTCTAGTGACCACATTTTTAGATCCAGAGCAGAAGAACTCACTACCAGACTTATTGAAAGGGGATATAGTAAGAATCTCATCAAAAAGGCCAGAGCAGAGGCTTGGAGGACCGATCACTCCTCTCTGCTCTATAACAAACAACGAATGAGACCAAGTGGGGATAATGTCATCAAATTCGTAGGAGATTTTTGCAGTGAATGGCAGAAAATACAGTCCATCATCCAGAAACATTGGTTCATTTTACTGAATGATAGGACATTATCAGAAGACCTGGGGGATAGAGTCCAGATGAGTTGAAGGAGAAGTCCTAATCTTAAGGACAAACTTACTCGGAGCCATCTGGTTAAGCCAATCAAAACTAAACCATATATATTGGGCTCTCATCCGTGTGGTAAATGTAAGGTGTGCGTCCATATGAAACCCACCAAGTCGATTATAGACCCAAGGGGAGTAAAATTTATGATTAAAGATTACATCAATTGTAAGAGTAACAACATTATGTATTGTTTACAATGTCCCTGTCCTCTACTGTATGTGGGCATGACATCACGTCCTCTGAAGCAGAGGATATTGGAACACATCGGTTCTATACGCAATGTGAATAAAGATATCCTAAGGATGAAAAAAATTACAAAAAAAAAAAATTACAACGGTTGCAAGACATTTTCATACCCAAAATCAAGATAATTGGAGGCTACTCCAGGCCTTTGGTTTGCAAAAAGTTTCCTTAGGGATCAGAGGAGGTGATGTGATGCAGAAATTGCTTCAAAAGGAGACCGAATGGATATTCAGGCTGGGTACTCTCCATCCTGGAGGGCTCAATGAGGAGAACTTTTCAGCCTTCCTATAGATCAAGTTTTTTTTTTTTTTTCCCCCAATACTTTTGGCCCCTTCTAACTATATATAATTAGAGGGGACATGTTATCTATGTGCTCATTGACTCATACATGTTGTTTGCTATATCCTATAGACACCATGGTATATATCCTGTGTGGATATTATTGATATAAATAATTAGTACTCCAACCGTTTGATCTTTTCATTATTGGTTTATTTCACATTTCCTTAGGCATTAATATAGTATTTTGACAGCAGTGGTAACGTTAGCGTATTAGGGTTTATTCACTCACAGTAACCAGCTATTTCGGTAGCTCATTATTCTCACCATAATATTTCTTTTTCAAATTTTTTTCACATTTGTTTCAAAGTTTTTTTCACAATCATAACCCATGCACTTTTTTCATTCACATCGATTATTTTTGCATCATTCACAGTCATACAAATTAATTCGTAGGATTCTAAACATAACACGGATACTAGGATACTGGTATCAATATTTGTCATTTTAATGGATGTCTTTGTTCACATATTTATGTTTACACGTTGGCACTTAATATGTCAGCACTATTATGATCACCCATGTGTCATGTGTCCAGTCATTTAAATATTTCATTGATCTCATTGCTTCATATTATCACTTATTATTTTCATATCCCCAACATACTCACTTAAGTTTTCACACAGTGATATATACGTTTAATAATTATTTCAATAATTATTTTTATCTCCCCACTGTCTGCTTACCGTATGAAAGGGCATCTGCTCTACAGTGTATATTAAAGGACTCTAATAGGCTATTATGCCTGTAAATTTATTGTACATGATAGATCTGCTCTGATAGGTGGAGCTTGATGTCCATCTTTGAGATACACCAATTGGAATCAGGGCGGCAGTATTTAATCACAAACCCGTGCAACACACGGGTGATGTCCCATGATTAAGCATCCGGAGAAACGCGGGACGGGAGGGAGGCTGTGCACGAGCTCTCTCTCCTCTTTAGTGCCTACAGACCTGCCTTACTTATAATCATTTTAGATCCCCATAAGCACTCTGCTCCTTAGTAGTGGCCAGCCGCATCGATATACGGCAGCATACCATGTCAGTGTGGCAGAATACAGCCTTAATCCACCACCTGTGTGAACGAATCTAGCAACAGTGTTGCAAAATAGACATACCCTAATTTAACTATTAGAGTTCTTACCAGCTTTTAAGATACTCATCTGTGTTGGAGATATCTGCTCTACAGTGTATATTAAAGGACTCTAATAGGCTATTATGCCTGTAAAACTTTTTGGGCAATATAGATACATTTATCAAGGGCTTTTGTGCCTAGATAATTTGGGCAACTTAGTTGCTAATTATTTGGTTATCTATTCAGCTAGTATTGAGTATCAAGTACTGAGACAGGGGTAGTTCACAGAATATATACAATATAGAAGACTTATTTAATTACTTTTGGTATATACTATCTGCCAGTGTGGAAGGCCTTTTATTTGTATGAAAGACATTTTGCAGTTACTAGCAGGACCATTAATTACCTTAATATTCCAGAGTACTGATGGTGAATTCACCAGTTATACTGATAATTAGCCTTAGTGGCAGTATCTATATACATTTTTATATATATGTCTCTCGTTATTTAATTGTAAAGGGGCACTTGGTTTTAATTATTTCGCCTTCATGGGGCACTTGGTCCCCACCACTCCACGTTTGGAATTAGATTGTGCTTACAGATAGGGCATTTATTGCACATGGCAAAGTTTACTGTGGCTCTTATTGTTTTTAACAGTTTCATCGGTGGCTACGCCACTGTTAGTCATATTTAGGTTTTAATTATTTCGCCTTCGTATCTATATATTTTTTTTACTATTTTTCTAATAAAAATTTACATGTTTTAATGTTTCCATTACTTTATTTCTCAT
Organism: Limnodynastes dumerilii; assembly: GCA_011038615.1. Taxonomy (NCBI): domain Eukaryota; kingdom Metazoa; phylum Chordata; class Amphibia; order Anura; family Limnodynastidae; genus Limnodynastes; species Limnodynastes dumerilii. The sequence continues at coordinate 193,131 of WWET01001524.1, read as the reverse complement.
AATGACTATTTTGGGAGACCCAGAGTGCAAAATAAGAGGACCATTTTGAGAACATAGTTCTCAGTTTTTATTTGTACTTAAGTCACAAGTATCAGATATACATTTTATTAAAGACATCAAAATTACAAAACACAAGTAAAAGATTACAAAATAGTACACCCCAAATCCCTATACCCTGCTCGCAACAAAGATCCAGAAACAGGAATGGTTTCCCTCCTCAAGTTCAACACAGAACTCCCTCGATTGCAATATATGGACACTTGCAAAGGCTCCTCATTTAGTGACCTGAAAGACAACATCTAGTCAGTCTGGAGAGCAGCACCAAGCATCTGGCAGAGCAGAAGAACAATAAGGAAGAAGCTTTGCTGTCTCAGGTGACCGCTGCCACTTCGGAAACACTTTGCATTCACGGTGATCACTTTTCCATTTTCAACTTTCTGACCTTGAGCCGTGTGACAGAAGTTCTCACTTGCACAGCCCATGATAATGGTGCTCTCTGAAAGACATGTAAACAAGCTACATTTTCAGAGAACATACAGGTTTGATAATAACTTGAAGTCCTATAACTTTACACAATGGACCAATAAAGGGCTGTACCGAGGAAGTCAGAAAATGTCTTTAATATACCATTGACACTACTTGTGGTATTCAAGGACACAACCTAACCAGCAATAGTAATATAAGCTTATATTTTGCCTTTATCTCCACATCTTTAAGCAATGGTGCTTCCAATCTCACATTTTCTAGTATGTAATAGGAAAGTAAGGGCTAGAATCTGATTGGATGCTGGGGGAAACATCTCCAATTTCCTTTGCCGCAGTTTAGTAAATCTAGCCCCAAGTGTAAAGTCTTGTGTTTAGTTTCTACTCAGATACCAATAATGCAAACATGAAGACATGGACAGTACAAGAGACAATGGGCAATCCAGTTATGAAATCTTATAATATAATATTGCATGGTCATTTTAAAAGTTGATCAATTTTCTGGGGACACTACTTAAGTTCAAAGAGGTCATTACACTAGTTCTAAACAGCAGCTAAACATATAAAAGTAAAAATACAACAAATGCATTATTTAGGGAAACTTTTAGAAGGAAATAGTACATTATGGACAAAGATAGGAGACAAATTGACATCTGGCTTTGGTGGCCAAATGCAGCTTTCCTTGGTAGCATTAGGACGCTCACCATTGCCAGTATCCACCACATATTCGGCACAAAACCTCTCATCCCCAGTGCAGTTTCTATAATCCTGTGAACACTTCTCCTTGGTATGAGCCAAACAAACTGGACAATGGGCATCATTTTGTACCTTCTTTGCAACCATTACTGAAAAAAATAAAATAAAAAGTACTAGGTTGAATACAAAAATGAAGTTAACATACAGAGAACATTGCATTAATAGCATAACACCCCCCCCAAGAATTTTTTGGGGATATAAGGATATAAGTCCTTTTTGGTTCGTTTACCTTGCAAAAACAAACTCAGTATTCCCCAGCCTATTGTGTCAGCCCCACTCAGTATTCCCCAGCCTATTGTGTTAACCCACTCAGTATTCCCCCAGCCTATTGTGTTAACCCACTCAGTATTCCCCAGCCTATTGTGTTAACCCACTCAGTATTCCCCAGCCTATTGTGTCAGCCCCACTTGGTAGTCCCATCACCTGTCCAGCTCCCCCCCCCATAGTAGTCCCATCATCTGTCCAGCTCCCCCCTAGTAGTCCCATCATCTGTCCAGCTCCCCCC
>WWET01001524.1:153429-190279 GCA_011038615.1 Limnodynastes dumerilii | reverse complement strand
TTGGGGATATGAAGTCCTTTTTGGTGCGTTTTCCTTGCAAAAACCCACTCAGTATTCCCCAGCATAGTGTCACCCCACTCAGTATTCTCCAGCATATTGTGTCAGCCCCACTCAGTATTCCCCAACATATTGTGTCACCCCACTCAGTATTCCCCAGCATATTGTGTCAGCCCCACCCCGTATTCCCCAGCATGGTGTGTCATCCTAACTCAGTATTCCCCAGCATAGTGTGTCAGCCCCACTCAGTATTCCCATCATGTGTCCAGCTCCCCACAGTATTCCCATCATCTGTTTAGTTGCCCACAGTATTCCCATAATCTGTCCAGCTCCCCCTAGTAGTCCCCACCATCGGTCCAGCGCCCTCCCCCAGTAGTCCCATCATCTGTCCAGCCCCCCCCTAGTAGTCCCATCATCAGTCCAGCTCCCCCCATATGAGTCCCATCATTAGTCCAGCTCCCCCCCTAGTAGTCCCATCATTTGTCCAGCTTCCCCCAGTACTTAATTCCCCCAACTCAACTCTTACTTACCTTTGCAGCGTTCCCTCGCTCCTTCCTCCGCATTGCGTCCGGCGCCGAATGCAAAATCCCACGAGACACAGGATTTTAATTCAAGTGCTCAGCTCCCCCAACTCTTACTTACCTTTGCAGCGTTCCCTCGCTCCTTCCTCCGCATTGCGTCCGGCGCCGAATGCAAAATCCCACGAGATCAGACACAGGATTTCGCAGTTCGGCCTTGTAACATCATCCAAGGTGGCCGCAGAGATCCGAGCTGTGCTCCGATACCACCTCTGATCCCCAAATTCTCTGAGAATCGAGCCCGTACATTTCTACTTAAACGCTTGTAGCCAACGCTAGAATCTCTCCTGCTACCTTCGTCCAGGGTCTTTCCTCAGTTCCCAGAATCTCCCAGGCACACTGGTGCAGCCATTAGTTGCTCCTTAGTGATCGGTCAGATACTGGAGCACTCCTTATTGAGAAGTTGCCAAGAATTCTGACCTGGGCCTACCCTTTGATGGTGGTAACCTCTGTTCCCTGAGAGCTACGAAAGTACAATCACTCGTGATCTCATAGTGACCTTATCTGCTCACTACTTCTCATTTGTGTTGAGGAGGCCACAGTCTGGGAAGTATGGCCATATATGGATTTCCTGACACCATATGGGAGTGAGATAAGTCTACCTCCACTTAACAGCAGTAAGAGGTTTTACTAATCTTAAAAAAAACTCTGCAATTAAAACTGGTTGTCCCAGTATGGGACATGCTAACCATCTGACTATACTTAATTGCTTTAAAACACACAATGAACACCCTATAACTGTATACTCCTAGAACACATCACACATTAAACAACCTACAATTTCATACCTACATAACATTAACTACAGAAATTCCATATGATATGCACCAGTGTAATACAGACTAAATATTACAGTGGTCCTATTTACAAGTGTCAGAATAACTGTTCATCATAGAAAAAGTCCATGATTGAGACCAGAGATGAAAAAGTATCATGTCAGGGAACCACATTTCCAACATTCTGTCACAGGATCAAATCCAGGTTTACGAGGCTGCTGCCTTCGGAGTTAGATCCACACTAATAGATGGATAAGCATCTTCAATCCAGCACCTCACAATTTCTGCACTGACCACACTTAAAAATGTGGACGGTATGAAAGTCTGGAGTGTATGGATGCAGTCATTGAAAATGGTCCCAGGATGAACTCTGTATCCAGATCCATCATGAGAACCCAAAGCAGGTGTTTTCAGATGCACATTTCCATTAGGAAGGAGAGAAATTAGAGAACGATATCGCCAATGCCATAAAGTCTGTATTATTGCCAAAAAGATTTTAAGTTTGACAAATGTTATGGCATCAGGGGAATCAGGATGACCACTATATATTTGGCATGGTATCCTCTTCAATTACCACCGCTGCAGCCCAGTACTGCCACTTCTTGCTGGACCTGCATTAGAGGCAGATAATTAGCACTTCGGGTTAGTACTAGCCTTATTGTAATGCCAAACACAGTGTCAGCGTTTCAATATTGTATGTGACAGGCGTTGTTAACCCTGTCAGAGGAAAGACAACTAACCCCGAAATCACTTAGGGCTCTATTTACGTATGATTGTTTTTTAATGAACAAAGCTTTTCCAGGCACACAGCGAGCCTGACAGCTTCCTTCATAATATTTACTAATACCTACCCCTCCCACGAGGTCCCACGATGATCTTGGTGCACATCGCAGGACACATTCATAAAAAGTCCCGCAGAGACTCCATTGCGGGACTTTGAAAATTTTAGTCCCGTATGAAAAACACTGCACGTCTTCAGATTGGGACTCTGAAATAGTCTTGGACGCGTCTCCCGGACAGGCAAGTTTTGCTTGTTTATTTATTTATTTTTTTATGTATTTTTTAACTTAAGATAATTAAACATCCATTGTATGTAAATATGAAAAACTTAATTTTCATACAATAATGCCCATTTTCACATGAAAATGGGCATTATCGCATGAAAATTAAGTTTGATAATAGGCCCCTATGTACGGTCTTGTTCTCAGACTAGAAAATTATAGTCAAGTGGTATTTTGATAGTCTGCCCTTAACCACTTATTGCTACTGCATCAACTTTCTAAACCTCTGTTCAAGGATTTCGCCAATACATCTATTTCCAGCACGTATGAACCTTGTTTGGCCAGATTGTTGCTGCTTCACTTTACCACACACCTTAGGCACAGACACATTTATTGGTCTGTTCTCCCAAGGAATAAGCTTAGAAATCGATGCCTTGCATGTCCCTTCACTCCCAGGCTACTCAGGTCTTGTATACTCACTGGTAGGTGTGCCTGGCGTACAGGAGTCTGTGCTACAGCAGATACTACTGGTTTCTGTGGTCAGTAGACTGGACATACTTGCAGATGTGTTACAGTGACTGGCATCTCCACAGTTCCTCTCAAAGGTTTGAGTTTTCACTCCACCTTACAAAAACACAGAAAACATAGAAACGATGGTTACAGGTGACCACTAAGGACAGCATATTTGGTAGATACAGTTGGCTTAAAAAAAAATTGAAAACGTACAAATAAAATAGGAGTAGAGTTTTTGTATTGTTTATTTATAGGGCGCCACAAGGTGTCTGCAGCACCATACAAATTGCTACAAAATACAGTACAGACACACAGGACAGGGATGGACAGCATAGTATAATATACAGTACAGACATACAGGACAGGGATGGACAGAATAGTATAATATACAGTACCATACCTCCCAACATTTGAGAACTCGAAAGAGGGACAAATTTTGCGGCCTGTTAGAGAGGGCATGTCTGGGAAAGTGGGTGTGTCTTGTATCACCAGGCCAGCGGGTCTATCGCCTACCCCTTTTATTTAACCACCATCCATAGGTCTGCCCCTTATTAGGCCTGCCATCCATATGTCAAACCCTTATCATTTGTCCAGGATTCATATGTCCAGCCTCCATGTACGCACCTTGGAGTGTCCAGCCCCCTTTGTGTGCCCCATTTAATACCCAGCCTCCTCTGTCTGCTCCTTGTAGTGTCCAGCCTCCTTTCCCTTGTCTGCCCCTTGTAATATCCAGCCTCCATATATTCTGTTACTTCCGCTGCAGCGCTGCCTGTCTGTGCAGCTGTCTGTGGTCAGGATGTGCGGTAGTGGTAATACAGGGCTCCTACCAAATCTGTTTGTAGAATGGCAGTGAACACATAGGTTCGGTCACTGCTATTCAAAGTAACATGTTTGGTCCTACAGGGCTCCTGTAGGAGCCCTGTATTACCTGCCTGGCTGTTCTGTTTAAAGCCCTGCCGCATATACCACGGCATGGGCTTTAAAAGAAAAACAAAAAAACAAAAAAAAAACACAACTTTGTTGTTTGTTGCGAGGCGGGTGGGGCAGCCCCGCTGGAATAAGGACACTTGGGAGGTATGCAGTACAGACATACAGGGCAGGGATGGGCAGCATAGTACATAATATACAGTACCGACATGCAGGGCAGGGATGGGCAGCATAGTCAGAGCCCTAACTAGAAAATTCAGTGCCAAGGTCAAAAATGAAAAATGGTGCCCACTGACCCTGAATTCCAAACCAATTTAACCATAATTAACTTACTGGTGCCCCATAACATTTGTGCCCTGGGCAGCCACCCTTATCGCACACCTCTGAGCACAATAAGATATAATATAAATATTTTAAAAAATCACAAAAATACAAGTGAAGCAAGTACAGAATACAAGGCAAAATGCAAGGTGTGAACTTGGTAGATCAGGGAGGAGGGGATAGAGCACAGCGAGGTTCAGAGGGAGAATCTGTCTACATCCAAATCAAAGTTGCTAAAAGGCTAAAACCACAACTCTGGACAGGACGTAGTGAAAAAGGGCAGTCATTTAAAACACACAAAGAGGCCCGTATGCAGAGGCTGCGTAGTGAGCTGCTGTATATACCAATAAGCATGTTTTAGATCAGGGTTACAGACTTTTTAAGGCTGTTGTGAAACTACGAGTCCCAGAGTGCCACAGGTTAGCCAACACTGCACTAATGCAAAGCACATGGATGCGGACACAGGTGCAAGGGTAGCCTTACAGCCTTCTTTCTGTTCTACACATGGGCAGAGCAGGTTCCGCATTAAAAAACAGTTCCCAATTCTTCTGTGTTGAAATAAAAACCAGCGCCATTATAATCCAAGACCAATCCATTTTACATTCATTACTACTGGAGGGAGAGGGAGAGGGAGAGGCTGGTGCTAAGGTGCTCTTTCAAATGTAGCAATAGATTATCCCAGGAGGAAAGACACTCAGACTTGAATTTGATTCTCAATGAAATTTTATCGAAGTAGCAAATAGACATACCATGCTATTTGTGTCTATTTGCTACTCGGATTAAATTTCATTGAGAATCAAATTCAAGTCTATTAGTGCCTTTCCTCCTGGGATATTCTATCTATAAAAAAAAAACGGGGAATTTTTAAAAAAAAAAAAAAAAAAAAAAAAAAAAAAAAAAAAAAAAAAAAGGGGCTATTTAGGGAAACTTACCCCAGAACAATTAAAACCGGAAATGTTGTATGAGTATTAACTTGAGGGGAAGAACACATAGGATGTCTGTGGGGGACATACTGAACTTCTGGTGATCCCTCTAGTAATGACCTTTACCTGGCATGTTGAATTACCCTCTGATTGCCTAAATAAAGCATCTTTAGTCATCCAAATTCTAACGGAGACTCAAAACAACTCAGAATCAACACAAATACAGTCCAGATTGCATTTCTTACCAGCGCGATTACAGACCCTTCAACATGACCCATTCCATAGTGCAATTTCATCTGCTCCTGAGCTTCCAACTGTCACTCATCTGGCTTAAATGAATTAACTGATAATGAAAAAAAATATTCGCCACAAAGGTGGTTACCATAGTAACTGACAGTTGGAAACTGAGGAGCAGAATATTTTGTACCTAATGGAATGGGTCATGTCGGAGGGTACGCAGTTATACACAGTAAATACAGAGTTACTCATAACAGGACTGTTCTAGAGTCTGGAGTAACAGTCCAAAAAAAGAAGCCTGCACAACATGAGTCAACTTGGTGGCTCATTTTGCTTAATCAATTACTGAACAGATTTCTTTTTTAAACAGATTTAGAGTTGAGCTTTAAAACCACCTTCCTCCCAAGGTGTATTAGACAAAGGATATTTTATTGGTACATTACACGATGTTACTCACTAGCATATGTTGTTTGGGTGATTGTTGATGCACATAGTTTTCCAGCAGGGCATTTTTCCACTACCCCACTACAATTTGAAGCAGTGCTGTTGCATATTATACATTGCAAGCAAAGCCCTAGAGAGAAATAAAAGACCAATACAAAGAAAGGTCAGTTCCCAGTAATGGACTGCCACAGGATTAGTAAAATTAATACAGGAGCTGTACATTTAACTCAGAAGATGGAAGTTATAGTCCTCATCAACCTTCGATGCAGAAAAATGAAATGTGAGAATACTGTCATAAAGTTACTTTACTCAAATCAAGAACACAAATGACCATACAAGGATGAGAGATCAAAAGGCTTCAAAATGACATCTTAATCGCTTAAACAAGGACATTTGTGTATGGCATTTGTAAAATATCAAAAAATAAAAAATTAAAAACCCACATCAAATCATAAGTGTAATTCCCCACTGATGTTGGTCCAGAGTACAGAAGAAAAAAATATTACAAGCGATTTGCATTAAAAGCACAAACATAAATTTTAGTGGAAAAACGGCAATGATTCTGAGTGTAGCGATTTTACCAGTCAACCAAAGCAAAGGCTACTAATGTACCAACAAAACCCAGACGTATGTTAGGTTTATGACTTTAGCCACTTGGTAAATTGACCCTATAAAAATTAAGAAGCAAATTGGGGGTGGGGGGAGGCTGAACTGACCTGAATTCACCAAACAGAGCAACACACAGATAAAAACACAGCACATAATGAAGAGGAAGGTTCAAAATCTGTGAAACAAAGCATGTGTGTTAGACTGAAGAGCAGGTCTAAATTTATAGTTGCAGTGCCAACAATTAGCACAGCAAGCTAGAGTTGATTAGGTTTTGATGAGCTTAATAAGTTACAATTGTGGATTTCCCCTCGAGTATGAGAGACAGCATCGATTAAAAGAAAGCAAAAGAAAAGCCCTTCTTATGGGCTTTAAAAATCAGAGCTATTTTATATTCCAACATGGGTGCTTAATATTTCATACTGCAGGACCCAGATCACTTCACCTTTGCAAGTAAAATATCTACATTAATCAAAACATTAAGTGCTGACAAATCACTTGTGCAGACCCTTCCATACCCCATTATTAAGAAATAAAACCCAAAACATACAACTTAACCTAAGCCATTTTCTATCATAAACACACCTGCCCTCCTAATGAGGAAAGAGGATTCCTGCTCACTATTTATTGATTCTGGGGAAAGTGGATCCTCTGAAGAGGGTGTGGACAGAACCAAGGACATTCAGCTGTTGTATGATAAACGAATGCATGCTTGGAGTGGTGACAACTTGTTCTCCGTCTAACAGTGTTCTTAGGATCTCTTCACAGATTTAGTGCGTGAAAAGTGAGTGCTTGAATCTGATTGGTTGCTATGGGCAATATCTCAATTTTTCAGTTTCCGCAGTTTAAGTAACTCTAGCCCTAATAAAACTCTTTTGCGATTAACCAACTACTAAATAACATTATTCCCTTGACAAAATCTGTCTACTGAATATAACAAAGTAAAAAACAAATAAATATACCTGGTATCAAGGGACCATTATATGGGGTGTGGCCAGTGATGCTTTGGGGGGTCAATTACACGTCGGCCCTTTATCACATTGTACCCCCATGGAATGAAAATGTTTATGGGGGTGACTGAAAAGGGTTTTTGGACTGATGTCTGCTGTTTTAGCTGTGAATGAGGATAGTACGGGCTTTGGTGTTCAGAATAGGGCCGGGTTTAAATATAGATATCAAAAATCAAAAAGCAAAAAGCAAAAACATCATATGTGCCACATTAACAACTAGAATTGTGACTTTATCTAAAAGGATTTATATATTAATCTTTACATAGATGACAAAACTAACCATCCAATGAATAACCAAAAAAAGGCCCAAAAATATTACAATTATAAATATATACATTAAAAAACATTCATACATTTTAAAAAAATGTAATATCCTATTGTAATTGTCCAAAAAAATAACACTCAAAACATTATTTCTAAAATAAAAAGCTAAAAAAAAGTGCACATTTCAACATAAAAATGCAACTCTGAATCAGCTGGAAAATGTTTACATATTGCATTAAATAGATGCGCATAAATAGATAACTGAAAAATAAGTCAGAAGCCTGGAAATGTTTTAATCTGGGCTAAAAAAAAATCAAAACACGTCAGATTCAGGGTAGCCCTATTTCACTGAAAAACACAACTCTAAGGGCTACTAAGCTGCGGGTTTGGAAATGTGGAGATGGTGCCCATAGCAACCAATCAGTTTCAATCTCTCACTTTCCTACATACTAGAGAATGTCAGCTAGAATCTGATTGGTTGCTGTGGGTAACATCTCCATTTTTCCAAACCCGCAGTTTGGTAAATCTGGCCCTAAATCTGATGCAATGTTTGCGTGGTTCACTTCTTTGTTGCGCGCTCACAAACTCTGAATCAGGTCCTAAATATTTAGTCCAATTTTTTTTGTTGCATGAGATTATTTTATATATTCATTTTATGAATATCAAAAAAAATAATAAAATAAAATAAAACTACTGCTATAACAATGACTTATTATTGATGGTTCTACTATGCACAGGACCTCTTTATGGTGGTAAACACTGTAACACTGATCCCTATAAAACCTGTTTATGTTCAATGTCTTCTCCTCTTCTGAATGAGAAATCAGGTGTCCCTTGAGTGACAGTCATTAATTCTCCAGCCTGCGAGGCTGAACCATCTGTCCCCCGACACACTCCGTCTCCTCTACAGTATGGAATATTATCAGCTTTGTCACTGACACGTCGAAACCATGAGATCGAAGCTTGTTGCCTTATGTTTTACATCAGTCCTTATATCCACAGGTGCGTGACAACTTTTATTATACCTCCTAACCATATAAGCCAAAACTATATGCCTCATGTTTAAGAAACGTTGCTCTCTATTCTCCACCTTGAGGCCTTTCACCAAAGCTTCCCAATAACTTCATATTGCAGTTATCTGTTCTCAAGGAAATATCTGATATAAGTTCCTCTTCCATTATTAAGTTCGCATGTTTGGCACAGCAGCTGCATTGATAACTTAAGCGTGAGGTTCTGGAGTTATGCAATTTAATTAAAATGATGGGATAATGTTTACTGACTGTTTGCCACAACATATATATAAAGATATCATGCAAGGTTTTGTGGACCTGGTTTAAGGCTATGAATGTTCTTAGCTTATATAAATCTATACCTTCTAAAGACAGTTTTGCATGTTTTTGATTTCCAAATTCATTTTTTGGGAATCTCTGACCCCTTGGTGCTGTCGGCTGTGTTTGTCTATTTCTCTTCTATCAATGTTGCTAAACATAATTTCATAATAAGATAAAGATTTGGGACTGGATAGAGAGTTTGAAAATAAGAGGAAAACAGATGCAATGTTACAAACGGAGGTCCGTATGCAGACTACCGGACATATAACATATACGTCCGGTGATTAGCCTTTTTTCCTACTGCGCATGTGTAGTACATTTTTTATGTTATCTTTTCCTTACGTAGATTGCGTAAATGCGGTCTGAAAGACCCGCAGCCTAACCCTAAGTCTCCTCCTGAAGCATAACCCTAAGTCCACGTAGAGGGTTACTTACCTCTAGGGTGATCCAGCGGAGGGCCGTCCAAAAAAAGGGGGGGTATGCGAATCACATACTCTCCCATTCATAAAAAAATTCTACAACGGCTGTCATTCAAAATAGAGACAGCCAAAAAGCAAATTTCGGCTGCCTCTATTTTGTAATGAAGCCATCGCAGCGGGGACTCCCAACGATACTGACCAGCTTTACTTCTAAACTGTTAGTTAGACTTGTGCTAGGAAGCATCACCTCTCACCTCTAATACCGTTTTCAATAGATGACGTTTGCCTCTTCTGCAATTCAACATGGTTTTGCCAAGGTGTAACTTTCCACCTATTTTCCCCCTTTTTTCATACGCTGGATCCAGTCCTTTGGTGTTTGCACGTGTTTGACAACTATTGTTTCCTCAGAAATTTAGGAAAATTAACTACTAACTAAATATGAACTCTTTTCATGATATGGAAATGTCTTTTATTATTTCTGTTTCAGCCTATTCCATTCAATGCAAATTATGCAATTTGGTGTTTAAAAACCAACAATTGGACTCATTGGCATTAGATTTTTTAGCAAAAAATAAGACTAGAGACATGGATTGTGAGGACAACTTTATAGAATGTCCATCTGGGAAGGTCTGTGGATCTATATACATCTCTAAAATCACATGTAAGTTCTACTTAAAACATCATTTGTGTTGGAAAAAAACAATAAAATAATATCTAATCCGCTGATTTATAGGGAAATCAAACTCTCTAGAGGCCAGATTTACTAAGCTGCGGGTTTGGGAAAGTGGAGATGTTGCCCATAGCAACCATTCAGCTTTCAGCTGACATTCTCTAGTATGTAAAAAGAAAGTGAGAGCTAGATTCTGATTGGTTGCTGTAGGCAACAACTCCACTTTTCTAAACTGATGCCCTATCGGATGCATTTCCTAGTTTACGGAACTAACATCCTATACACTAGGAGTTCAGTTGCGTAACATCTGGCACACGCATACGCTCACCCAACTTTTGCAAGTGACTGGTGGAAACCGGGTGTCGGACACAAATATATATGTAATATTTCCTCTATAATCTTTATAGTGATTGGTCAGTAGAGGGCGCTGTTTGGTTTAAATTTTTTTTCTTGATCTTACCTTGTACCATGTAGGTGGGTAAGAGAGCCCTGCTCACAAGTTTATACTCTATAGGACATCTGGGATTGATACATAAGGGCAAGTGCTATATATCACACAATGGAGCAGCCAGGGTGTATGGTAAATGCTCAGTGCTCTGCATGATCCAGTTACAGAGAATTGATAATAGCAGAACTGAGGGTAATTTTAGCACAGAAAGTAAAGTTTTCAAGTTGTGTTAATTGTTTAACAAAAAGGAAAACCAGATAGAAAAGTGGTTGTAATAGGTTAGACAAGTATTAAGCAGGAGGGGCCATATTTACTAAGCTGTGGGTTTGGAAAAGTGGAGATGTTGCCTATAGCAACCAATCAGATTCTAGGTCTCACTTTCTTTTTACATACTAGAGAATGTCAGCTAGAATCTGATTGGTTGCTATTGGCAACATCTCCACTTTTCCAAACCCGCAGCTTAGTAAATCTGGCCCTAGGTTTTGCAAGATGATAAATTTGTCTGAAGAGAGGAGTTTTAAGGGAGCATTTGAATGGCGAGTAGAGCATAGTCTTGATGGGTAAAGAAGATTATTCCAGACAGTGGGTGCAGCATGAGAGAAGTCCTGTTACCGGCAATCAGAGCATTTGTTTAGAGTAGAGAGAAGTAGGTCCTGTAAAGATCTGAGAGAACTCGAGCTGGGATATATCATGATATTAAAATATATCATTTTCCCAAATCACCTTTCAATACTTTTTTTCCAGGGTCATTGTTTGGCATAGTATTTTGGTGTGGGCCCTACAATGCCCTTGGTCACCTGTTTTCTGCTCATTTTCAGAGTTTCCTGGGTAAAAGCGTAACACCGGTGACTACAGTGAGATCAGTGACCTCTGGACCTTGTCTTAACTCCAGACACCCATAGCAGCCATTTCTGCTAAACCCCTGGTAGTTGTGACAATCTGACAGTGTGAATAATATGAGCTCCTGGATTTTGTCACTTCATCTTTGTTGAATGCCAAACCCATGGGAGCGAGCAGCGACTTGTGCCATTGTTTTCAATTAAGAATGCTCCATCTGTACTGTTGTCACCTCAATCAACAAACACATAAGAAACAGCTGTAACATAGCTGTGTGCGATTAAATAGTCTCCGGGGACGTTTAACATCTCTGTGACTTGGGAAATGTTGACATTGAGCAGCTTCTAGAGTTTAATAAACATTCTGTTCTCTGTCCTATTCATTGACTTTCTCTGATCTGATCTTATATTATGCATTATTTATAGGGCTCTCCAGAGGGTCTGCACTGGAAAACAATCACAGTAGGATAAATACTATATAAGTAACTGTGCAGTATATAAACTAGAGTAAAACTAGAGGGTTTGTGCAAACTGATCCTACGATGGGGCAGCGAACAGGATCAGCAAAAACAGAATGAATGGCCACTGGACGTATATACATCCGGTGTTTACCGAAATTGTATACTGCGCATGCGTAGTCATTTTTTTACCTAATCTACGTATCTTCTCGTTACATAGATTACGTATATGCGGTCTTAAAGATCTACGTAACTGAAAAGATACGTAAATTATGTAACAAAATTACTATGCGTACGTAGTATCAAATTTCGGTATACACTGGACGTATATGCAATATGTCCGGTGGTCTGAATAAAGGCCATTGTGAGAGGACACTAATCATGAGAGCTTACAATCTAGATCAGGGGTTCACAAGCCCGTCCTCAAGTGCCACTAATGGTCCATGTTTTCCAGGTCTCCCTACAGGACAAGTGATATAATGATTCCCACCTCTGGAGCTTTTAAAATGTAACTGTCATTTATGAGCTCCCCTCCAGCCAGGAGATTTGAAAAACATGAACCGTTAATGGTACTTGAGGAATGGGTTGAGAACTTCTGATCTAGAGGGAAGGATAAGAAAGACAAGGTGACACAGATTTAGTGGAGCCAGGAGCTGTAGTGTTATTTAGCAGCAGAAAGTTATCAACCAGTTGAACCTGCAGCACTGATAATACATTCCACAGTCTGGTGGTAGGTGGCATATGCACAGATTTATAGAGTTCTTGCACCTGTCTATTATTTCATTTGAGCAACCACAGTTCTGTGAAACTTTGTTTGAAGCCAGACTGGGAACAGCAGCTGAAGGGAAGTGTTGGCCCACAGAAGCTATTTTGGAGGTTTTAAAGTGGGCTTCAGGTGTGTCAATTTAAAAATACATGTATAATGGCCCAGTATAGGGACTCTCACTATTTAGTTAGGGGGCCTGATTCAGAGGCTGAAAATAAGAACTTAAAGTTACACCTGGGCAAAACCATGTTGATTTCAGGGGGAGTCAAGTTAATTTTATTCTATGCATGCAGGGAGAATGCTTTGCTTTTACTTATTGCACACAGATACCTGATCAGCTTCACTTTTAAACTGCTAATTAGACTTGAGCTGGGAAACATCACCTTTTAACTATAATACTGTTGCAACAAATGAAATTTGACTCCCCTGATATCAACATGGTTTAGCCCAGGTTGAACTTTAAGTTCTTATTTTCAATCTCTGAATCAGGGCCAGGATCACCACAGCAGGAAGGCCTTGAAAATTCAAAGAGAAAAATGGATCCCTTGGTTAGATAGTCTCCTACAGAGATTAACTATATGAGACTGGATTCACACCTAACAAGCTCATGCTTCTTAGGTGCGTATTATTCTGTACGGAGCTACTGCGCAATTTGACTATGCAATTTGCGTAGGGGGTTCCGTACGGATATTAGCTACGTGTGGTCTATAAAGTTTTTATAGAAACAGGGGGCGTGCCACGGCAGCCTCTGGGGTTACTTCCATAAAGTGGGTGGAGAAAGGGATGTAAATTAGGCTGGGAGGGAGGACTGGGGAATCTACTTGCGGATTTTCCCTCTTTAAGAGGGAAAATACGCACAGGTAGTTAAGGGAGTCCCATGGCACTTGTACGGGGGTGAGACAGGGAAGGGAAGTGGGGAATTAGGTGCGGATACATTCATATCCTCACCTACGGATCACACACATATGTGTGAATCCGGCTCATGGTATCTTTTTAACAAATAAAACCTCCCTTCCTCCAGTACTCTTTTAGGTGAGATAAAATGCTGCACGCCGGGCTCTCCTATTGGTAAGAAGAAGAGAAAGGAGCCTACTGATGTAGAAGTAATTGTAGATGAGGAGGGACAGTCACCAGCAACTAGACCTTGGCTTGGTTGGCATCTGTCTAAATCTGGCTTTGCTATAAGACTAAACTTCTGCTTTGCTTAGTCCAACCCTACGCAACATGAGAGGAATAGGAATCTGTACTGCCGACACCAAGCTCATTAATATTTAATGCACATCTCATTACCAAATAGTTACATAATTATATAGAACCCATTGCCTAGCAGCGAAAATAAAATACATTTAAATAAAAAACAAATAAATAAATAAAAAGGAGCGAGTCTACCTTGTTGAACTACACGATGAGCCAAATTTAACGTGCAAATAGCGATGGGAGGGGATGTTTTGTAGTTCAACTCTAAAATACAGATAAACCAGAAGCGTTTTTTTTATACCAAGCGCATAGGCGTCAGCAGCTGAGGGGAGGAGTTTAACTGGCCCCACTGAAGCCTTGGCAATAGAAGAAAATGGCCCATATTCAGAGTACCGGACATATAACATATATGTCAGGTGTTTAGCGATTTTTACTACTGCGCATGCACAGTAATTTTTTAAAATAATCTACGTATCTTTTTCTTATGTTGATTGCGTAAATACGGTCTGTGTTTTTTTAATTAAATATGTTTATTAGGTAAAAATGAGTTAAAAATAGTTAATGTATATTTTTTCCTATTTTTTTTTTAGTTAGATTTTAATGTTTTTTTACTTAACTGTATTCCAGCGGTCTCCTGATATGTACCCCACTCTTCCTCCCCCAATAACAGCTATTAGGGGGGGAAGAGGGGGGGTATATGAGAAGACCGCTGGAATTCTTAGCCTAACGCCTATCTTCAGATGGCGTTATTAAACGTGTCGGTGCGGATTGTTAAAATCCGCTCTGACACTGATTAAATGTCATCCCGCATTCATTAGAGCGGGCCGGTGATCGGGAGGGTTAACGCAATCGTGGCCATGGTTCCCATGGCGATCATAGCATTGTATATATGGACTCATTCGTTTTCATATGATAAAGCCCGTTTTCACATGAAAACATATGAAAATGATCTTAGTAAACAGAGCCCTAAGGGGTCTATTTATTTACCTTAAAGTTTTTTAATGAGCAATGCTGATCCAGGCTCCTCCGGCGAGGTCCCGCATTGATCTCTGAGCTCATCGTAGGACATTTTATTCATACTTGTGCATGCAGAGACTCGATTGGGGAACTTTGAAAATTTCAAGTCCCGGTATGAAAAACACTGTGCAAGCGTCTCCCAGAGAGGTAAGTTCTGCTTTTTATCTTTTTTTTTTTTTTTTACAATTATTGGTGTTTTACAAGTATTTATTTATTTTTTGTTTAAATTTAATAAAAAAAAACAAAAAAACACATATTTTTACTTTTTTAATGTTCCACAGTTAGCTTTATTCCAGCGGTCTCCCCATACATGGCCCCCTTTTCCTCCCCCTAATAACAGCTATTAGGGGAGGAAAAGAGGGGAATATTGAGACATTGCTGGAACATTTACCCCCTAATGCCAGCCTGAGCTGGCGTTAGTTTTATGCCTGGAGTGGAGTGTATAATGCCGCTCCGAGGCTTAGTAAATATAACGGCGGGGTGATGCATTATTTATATGCTTCGCCATGGAATTTCAAGTTTTCAATGGCGATGCATGCTTTGTAAATATTGAAAACTTAATTTTTATGTGACAGTGCCAGTTTTCACTTTAAAACTGACACTATCGCATTAAAGTTTGTAAATAGACCCCTAAAAGTTAAATTTTTTTGTAATACATCAGTGATCTGTCATAGATTTGGTGCAGTGTAAAAATAGACAGAGGAACTCACATGCCGTAGAAGACAGCCCCTTTTTCGCTGGTGGTAAATATGCCTGTGTTTCCCGGGATAAACAGCTGGCTAGGGCGGGAGATGGGGACCTCATCATGAGGTCCTTATAGAGAGAGTCCTGTGTTTAAACAGCTGGTCCGACGTGTTTCGGCCATGCAATGGCCTTTGTCAAAAATAGTAACTGATAAACTCATAGATGAGTTACATTAAATGTTCCTTGTTACTAGTACCAGTTTCTCAACCCGTTACTTGATGAAGATAATCTATTCATATAGATGGTTAGTTCTTGCAGAGAATTATTCCTCCTCGTGAGCTCTGTAGATAAGAATAGATTCTTCACAAAGAGGCCCAAAACATTATCTCAGTGTCATTATATTCAATGTATGTCACTTGTGGGATGTCACTGAAAACTGGGAAAACTGGTCATGTTATACGAGGCCCTGAAGGGGTTAACAGCCGCAAAAAACGCAGAGATCTTGGACCGCATTCACACTTACGAGTAAACTAAGTACGCATGTATTCGCAAATATACGCGCCAAAGTGGTAAGGCAACTTCCATAACACTCCCCTCGCTTTTACAGACATCCGCCACCATTGGGCAACCTTAACTCTCTGTGCGCATATTTGTGCTTAAATTGCTTAGGACGTGCGTGCGTACATTCTTAACCGCGCCCTTAATAGGCCGTTTAAATGCCCCCCCTCCCATTTAGTTTACTTACTACTTATGGAGAACTGGCACACCCCTCCGTACGTACCGTATTTCCCCATGTATAAGACGCTCCCTTGTATAAGACACACCCCATTTTTGGGGCCTAAATTTAAAAAAAAAAATTGGGTGCATCTTATACAAGGGATCAGGGGATGCAACACTAAACTTACCTTTGCTGTCCCTCCGGTGGTCCCTCTGGCGGTGTTAGACTCCCATGCAGCTCTGACTCAGCTCTGACTCCCTCGCGGTGCGTGCTGTACAATGACGTTGCGTGACCTAAGGTCGAGCAACGTCATTGTACAGCGTGCACTGTGAGGGAGACAGTCTGAGTCACAGCTGCGGAGGAGAGAGTCTGACACCACCGGAGGGACAGCAAAGGTAAGTTCAGTGTTACATCCCCTGTATAAGACGCACCTGATTTTTAGACCAATTTTTTGTCTAAAAAGGGTGCGTCTTATACATGGGGAAATACGGTATCTCACTAAGCACGGATTTGAAGTTCCTGCCTAATGGATTTCTGTAACGAAATTCTACGTTGCTTGCGTAAAAAACTGCATGCGCAGTTTATCCGATTCTAAAAATAAGCACAGGAAAAGCAGCACTTTCTAAAGTGTGAATACGGTCCCTTGTTGTCAGAATTCATGAATACTCTTTACATGAATAGTGAGCGCCCCCTGGCTTCAGAATAAAGTCAGCCTTCCTCACACAGCTCACGGCATGTAAGTGCTCTCTCTCCATTCATGCTCTGCACCAAATCTTGAACTTTATGACAGATCACTGATGTATTAAATAAAAATGTTACTTTTAGTCTCCACTTGTTGGTAAAGTCGTTATTCAGCAAAAGGATACTGACACTGGACCAGAGCCTGAGCTACGCACGCTAGCGTTTTACGCTAGCCACTGACGTAAAATCTGCAACTTGTATGTAATGCGCATGAGCGCAGCAGATGTTACGCTACGTAACTCTGATTGTAGCGTAATTACGAATGAAAGGTCGTGTCTTCTATATGACACCCGGAATTACGCTGTGTAGGCGGAGGGAGGCATTTGAATCATACAGTATGGGCCGGGTTAGGCCGTTACATACGTCAATGCATTACGTACGTCCGTACTTACACTTGGAAAAGTTAAGGTAGGGTTTGGGAAACGTAAATCTAATATAGTGCGTATGAGCGAAGGGAGTGCATAGTAGTTACGATAGCATAAATATGCTATGCCATCAAAAACTTAGGTCTGGATCTACCCCATTATTATTTTTACTCATCTGCTTAAATAGCAATAGCGCTCAGGTTGCAGTATTTACTCACATATTCAATTCTAAATGACAGTTTAAAAACCATACGGTGCAGTATTCGTGTGTAATAATGCAATTCTCCCAGGTTTCCCTGCATGTACATGGGAATATTCATGTGCACCCTTCACATTGCAATATGGTTTGTCCAGGGGGGTTTGCACATTGTTGTGACCTTACTTCTAAATCTGGATCAGCCCCTCTATAGTTACTGAGCACAAATGAAAATAGTCTTTATTGGATCAGTTACTCGGACTGTTGAGTTGTCCATATGATTTTATTTAATTATCTATTAGTATTTATGAATGTGTCTATAACTACCTGACTAGATGGAGGGTGATCCTTACTGTTACGTAACTAGTTTGATAAGAAATATTACATACAAATCAAGAAACATAGAATGTGACGGCAGATAAGAGCCACTTGGCCCATATAGTCTGGACAATTTTTATTTATTTATTTTTTATTTTATTTGATTCCGATTCTCCCAAATTATCTGGAAGACTCCTGAAATTCGGGCATTTCTTCTGGTATCCTGGGAGAGCAGGCAAATCTCCCTCAAATCCCGCCCCCTGCTTACCAATTCTGTAAATTCTAGTGTTACTAGGGATTGGGTGGGACTTGATGACATAATCTAGCTACAGAACGCAATTTGCCTTAGCCCCACCCCATCTCTTTCTTCCCCTGCGAGAAGTCGGCAACCCTGTTTTCATTTAACTTTAGCTTTTTGCATATCACTATTATGCTTCCCATTTATGAACTATGCATGCTGATAGAGGCCCGTATTCAGAGTACCGGACGTATAACATATACGTCCGATGTTTAGCGATTTTTACTACTGCACTTGCGTAGTAATTTTTTTTAACGTAATCTACGTATCTTTTCCTTATGTAGATTGTGTAAATCTGGTCTTTCAGACCACATTTACGTAACCTACCTAAGAAAAATATATACGTAGATTACGTAAAAACATTACTACGCATGCACAGTAGTAAAAATCGCTACACACCGGACGTATATGTTATACGTCTGGTACTCTGATACTGGCCAGAGAGAGTATAATAATAGGGGATTCTGGTTCTACTTCTGGTGGCGGGCGTGGCAGAACAGAGCAGGAGGAAGAGAGAATACAAGTTATACATTAAGGGTTTATTACTCTTATTTGTTTATATTTTTATACAGATTATGCTTCAAAAGAAATATTTTTCAGGAGATACTGTTCGGAGCTACAAGACTGTAATATAAGTCAAAGTCTTACAACAGTAGCATTTAAAACCTCATATGTTACGAGTTGCTGTGAGTCAGATTACTGTACACCCCTCCCTGCAGCATGTAAGTATGCTATACCCTTCAATATCCAATCAGTTACCAGCAAAATAACATCATAATATGATTCCAGCCAAAGAAACTCTAAATATTTTTTTCCATTGGTTTCATTTAGTTAACGTTAATTTAAATTGTTTTTATTTTATAGTTTATACTTCAAATAGAAATTGTTATTCACAGTAAAAAGTTGTTTGTAATCGTTTCATATCTCAGATATTATGGTGAATATATATTTTGCTTGTTTCGGTATCCAGAACAACCAATTATGTAGAATTCTGTTGGATTCGCCTCTAGTGGCGTTTGGGTTTTATCCTAATAAATAGTGGTGCACAGAGCTGCTAAAGCCAGGGACTGACTTGTCCAATCCTCTTCAGAACCGACTCCCAACCAGGCTGTTTTATTACAGGCCTCGCATCCTGAGCACTGTTCATAAATAGCTAAAACGCATGTGTAGGTCTGGCGCCGTTCCGCTCATGTGCAGAGCGGTGATCAAATTGCGCATGCTCCAGTTACTGGAAGAGGGGGCCCAAGGAAGTTTTCCTTGGGGCCCCCACACATAGGGGCGGCTATGCATGTTCCAGTTCATCAATCCTACAATACTACATGAGAGCTTAAAGTGCCAACAAAGGGGTAGATCCAGACCTACGTGCTTGTTACGTGAGATTGCGTAGCGTATTTACGCTATCATAAGCACTATGCACTTCCCCGGGCACTCCCTTCGGACGGACGTACTTTTGCTGATTTACGACTACCAAACCCTACCTTAACTTTTCTAGGTGTTACCGTGCATGTATGTAGCAACCTGATGGACGTAACTGCCTAACCCAGCCCATACTGTACAATTTGCGCGCCTCCAGTGCGTAGTTAGAGTGTAATTACGGCTAGCGTATTGTTGGCGCACCCCTTTGTACGTAGTTACTACGTTGTTACGGCCGCCCAGAGTTACGTGTGGTAACATCTGCCGTGCGCATATGCAGAACGTACAAACAGCCGAAATTACACTAGCAGCTAGTGTAACTTCACTGTCGTGCGTAGGTCTAGATCTGGCCCAAACTTATTTCTCCTCTGACTGCCGCTGTGAATCGTCTGTATGTATATTAATGCCTGTATTCATAAAGCTTTTTGTATTATTCCATTTAGTGCCTCCTGAAAATACTACTAAGAATGGAGTTTTGTGCCCAGGCTGTTTTACGGGCAGAAAGAAATCGTGTGACCCTGATTATGCCCTAGAATGCACTGGACGAGAAGACAGCTGTATAAGTTACTCTTCTGACTCTCTACTAAGTATATCCTCATTATATACTTTAATAATCTGCATATTTATAGATTTGACATTGGGGGTAAAAAGGGATTGTGAAACATTGTGACCTACAGACTACAAGTTAAATTAAGAACAAAAAGCAGAATAACTAGGGTTAATTTATTTAGCCCGAAGGCAATTAAACCCTGGGTTGGGGAATGGTAGGCCCTCGTGGGTTGTTTAATTGTTTTCTTGTATGGGTGAAGAGAGCCAATGGAAGAACAGAGGTGGTCCCCTGTGGGGAAGTTATTTAAACCCTCTCCAGCTTCTGGGTCTTTCCTTTTTCCTCCTGCCTGCTGGATTTTTCACCCTCCCTTCCGATATATCAGGTTGGCGGGAAGGCAGTGGTTAGTCATTCATTAGTTAGTTTATTACTTTTGGGGGCCAAATTTCCTTCTACAGCCTGGTGGGCGTCTTCTCCTCTAGCCTGGTAGGTGTTTGGTCGCGGTGGATATGCCCGCGGCACTGGGGTTTCGTTTTATGGGCGGGCCTGGGACGGCTAGTTTACAATAAGGAGCACCCCGTCAAATTTCATCGGCTGGGCGCGGCGTTGCTATGCAATTGGGGTGGTAAATGCCCCCATTTTGGTTGTCAGAGCGCCAGCGCGTGGTGGGTGGTTCTGCCCCAACTTCCAAGTAATTGTTTTCTAGCTATTGGTATAGCTAGGGTTAATTATGGGTCCCGCACTGCCTTCTTCCGTCACCAACCTGGTGAATTGTGGTTATAGCACTCGTTAATTATTTTTATTATATGTTTATTGTTGTTGTATTTAATTGTAACAATAAACATAGGGGGCTCTGCGAAGCCCCCTTTTTTGCAACCTGGTGTGATTTACTGTCTCCATAATGGGCCATGGTGTAGGGGAAAGGGCGGTCCGCAGGTGAGTGGTAATGTTACTAATAGAAGGGCCGTTAATGAACTCAACCCTTAGGCGTTTATAACCTAATATTTCACTAGAATGCCTTGGACCCTTCTGTAATGCAGAGTGATGTTTTATAACCTATAAACTAGTAATGGCCACCCAATCTAGTTACC
Organism: Limnodynastes dumerilii; assembly: GCA_011038615.1. Classification (NCBI taxonomy): domain Eukaryota; kingdom Metazoa; phylum Chordata; class Amphibia; order Anura; family Limnodynastidae; genus Limnodynastes; species Limnodynastes dumerilii. The sequence continues at coordinate 169,169 of WWET01001524.1, read as the reverse complement.
ATCAACTAATACAGAGAATATCGTAGCGACCACCACCCAATACAAAATGAATTCTAGTTGCCATCACCCAATACAGAGATCATCCTAGTGACCACCACTAGTTACAGAAAGCAACCTAGTAATGACCACACAATACAAAGAACATCCTAGTGACAACTAACAAATACAGAGAGTAAACTATTTACCATCGTCCAATATAGAACCATACTAGTGGCCTCCATGCAGTAGAGGCAGCATCATAGTCACATTCTAGTTATTGCCACATACAACTGCAATAGGTATTTACACTAACTTCAGTCTATGTTTCTTCTCTCTCCTAGGCTCTTTTATCACTATGGGATGTGGCACTAAAAATGCATGCAGAGAAGCTGAATATGCCTATATTTTGGACAAATCAGCTCATTTAGATTTTGTCTTATGTACTGAAACTAAAAGTGTCAGTAGTTTTAAAATAGGTAAGTGTTACGGTCACACATCAGGATGTGGAGTCTAACTGGGGCATGGTCTTGCCTAGAGCACCTGATGGTGACGATAGACTGGCGTGGATGGTACTCAGCAGGTCACAGCTTCCAAAGTAGCGAGGAGGGTTTGGATGTAGGACATCACAACCGAAAGGGACTGAGCAAGTAAACAGGGACAAGGGCTGACAAACCAGACAGGGTCAAGAACAGGACTAACGGATGAGACAAGGACACCTGTTTTATACAGAAACAAGAGGCCTGATCCAGACCTCCGACGTCCGGTGTTAATACGCCGGGCGTAAGCATAAAATCATCTAAAAAGACGATCTGCGCATGCGCCGGCAGATGTTGCCTGGCGTAGCTACCTCAAAGCCCGATCCAGGATCGGGCATCCGTAGCAGCAGCATAGTAACGCTGGAGGGGGCGTTCCCCAGTGTTACTACACTGCAGTTAGTGTAGTAAGGCGGGAGGAGGTAGGGAAATGAGGCTGGGAGGGCGGTGTTTGCGTTGCAATGCCGCCATTTCAGCGTATTTACACTCGCTTACGCCGGCTGAAGTTAGAGTAGTCTTCAGCTGGAGTGTTAATATGCTTGGACAAGGGGGAGTGTCGGGGGAGTGCTGGGAACGCCTGGATCAGGCCTAAGGTAACAGGGTCCATGCAGGTACACAGACACAAGTGGGTGGATTGCGCATTTGCAGTGTGAAGGGTCAGCAGTCTTTATTATCTCTGGATCTGGTCCAGGGTTAGGATTAGAGGCAGTGTTAGTGCTAGGATTAGGGTTAGGATTATTGTAATACTGAAACATAGAGACCTAGAAAATGATGGCAGATAAGAGCCACATGGCCCATCCAATCTGCCCACTTGTTTTTTTAAACCATACTGACCCTAGACCCTATTTGTCCCCCAGTTTAGTTTACGATACAGGATATTCTTATATTTATCCCAGCTACAGCTATGTTTAAACTGTTCTATTGGGTGACACAGGCCAAGCACCCCTATAGTGTCTCTTCTTTGCATAGTCTCTCATGTATGTATGTCCCTCTGAAGATATGGCCTCCAGAACTGAACACGATATTCCAGGTGAGGCCTATAAAGTGGCATTACTACGTCTGCTACTACGACATTACAATTTAACATCAGGTATTGTGTTAAGGGCCCTGTCTGATGGACTATACCCGTTCAAGTTTACTTTTTGACTTCAAACTGAATAGAACCCTAAGCAAAATAGCATATTTCTTTCCTACCTCACCACTGCTTCCCTGACACTAGGCCAGATCCAAATATTCTTCATCTTCTGTCCATTTCAGTCAGATTGTTGTGTGCTTACCTGAGCTAATCAATGGGAATGTGCGATCAGTACGTCAGTGTGTGGTTGTTTCATTTTAGGACATTTCCTGTGGTGTCTTGTTTGCCACACTTACAGTATCGACACCTGTGCACCCTCTTACTCCCTATGCCAGCCTGATGAGGATGTCTGTGTGTTCCAAAGGATAAGAAGTGTATACGGTATGTATGCATTGGAAAGCCTAGGTCGGATTAATGTAGTTTGAAAAGTAACATGATTATATTTAATTCCTTTGTAAAGCAGGGTTGCTGACTGTCCCGGAATATCCAGGAGACTCACGAAGTTTGGGCAGTTCTCCCAGTATTCCGGGAGAGCCAGCAAATCTCCCACAAGCCCCAACAAGCTATCAATATCTATTATAATCCCTAGAGTTACTAGAGATGAGTGGGACTTGATGATGTCACCAAGACCCGTCCCACCCCTGGAACATTAGAGATTACAGGAGTGATTGCCAGGGGGCCAGGGCCGGTGCCAGGGTGTTCGGCGCCTCCCTGCAAACTTAAAATTTGCGCCTACCTGTTTAACAATATGTCATTAGTCCAGCCTTTATTACTGCCCCTTTATATGTGTCCAGCCTTTATTACTGCCCCTTTATATGTGTCCAGCCTTTATTACTGCCCCTTTATATGTGTCCAGCCTTTATTACTGCCCCTTTATATGTGTCCAGCCTTTATTACTGCCCCTTTATATGTGTCCAGCCTTTATTACTGCCCCTTTATATGTGTCCAGCCTTTATTACTGCCCCTTTATATGTGTCCAGCCTTTATTACTGCCCCTTTATTGTGCCCAGCCTTTATTACTGCCCCTTTATATGTGTCCAGCCTTTATTACTGCCCCTTTATATGTGTCCAGCCTTTATTACTGCCCCTTTATATGTGTCCAGCCTTTATTACTGCCCCTTTATATGTGTCCAGCCTTTATTACTGCCCCTTTATATGTGTCCAGCCTTTATTACTGCCCCTTTATATGTGTCCAGCCTTTATTACTGCCCCTTTATATGTGTCCAGCCTTTATTACTGCCCCTTTATATGTGTCCAGCCTTTATTACTGCCCCTTTATTGTGCCCAGCCTTTATTACTGCCCCTTTATATGTGTCCAGCCTTTATTACTGCCCCTTTATATGTGTCCAGCCTTTATTACTGCCCCTTTATATGTGTCCAGCCTTTATTACTGCCCCTTTATATGTGTCCAGCCTTTATTACTGCCCCTTTATATGTGTCCAGCCTTTATTACTGCCCCTTTATATGTGTCCAGCCTTTATTACTGCCCCTTTATATGTGTCCAGCCTTTATTACTGCCCCTTTATATGTGTCCAGCCTTTATTACTGCCCCTTTATTGTGCCCAGCCTTTATTACTGCCCCTTTATATGTGTCCAGCCTTTATTACTGCCCCTTTATATGTGTCCAGCCTTTATTACTGCCCCTTTATATGTGTCCAGCCTTTATTACTGCCCCTTTATATGTGTCCAGCCTTTATTACTGCCCCTTTATATGTGTCCAGCCTTTATTACTGCCCCTTTATATGTGTCCAGCCTTTATTACTGCCCCTTTATATGTGTCCAGCCTTTATTACTGCCCCTTTATATGTGTCCAGCCTTTATTACTGCCCCTTTATTGTGCCCAGCCTTTATTACTGCCCCTTTATATGTGTCCAGCCTTTATTACTGCCCCTTTATATGTGTCCAGCCTTTATTACTGCCCCTTTATATGTGTCCAGCCTTTATTACTGCCCCTTTATATGTGTCCAGCCTTTATTACTGCCCCTTTATATGTGTCCAGCCTTTATTACTGCCCCTTTATATGTGTCCAGCCTTTATTACTGCCCCTTTATATGTGTCCAGCCTTTATTACTGCCCCTTTATATGTGTCCAGCCTTTATTACTGCCCCTTTATTGTGCCCAGCCTTTATTACTGCCCCTTTATATGTGTCCAGCCTTTATTACTGCCCCTTTATATGTGTCCAGCCTTTATTACTGCCCCTTTATATGTGTCCAGCCTTTATTACTGCCCCTTTATATGTGTCCAGCCTTTATTACTGCCCCTTTATATGTGTCCAGCCTTTATTACTGCCCCTTTATATGTGTCCAGCCTTTATTACTGCCCCTTTATATGTGTCCAGCCTTTATTACTGCCCCTTTATATGTGTCCAGCCTTTATTACTGCCCCTTTATTGTGCCCAGCCTTTATTACTGCCCCTTTATATGTGTCCAGCCTTTATTACTGCCCCTTTATATGTGTCCAGCCTTTATTACTGCCCCTTTATATGTGTCCAGCCTTTATTACTGCCCCTTTATATGTGTCCAGCCTTTATTACTGCCCCTTTATATGTGTCCAGCCTTTATTACTGCCCCTTTATATGTGTCCAGCCTTTATTACTGCCCCTTTATATGTGTCCAGCCTTTATTACTGCCCCTTTATATGTGTCCAGCCTTTATTACTGCCCCTTTATTGTGCCCAGCCTTTATTACTGCCCCTTTATATGTGTCCAGCCTTTATTACTGCCCCTTTATATGTGTCCAGCCTTTATTACTGCCCCTTTATATGTGTCCAGCCTTTATTACTGCCCCTTTATATGTGTCCAGCCTTTATTACTGCCCCTTTATATGTGTCCAGCCTTTATTACTGCCCCTTTATATGTGTCCAGCCTTTATTACTGCCCCTTTATATGTGTCCAGCCTTTATTACTGCCCCTTTATATGTGTCCAGCCTTTATTACTGCCCCTTTATTGTGCCCAGCCTTTATTACTGCCCCTTTATATGTGTCCAGCCTTTATTACTGCCCCTTTATATGTGTCCAGCCTTTATTACTGCCCCTTTATATGTGTCCAGCCTTTATTACTGCCCCTTTATATGTGTCCAGCCTTTATTACTGCCCCTTTATATGTGTCCAGCCTTTATTACTGCCCCTTTATATGTGTCCAGCCTTTATTACTGCCCCTTTATATGTGTCCAGCCTTTATTACTGCCCCTTTATATGTGTCCAGCCTTTATTACTGCCCCTTTATTGTGCCCAGCCTTTATTACTGCCCCTTTATATGTGTCCAGCCTTTATTACTGCCCCTTTATATGTGTCCAGCCTTTATTACTGCCCCTTTATATGTGTCCAGCCTTTATTACTGCCCCTTTATATGTGTCCAGCCTTTATTACTGCCCCTTTATATGTGTCCAGCCTTTATTACTGCCCCTTTATATGTGTCCAGCCTTTATTACTGCCCCTTTATATGTGTCCAGCCTTTATTACTGCCCCTTTATATGTGTCCAGCCTTTATTACTGCCCCTTTATTGTGCCCAGCCTTTATTACTGCCCCTTTATATGTGTCCAGCCTTTATTACTGCCCCTTTATATGTGTCCAGCCTTTATTACTGCCCCTTTATATGTGTCCAGCCTTTATTACTGCCCCTTTATATGTGTCCAGCCTTTATTACTGCCCCTTTATATGTGTCCAGCCTTTATTACTGCCCCTTTATATGTGTCCAGCCTTTATTACTGCCCCTTTATATGTGTCCAGCCTTTATTACTGCCCCTTTATATGTGTCCAGCCTTTATTACTGCCCCTTTATTGTGCCCAGCCTTTATTACTGCCCCTTTATATGTGTCCAGCCTTTATTACTGCCCCTTTATATGTGTCCAGCCTTTATTACTGCCCCTTTATATGTGTCCAGCCTTTATTACTGCCCCTTTATATGTGTCCAGCCTTTATTACTGCCCCTTTATATGTGTCCAGCCTTTATTACTGCCCCTTTATATGTGTCCAGCCTTTATTACTGCCCCTTTATATGTGTCCAGCCTTTATTACTGCCCCTTTATATGTGTCCAGCCTTTATTACTGCCCCTTTATTGTGCCCAGCCTTTATTACTGCCCCTTTATATGTGTCCAGCCTTTATTACTGCCCCTTTATATGTGTCCAGCCTTTATTACTGCCCCTTTATATGTGTCCAGCCTTTATTACTGCCCCTTTATATGTGTCCAGCCTTTATTACTGCCCCTTTATATGTGTCCAGCCTTTATTACTGCCCCTTTATATGTGTCCAGCCTTTATTACTGCCCCTTTATATGTGTCCAGCCTTTATTACTGCCCCTTTATATGTGTCCAGCCTTTATTACTGCCCCTTTATTGTGCCCAGCCTTTATTACTGCCCCTTTATATGTGTCCAGCCTTTATTACTGCCCCTTTATATGTGTCCAGCCTTTATTACTGCCCCTTTATATGTGTCCAGCCTTTATTACTGCCCCTTTATATGTGTCCAGCCTTTATTACTGCCCCTTTATATGTGTCCAGCCTTTATTACTGCCCCTTTATATGTGTCCAGCCTTTATTACTGCCCCTTTATATGTGTCCAGCCTTTATTACTGCCCCTTTATTCTGCCCAGCCTTTATTGCTGCCCCTTTATTGTGCCCAGCCTTTATTACTGCCCCTTTATATGTGTCCAGCCTTTATTACTGCCCCTTTATATGTGCCCAGCCTTTTACTGCCCCTTTATATGTGCCCAGCTTTTATTACTGCCCCTTTATATGTCCCCAGCCTTTTACTGCCCCTTTATATGTCCCCAGCCTTTATTACTGCCCCTTTATATGTCCCCAGCCTTTTACTGTCCCTTTATATGTGCCCAGCTTTTATTACTGCCCCTTTATATGTCCCTAGCCTTTTACTGTCCCTTTATATGTGCCCAGTCTTTATTACTGCCCACATACTATAACCGCGCATTACCCCCACCCCACATTCTATAACCGCACACTACCCCCTCCCCATTCACATAATATAACCACACATTACACCCCTCACATACTTTAACCCACAATAAGCTTTTATAAGTCTCTTACCTATTTGCTGTCCTCCCTTCTCTTCTTCCTCACCCTCCGTCCTCTGCAGCGCTGCTTCTTCTGAATGACACTGACGTGACTACGTCAGCGTCACACTGATAACGGTGCTGTATTGCTATAGCAACACATACACAGTGCCTGGACGCAGCGGTACAGTAATGTATTTGTAATGTAACTCTAGAAATAGTATTATTCCCGGACATTCTATAGTTCGGAAATGGGACCTCTCCGGACACCAGTCTCAATTACCGGATTGTCTGGAGGGGGGAGCCGCGGGTTGCCAGCCCCTGGTCTATACCAAGGTAACAGAAAAATTACAAAATCATCATCATCCCCATTGATGTACTGTGTCATGTTACTTTGTACCATACATAAGGAACCTTATTCATAATTGATACCCCTGACAAGGCTTTTGTATGCTACACACAGAAGTGTGCAGGGAAATGGTATATGCATTGCGCAGTACCATTGTCTCCGCAATGAAGCGCATCCTGTGTGGATCTGCGCTCCTTGAGGATCTTAGCAACCCTGCAAAGAGGGTGTTCCGACCCCCCCCATGCATAGGAGATATAGGGAGGGGACAGACATAGGCATGTTAATTGTACAGTATAGCCTTGGCTAAGTCCTTATGTACAATTTAATATACTGTATAGAAGGGTTTCCATGTGGAGGTTAGAGTCCTGCTGACAAATTCACAATCAGCACATAGGACAGCAGAGGGGGGGGAGGGGGGGGTGCCCAGGGGAAGCGCCCTGCTCTCCTACATGAGGGGTTGTGGATCACAATTTCTGTATGATAGCCGCCAAAACAGGGGTTACTGTATGGAATATATGGGTAAGTGTGAATCCGGGCTGGGAATATTGAATGAAGATTTAGGCCCGTATTCAGAGTACCGGACGCATAACATATATGTCTGGTGTTTAGCGATTTTTACTACTGAGCATGCATAGTCCTTTTTTTACGTAATCTATGTATCTGAAAGACCGCATTTACGCGGTAATATTTATGTAAGAAAAAGATACGTAGATTACGTAAAAAAATGACTACGCATGTGCAGTAGTAAAAATCACTAAACACCGGACATATATGTTATACGTTCGGTACTCTGAATACGGCCCTCACTTTGTTTTCACTTGTGTTAGAATTTTAGGGATTCATTCATACATTTGATCTATCGTCTTTCAGATGGTATAGACGAAATAGAAATCATTAAAGGATGTGGAAAATCCTCGGACTGCAGCAGAGCCGGGACAATACGGAGCACCAACAAGACCATCCTGATGAACACCACCTGTTGTGACCAACACAATTGCAACGCGTCTTTCCCAACCTGTACATATCTATCCGCAAAGATTTTATTGTAGTTTCTATGTAAATCCTGAGAATTAGGTCTGATGGGGACAGTATAAAAAAGGTTTAAGGCTTTAAAGTACCTAGAATAATTTTGTTGGTAGCCCGAACAACCTATGGACCAGCAGAATAATGGCCCTGATCCACACCTAAGAAGCCGGAGTAGTACATTTACTACGCGATCTACATGCCAGATAGGTAGTCTTTAAAGACTGCACAGAGTAGTTTAAGAAGAAACAGAACTTACGTAAGCTGCGTATCTTTTCGTTATGTAGATTGCGTATATATGGTCTTTAAGACGCACGGTAAGATAAGGTTGCCCTATGGCACTCTTAACATACCTAAAAAGGGGGGGCGGGTTAGGGACAGGACGAGTGAGTTAGGTGTAGTTCTGTCCTCACTCCTAAGTGTGAATCCGGTGCAATGGGGTAGATCCAGAACTACGTTTGCCGTAAGTTTATTCGCGTAGCGTATTTTCATGTACATATATTCTATACACTCCCCTTGGCACACCCCTTGAATGTACGTATTTTGTCAAGATACGCTTTCCAAACCCTACCTTAACTTTTGCCAATGTAACCGCAGTGATCCGCTCACGTACGTATGGGCAACACGAATTTACGCAGCTAAGCACGCCCATACTGTACACTTAAATACAAACCCCCGCCTACTTAACGTATTTCAGACGTATTTTGGACTAACGTAAAATTGGCACGCCCACACGTAAGTATTTACGTGACAAATACGTGAATGGCCCATACGTTCACCATTACGCTACGCTACTGAGCGTATTTTCTATGGCGCGCATGCGCAGTACTTACCAAAAGGCGATATTATGTCTCCGCCACGCGTAAATTTTCTCACAAGCGTTGTTCTGGATCTGGGCCAATATGTTTAGCAGGTTTCACAATAGCAATCTATTGGTGCCTTCCAACCTATCCAATTATCACACCAATCATACGAATCATTTGGTTCGAGATTGTGAGAGTGTGTTGGCTCCTACAATCCTGTGATCTTGCAATAAAACACTTTATATCTGTTGATATGGTACAAAGTCAGTTGAATGGGAAGTTTTACACACGTATGACCACGTGTTGCCCAACATTTTTGCAGATATTTCCTCAAACAGTGGTGAGAAAATAGGATTTACCTTGACTCGGTTTGACTGTATTCTTTGTGATTTGGTTTTGATGTAAATTCTCAAAGCTCTTTTGAGACAAATGTACTAAAAATGCAGCCACAAGTAGTGTCTGGCTGCATCAGCTTCAGTTTACCTATTAAAGTTGTGACCATATCCCATAGTTAACTAAGGAACATCTTATAGAACGTAGAGTCTAGCTCTTGAGAACAGGATCCTTTAAAAAAGATCAGGTCATCTCTCATTTGTCCAGTAATATTGGGCCTGATTTAGACTTAAGAAGGAGCTTGAAAATAAGAAAGGAAAGTTACTCCTGGGCTAAACCATGTTGATTTCAGGGGGAGTGAAGTTAATTGTATTCTTTGCATGCAGGGATATATCTTTGAATTGCTTACTGCACACAGATACTGACCAGCTTTACTATCACACTGTTATTTAGACTTGGGATAGGAAACATCACTTCTCAACTCTAATGCTGTTTGCAATAGATGAAATATGACCATAGGCGGCCCACGGCATAGGCCGCCGCCTATGGCCCCGCGTGTCCCGGGGCCCCGCGCTTTAAAATTTGTACTTGAAAAAAAAAAATTTTTTACTTTTTGTTTTTTTTTTGCAAGCCTGGCACCACTGGCCGCCAGACTTGCATCTTAGTAGCGAAGGCCCCGTGCGGGACCGCAGAAGCAAGTACAGGGCCGCCAGGTTCATCATCCTGGCGGCCCTGTACTGGCCTCCGCGGCTCCGCGCGGGGCCTTCACTTCCGGGCACTGTGTATTCACATACACAGTGCCCGGACTGCTGCGTTCAGGCACTGTGTATGTGTTGCTATGGCAACACAGCGCCGTTGAACTTCACGGTGCCCGGAAGTGAAGGCCCCGCGCGGGGCCGCGGAGGCCAGTACAGGGTCGCCAGGATAATGGACCAGTGGCCAGTGGCCAGTGGCCAGTGGCGCGTCAGGTTGACAATCCTTGTTTTATAAATCATCAGTTTATCTCCTTATTGTAATGTACATAAGAATGTTGGTCTGTGACACATTTACATTAATTATTTCTGGTATTATGACAAATGTACTGCTGATATAAGTTATTAAGAGTTGCAACTGTTGCTGAAGTAAGACACTTAAGCCTAATTTCTAGACTAAGTAGCGCTATGATCTGGTTATTTTAGATAACAGTGTGACAAAAAAAAACCTAATTACCCTAACCTATCATTTATTGTGTGTCTGGAATTAATTGCTTGTGATAAGCTTGTAAAATGTTGGAAAGTTGATGAAATGTCGAATTGTACAAGTTTTCTGCAACTTAAATATAGTTACTAAGCTGCCAGTGGCCGCCAAGCTTGCAAAAAAAAAAAAAAAAATTAATTTTTTTTTTCAAAAAATGTAAAAGAAAAAAAAAGGGTCCTTTTTTTTTTAGGGGGGGGGGCGGTCCGCCTAGGGCCCCGCAAACCCTAGGGCCGCCTCTGAATATGATTCCCCTGCAATCAACATGGTTTAGCCCTGGAGTAACTTTCATCTCTTATTTTCAAGCTCCTTCTTAAGTCTGAATCAGACCCAGCCTGTGGAACAATTCCCAGCATTCTCTGCCAGGTAACAGCTATGCCTATGCAGTTAAATGCTGGGAAATGTAGTTTCACAACACCGGGAGAATTACAGGTTGGCCAGGCCTGTAGTAATAGAACTATGAGCTTTTGCAGCTTCAGTTATTTTAGTTTTCAGTCACAATGTATTTTCATAACCAGAGCCGCCACTAGAAGTTTTGGACCCGGGACGTAGCCGCAACGCCCCGTCCCTTATGTGAAGTCACAGATAGCTGGAGTGCTGCAGACCTGCATTAACAGGGGACCAGTGTGCAAGGAAATTCTTCCCTGCGCCTCGGCCCGTCAATGTGCAGCTCTCAGCAGCAAGTATCGGTGTAAGGATACCAACAATACCTGCTGCTGCAGACATAAGGTGATATAGGTGTAAGGATACCAACAATACCTGCTGCTGCAGACATAAGGTGGTATAGGTGTAAGGATACTGACAATACCTGCTGCTGCAGACATAGGGTGGTATAGGTGTAAGGATACCAACAATACCTGCTGCTGCAGACATAAGGTGAGTATCGTGGGCCCCATCTTCCCCGCCATGGTAGCCCTGTTTATAGGTGTAAGGATACCGACAATACCTGCTGCTGCAGACATAAGGTGATATAGGCGTAAGGATACCGACAATACCTGCTGCTGCAGACATAAGGTGAGTATAGGGGTAAGGATACCGACAATACCTGCTGCTACAGACATAAGGTGATATAGGCGTAAGGATACTGACAATACCTGCTGCTGCAGACATAAGGTGGTATAGGCGGAAGGATACTGACAACAACTGCTGCTGCAGACATAAGGTGATATAGGCGTAAGGATACCGACAATACCTGCTGCTGCAGACATAAGGTGAGTATAGGCGTAAGGATACCGACAATACCTGCTGCTGCAGACATAAGGTGATATAGGCGTAAGGATACCGACAATACCTGCTGCTGCAGACATAAGGTGGTATAGGCGTAAGGATACTGACAACAACTGCTGCTGCAGACATAAGGTGAGTATCGTGGGCCCCATCTTCCCCTCCATGGTAGCCCTGTTTATAGGTGTAAGGATACCAACAATACCTGCTGCTGCAGACATAAGGTGAGTATAGGCGTAAGGATACCGACAATACCTGCTGCTGCAGTCATAAGGTGAGTATCGTGGGCCCCATCTTCTCTCCCATGGTAGCCCTGTTTATAACTGCTTTCATATCAAGATTTTGTTCCCCTAAACTTTCACTGTTCCTTCTCAGTACCATCCACCAGCACTGATGAAAATGGACTAATTTGCCCAGCGTGCTTTGTCCCAAACTCAGATCGATGTCTAGGAAGATATAGCTTGAAATGCACAGGAAATGAGGACCGCTGTATTCACTACATGAAGACAGATACTACCCAGGGTAGGTTCGCTTCACATTCACAGGTAACTGGGAGCTACAGATCAGATGGACTTCTGTGCCAATAACTGACTTATATTCAGCCACTGACTCCTTTATGGGCTGTATTGGTGTTGGTGACCCAACACTACACTGCAACCTCTGGGCATAGACAACATCTGCCAGGACCGTAACTTAATATTGAGGATTTTAAATAAAGGCCTAGCAAAGTCTGTACTGAACATTCTGCATAGATCTCTCGGCTCACCATAAGTACAACAGGTAAGCAAGCAAGCAGTCCCACCCTGCCGCTACTGCGGCATCTATCATGCTGCGTTCAGCACGTAACAGCCCTCCTACGCATGAGCACAGAGGCACAGGCAGTACCCTGTCCTGCTTAAATCAGGATCTGGTCCAATGTTACCATCACAAAATCCCGAAAACCTGTTGACAACTCTTGCAAATAGTTTGGTGGTTCCAATACAAATTTAGAAGTGAAGTGAAGTAATAGAATGTAAGATATCTTTGCATTTTAATAAGTGGGAACCATCATTTTTGTAGCTATAAAGGCGTTGAAGTCTCTGTAAATTGCTCAGCCCCTATGCCCTGAGGCATAACTAGGGCATTTTAGAAGGCACGTGCCCTGGGCACCGATGGACACCCAGGTGCAAGGGATCTCTGCTACGCCTCTGCCCAAGCCCAGATGAAGACTTTCTGGGACCGATCCAAATCTTAGCATACTCCAGCCGCCATGACGTTTCTTTGCGTTTTTCCAGCATTGCGCATTTCAAGCCTGGAGGAGCGGGCAGTCACAGCCGATTCATAGCGCAGCGCTGGCGTCCGGGGCTTGCATCCTGAGGGGCGTGTTGAGGGAGAGAACGGGTTGGAGGGACATAGTCATCACAGTAAAGGCATGGCCAAGGCAAGTGCACAAGACCCTGGTCAGAAAACAGACATAATAAAGCTTTGTCTACATTAAAACATTTGCACCTACCGGAGGTCATGTCTTGGGGTCACTCAAAGGTATTGTCTGAATAAGTCTGACTGGTGCAAAACCACGAAACCAGTATTGATTTATTTAAAATGGATAAATACTTCCCAGGATAAAGTGTAACAACTGTTTTGTGAAGCAGACAGCGGGCCGTATTCAGAGATCCGTGTTTAGATCGGGCTGCAAATATACGCACGGACAGAGCACCCACCAAAACCCCAATCGCTCCCCTTGCTAATCCGTGCTATTGGACACGTACACCTCCATAGATCATCTGTAACTGTTCCGTGCTTATATGTCCTCCGTCTTTATAATTTCATCATTTAAATCCCCCCCCCCTACCCATTTATATGTAAATTCTTTTGTGCGTATTTTTACGTGGCAGATCCAGACGTATGTGACACCAAGCGATGCACAAGTCCGTCCGTGAGGCACTTCCGTGCATATAGTCTATGTGAACTCTGTAAAAAAAAGTCACTACGCATGCACAGTTTAAACGTACCTAAAAATACGCACAGAACTGCCTGAAAAAACGGATCTCTGAATACGGCCCAGCATGACTGAACCTACCATAAGCCTCATAGTAACTGAGCATGTTTAATCTTCATTACAGATAATTACGCTGTAACCGAGAGCTTGCATGGCTGCAGCACCAAAGAAATCTGTGAAGCTGGATCCAAACTAGAATATCACAAAAAATATCACTTCCGAAAACTAAAAACTGATATTATTTGCAGTAATGCCATTAGTTGGTGCATATCCTTCAGAGCAATGGGTTTTCTATTTGCTTTCCTTTGTGTCCTGGGACTGTACCTGTAACACTGTAACAGGGCCCTGACTAAAAAGGAGGTGGGAGTTATGTAACAGAGGGAGGAGTCAAATATTGTAAGGTACAGGATTCTACTGACTAATTCGTCATAGGAATTGCCTATGTATGATAAAATATGGAAAATTTATCATTAAAACATATTCAAAGCAACTGTTTACAGCCTGTTATTGAAGTTAAAATATTGTCTATTATTAAATATAGGGATTATAGTCATTTATTGATTTTGGTAATATCATAAAACTATTCTGAGAATGTAGAAGTCAAAGAAAATATTGCCCCGTGCAAATGCCCTCCCCCCAAAAAAACCCCAAGATTAACGTGTAAAGCTTTACGATCCTCATTAACATAGCGTAATTGTTAAGGTAGGGTCCTGGCAACCTAACTTTTGACTTCATACCCCATCCCTTCTAAGAAATATAAGCAAGCGGGTTCACCTCCGGATCAGCTCCTCTACATCTGCTCAGGTACTTACACTAAATACAAAATATGGCCCGTGTTCAGAGTACCGGACGTATAACATATACGTCCTGTGTTTAGCGATTTTTACTGCTGCGCATGCATAATACTGACTGCATTTACGCAATCTACGTAAGAAAAAGATACGTAGATTACGTAAAAAAATTACTACACATGCTCAGTAGTAAAAAATTGCTAAACACCGGACGTATATGTCTGAATACAGGCCTATAAGAAAAAATAAGTCAGGTTTATGAATCCTTTAATAACTGAGGGCCAGATTCAGACTAAATAGAAGTCTCCCGACTTCTGCACTGATTGCCATGCATGATGTCCCACAATGGACCTCCAAATGTACAGATCTTAGGGCTCCATTTACAAAATGGCGATGCCTTCGTTTCCATGAGATTAAGATAGTTTTCAGGTGTCTTTATCTCTTGAAAACCAAGACATCACCCTTTACAATGCAATGATTGCCATGGACGCCATGGTGACCATTACCAGTAGTATCCCCGATCGCCGGTCCGCTCTAATGAATGCAGGTCGACTGATCACTATATTTACTAAGTATCGGCGCGGATTTTAACAAGCGAAGATGGAGTTAGTGCAATTATTCCAGCGCTCTCCCCATATACCCCCCTTTTCATCCCCCTAATTGCTGTAGTTATGGGGAGACTGCTGAAATACACAGATTCTGTGTGTTTTTTAGAAAAATTTAAAATAATTTCTCTGTTTTTTTTATTATAATTAAAAATAAATAAATAATTAAATATAAACATTAAAATGAAAAGAAAAACCAGTAAAGAAGGAGTTACACGTATCTGTCCAGTGTCTTTCTATGAAGTCCCGACGCATCAAGTCCCAAAAATCAGCCACTGCGCATGCGCCGGGTCTTCATCTACGAGCACAGCTGAACGTCTCTGAAAGATCGCATTTACACAATCTACGTAAGAAAAAGATACGTAGATTTCGGTAAAAATTTACAACACATGCGCAGTAGTAAAAATCGCTAAACACCTTATGTTATACGTCCGGTACTCTGAATACGGGCCTTAGTTCCATATATCTGGATATCCATCCGACAGGGCAGTGCATCCCCTCCCCTGCCTAAACTCCATAACGTAGGCATTTACATTTTACAACGAGGCTTGGCTTACTGTTTCCATGTGGATCAGCGCCTGTATGGACGGCTGACCTGCACGGGTGACTTAAGGCAGGGTTATGGCAGCATAACTGCTGTCATAACCGCATGAGAGAAGGGAGTGACGGGAGAACGCACGGAGGCCTGAAAATGGCACAGGGGGGAATGGTTTCTCCAAAACTAAGAAACATAGGACCGGATTCACACTTAAGGGTGAGTTAGGTACGGACAGAACCGCACTTAACTCACCTGTCCTGCCTCTA